>JAJHJA010000608.1:0-207752 GCA_021202915.1 Heliconius himera
TATACAGAGATTTTGTAGGCGCTCTAGTTTATCTAGGTGTACTTGTGATAAGTCAAGGCAACAGGAATCGGCATAGTCGATAATGGGAAGAAGGAGGGAAGTGGCTAATGAAATTTTCGTTTTAATTGGTAGAAAAATTTTCCATCTTCTTAGAGAACCCATTGTGGCAAATATCTTACGGCTAATATTTGAAACATGCGGTGCCCAAGATAAAGTGTTATCCATGATAATACCCAAATTTTTAACGGATTTTATGTAATATATAGGGGTACAATCATACATAACAGGTGGTAGATGTGTAATATTTAATTTTGCTACTTGTTTTTGTGTACCAATAATTATAGTTTGAGATTTGGTGGGATTTAAGTTTAAGCCATATGATTTGCTGCATTCAAATATTATTTGCAGATTGCGATTAATTCGTTAAATAGCTTCTGACATGGATTCAACGGGAGATGATACATAAATTTGTAAATCAGTTAAGGAATTTATAAATATAGAAAAAAGTCAAGGAGACAAGACCCCTCCCTGTGGAACACCTACTTCAAGACAACGGGGTGTAGTAATGTTGTTATTGTATCGAACACTTTGTTGGCGATTGTGTAAGTAGGAATGGAACCACTTAATGGCATTATTTGAGTTAAGTTGATCAGCGTTTGGCAAGCTGCGTCAAATCTTCTCGTCACTTACACCACACCACCACTAATACCCGGTCTAGTCCACTAGTTTACAGTCGCCTAACGTGCTGTGGAAGAAGCTATGGTCGGAGTTCCTTTGAAGAATAACAACCGGAATAGAGGGTGTCTAGAAATCAACCGGAGTTACCGACATCACTCGCAAAATGAGAACGTTGACGTGGAAATGGGCTGGACACGTCTATCGAAGGACCGATGGCTGTTAGAACAGATGTGTGAGTCTGTGGGAGTCCTATTGGGAACAAAAAGCTGAGTTAATTTGATATTAAAATAGAATTTTGTTAACTTGGTTAAATTAAAAAATAAATAAAAAATAGTAACCAATGTAATTTTAAAGTTGTTTATAGTTATAATGTCTATGTAAAAACGATTACGATGTAATAACGATAATAATCATTGCAATTAAATATTATTAATATAAATAATATTATTACGTAATAAGACCGCATTTGCATTATCAAATTACATATTTATAGTAGAGTACCTATAGTAACATATTTAAAAGATAAGTAGACCAAATTTAATTAGTGCCCAGTCCAAATCGCCTGATGAAATGAAATCAAATATATCATGACAATATGATATACTATAAGATATCGACACGATATATTATAAGCCTAAAGATTAAGCTTAAGTTAGCATATTAAATATAAAAATATTTAAAAAATAGTATTCTCTGTTGCCAAACGATAATTCTAAGTAATTAATTATCTTTGGGTTGCCGAAATTTGTAAAAATCTCCCTACAGAGATGCTAACAACGTAAATAAGTTGTAACAAGCGTATAAAAATTTCGACGTAGCTCGATGAGAACGTATGGCTTAGTTGGTCAGAGCGCTTGGACGATTTCCAAAGAGGCGTGGGTTCAAATCCCGCTACGTTCAAATATTTGTACGTTTTCTTAATAAGTATTTTTCTTAAATGTGGAATAATACTTTAAAAATGTTAAAAAATGTTAATGTGTAATATTGATAGGTTCCTTCTTTCTCTTCTTCTTCATAGGTATATTAAGGAATATTAGACCCTTAATAGAGGATTACTCGAAATTCTTACGGGACTTACTATTTTATACCTTCTATTCTATGCAAACTGTGTGGCAGAAGACTAATAAAAAAAATAAAAAAATATTTTTCCTTAAGTGTATATGAAAGAATTACCCCGACTGTTACATTTACTTATAGTTTGGAGATGAAATACCGGATATATACATCCCTGATTTCTAATTAAAGTTGAGCTGTCTTGTTTAACTTGTTAGTATGAGAGATATTAGTATACTCTGTGTATGATTGATGTTTCTTAATAATGTAGAGCGGTACTTCCTTATAGAACTAAGTTTGTACCAGCAATACTGATTAAGAAAACGTACAAAAATTTTAACGTAGCGGGAATAACACTTTAAAAAATCTTAATAAATTGTACCAGCAATATTGCCATATTAATGGTAATACGTAAAGTAACTGAAATACTATTTTGATACATATTCTATAATAATCAGCTACGATTAAATTTTTATACGAACAATAATAAGAATAATTCATAAAAATAACTAATATTTCTAGTCAGTGAAAAAAAATGGAAACCTTTGATTCAATTTTCAAATTCACTGCGCAATCACGTTGAAACTTAAAAATAAGGGCATTTCATAAGCTTTTGTAACAATATTAATTTATTATTATTAATTATTTTTTTAATACAAACATAATAAAGATATTTTAAACATTTATTTTATCTCGATATAGGCTGCATGAAATATTTTTTTCCTGGAGCATATCTTTGTCGCCTTTGCTTTGGAGCGATAGTTTGGAGCGATAGCGATTGAGTGAACACGATAGCCTAACGTTGTATCCTGCATGTAGCAGGGTAGACAGAGGAAGCCTAGTGTTAAGTCACTCCGCTCCCCACTTTACGCCGAATTCTGGAGGCCTAATCAATCAATCTCGAGCGATCTCTGGATAACCTGAAGTTGAAAAAAAAATATATAAAGAAAAAATAATTCAATTATGTCAGCTAATTAAAGAAAATAAATACGGCGTATCTTTCAGTAAAAATTACAACAGGACGCCATCATTCAGTAAGGAGCAAATAAAATCTGATGGCTATTTTTCGGGGAAGACCGACAATATATCAAGTTCTCCGAATTAAGGTATGCGGACAAATTTTAGCTATAACATAATTGCAAGTTTTGATATTATTATTTTGTTCTCTATTATTTTTGTACTTATTGAGAAACGTAACATAATGGGGTATTATTTAAATTGGTTACCTATATAAATCATGCACAAGGCATGTAAATGAATCTTTTTTTATTTTCTATTATAAATCATAATAATATTAAATAGTTACGTGCAATCACGTCGTGCTTGAAAACAAGTTTGCTTATCAACAAAACTACAGTTGTTGGCCCATTTCATGAGAACGGTCCAAGTGAATGCTGGATCAGGCTTACAAGAATAGTATTGTAAATCCTCTCATGCCATTGCAGATCTTCTTTGTGTATTTTTAACCGACTTCAAAAAGCAGGAGGTTATTAATTCGAATGTATGTTTTTTTGTATGGATGCTTACTGATTTCTCAAGCTAATATTTAACGTCAGTAATACTTACACTGTTTTTCGTATTTGCTTAATATTGGTGCCTTTTTTTATTCAGGCATATTATTTATTTAGGTGTACTAATGTATAGGCCAATCATAGCGTATGGATACCAACGTGTGACTGTAAGGGCAACAGGTAGATTTCCACTCGAGGAAATGAAATATTTAATATTTCAATTTCTTCTCTCCGATATCGAGAATATGCACATATTAAAAAAGAAATAAAATACAATGAAACAATATTTTAATGACTTCAAAGTAAAAATAATTAAAGAGCAAAGCGAAGATATTAAAAGTTTATACCTGTTTAGTATTTTTACTATTAAAAACATGTTATTTTTGGAGTTGGAGCCAAATAAAAACTAAACAAAATAAGTTATATATAAAAATATCTTATACTAGAGGAACACCGTCACCAAATACATAATAAATACATTTAAACACAAATTAATTCTTCCACGCTGAGTACACAAGTTCAAATCGCAGAATAACTTAAATTTTTATACGAAACTTAATAATAGTAATAATAAGTTTATCAATCAAATCAACAATCAAAATTTAAATTCGGTACAATACAACAAAGGCCAAATCTATCCACCATCTATCACCACCGTGGGCACCGTGGGCACCGTCCAGTTCAACAGATAAGTTAGCACACGTAGTTCAATTCAAATAATTATTATTAACACCCCAAATTTGGATATATACCTAATTTTAATAAAAACAGCGTTTCTATAAGAAGTGTGTTTGTTACCTACTACTACTAAACCAAATTACCCTTCATTTCCCAGTTGGTAGTTATTCAAAAAGTTCTTATACTTTTTGGATAACTACCTTTTAATTTAAAACTTGTAACTGACATCCCACCTTAAACTCAATAAAATATTTAAATAATAATTTTAAATATTTTAGTATGGCTCGTGATACGTCTAATATAGTTAGAACTCTTTCGTAGTGATCGTAAGTAATCCGAGATCTTTTAGAGATTCAGAGGTAACAATATAAATATTAAATGTACAATAAGTTTAATATAAATACAAATAAAAGATATTATGATAAATAAAATGTCATTGTCTGTCCGTTTCATTCTCTCGTGATATTTCTAAAGAATATCGTAGACGTCCTATCCTCCTCTCTGTTATACCCAATCATTACTGATAGTTATAACTAAGGGGGGATAGTGAGTGGCCCCGCACCCGCCACTTACCGTGGATTCCGGCCATTCGGCTCTGAACCCTCCGGGACGGATCGGAATAGTTAATATTTGTGATTCTTATAATGCCTTTGTGAAAGATCAATTATTAAATAACTGACTCAAAGACCGAAGTCTAATATACATACTTGCAATGGAGTTGAGATTATTATATGTAGGCCGTAGCCATAATTATATAACATATAACTCTCTGCTTCACATATCAGATCGAACTCACTACCGCTAGGCGGCCGATCATGTGAATCCACTTCAGTTTGTTTCTTTAGAGGGCATTACATTAATATACCCATTTAACTTTCGTGTATCTTTCTTATAACTATATATTTACTAATCGTATCTTAATAATATTGAATTCTGTACGTATAATGTGACGTGTTTAATGTTTCTTATTTCCGTATGAATTCGTTAATATAGTATAATTCGTATTATAATTATTAACTTCGTGCTCTTATTATATTCGTGCCCTAGTTTCAACATTAATATAATTTATATTCACTGTTATTGTAACGCCTCTTTTAAACAGAACCGTCGTAGAATAACACGCACAGCACACACCCTGCAGCTGTTTGTCTAAACTGACACTAGACTCAGAGTTGTGGGAATGTAATATAGAAATCATTAATTGAAAATACTCAGTTATCGCTAGGACAGCCAGCGACTCCGAGTAGGCACGATTCTACTACCAGTTCAGTAAAGAACCTCAGTGCTGAGAAGAACTGGCGGAAGAAACTCAGCAGCAGAATCCAACACTACTAAAGCAATTCGCTTATACCAAATATGCCAGCACCAGTGACACCCGGCTATATATTATAAGTATGTCGTCGACATCAGTCGATTGACGCATTATATTATCTACGATAAAACCAAGTGTTAGACAAACAAGCGGACACTACTACATACACCAGAGTTCCAGGACATAAAATAGCATCGCGCACCCGTATGCGACGGGCGGACACTACTACATACACCAGAGCTCCAGGACATAAAATAGCATCGCACACCTATCCATCATACACCAAGTGTTAACGTTGACGCACCGCAAGGCACCGCGAAACTATCTAAATATAATATATATAAAATTAAATGCCACGGCAATTCACTTAGCCAAGCACATTAGTACCAACGAAGCCAAGCAGCAATCGGTTCTGACTATAATATTAGTTAATACTAAAACAAGGGTCAATGAACTCTAACAGTCGTATAAATCGTAAATAATTAATATTTGGTTAATGTCTAATGTCTATTATATTTAATTAAAGTAATATATAAAACATATTGAAAGATTACTTTTATTGTAGGACATTAAACAGACTCATATTTATATAATATTTATATAATATATACTAAAACAAGGGTCAATGAACTCTAACAGTCGTATAAATCGTAAATAATTAATATTTGATTAATGTCTAATGTTTATTATATTTAATTAAAGTAATATATAATAAATATTGAAAGATTACTTTTATTGTAGGACATTAAACAGACTCATATTTATATAATATTTATGAATTGTAAATATATATTTTGATATAATAGTTTTATATCATATTATAAATTATACTATTATATTTATATTTCCTTTTATAAAACTCAGCAGCAGAATCCAACACTACTAAAGCAATTCGCTTATATCAAATATGCCAGCACCAGTGACGCCCGGCTATATATTATAAGTATGTCGTCGACATCAGTCGATTGACGCATTATATTATCTACGATAAAACCAAGTGTTAGACAAACAAGCGGACACTACTATATATGTACACCAGAGCTGGGACATAAAACAGCACCACACACCCGTGCGAGACAGGCGGACACTGCTACATACACCAGTACCAGGACTCAAAGCAGCATCACACACCTATCCATCATACACCAAGTGTTAACGTTGACGCACCGCAAGGCACCGCGAAACTATCTAAATATAATATATATAAAATTAAATGCCACGGCAATTCACTTAGCCAAGCACATTAGTACCAACGAAGCCAAGCAGCAGTCGGTTCTGACTATAATATTAGTTAATACTAAAACAAGGGTCAATGAACTCTAACAGTCGTATAAATAGTAAATAATTAATATTTGGTTAATGTCTAATGTCTATTGTATTTAATTAAAGTAATATATAAAAAATATTGAAATATTACTTTTATTGTAGGACATTAAACAGACTCATATTTATATAATATTTATATAATATATACTAAAACAAGGGTCAATGAACTCTAACAGTCGTATAAATCGTAAATAATTAATATTTGGTTAATGTCTAATATATTTAATTAAAGTAATATATAAAACATATTGAAAGATTACTTTTATCGTAGGACATTAAACAGACTGATATTTATATAATATTTATAAATTGTAAATATATATTTTGATATAATAGTTTTTTAATATGCTATATTATAAATTATACTATTATATGTATATTTCCTTTTATAGTAACATGTTAAATATTTATTAATATATATAGAAATTACATTTATAAGCTATTATAATTCACCAAACCTATTTAACTTTCATTTCACAATTCCCATACACGCATCTAACGAAGATGGCGGCAGGCATTCTGCGTACATTAATATAATTGTAATTTTATATACCTCATAAAAACATCTTCATGTATTTATTTCCATTTACTATATAAATAATATTTATCTCTGGATATTGGCGGCATTATATGCATTAATATTACTCTTCTTTATTTTAATAATAATCTATTAAAAACTTACCGACGAAGTATTTCAATACAAACAATCGTAAATAGTGAAAGCACTTATAACTTATCTTAGCAACCTCAAATACTTATATCACAATTGAAAACACAATCTCACATGCTTTTTATATACATTAAATATAACAAGATATATGTTAATTATAAATTAAAACTTCTCTAAACATTTAAAACATGCATCCTTCCTCAGACGCGTCCGCCATCTCTCTTCTCTTTCTTTTCCCTTTCTTTTCTCTTTCCTTGACTTTGACGTGGACAGTAGCTTATTCAGCCAACATGATATTTTACAATAATTAAAATATTAATTATGTTATTATTTATTTTAAATTATAATACATAACGTTTCATTATAATTATTAAATTATTTTTAATAAATATATTTTATATCTGAGTATTTTACCTACGGTATATTACGTCACTATTGTGAACGGAACGCGTAATTAAATAACTGAACTAAACTATTATTTATAAGATTGTATTTATCTTAAGCTATAATTAAATAATTAAAATTTTTTATAAATGTTTTTTAATTAATTATATTATTTACCAACACAAGTTCAGCAAATTTTACCAACACAAGTTCAGCCAATTAGTAAAAGTTTCAGCCAATTCGATAAAACCGTAATTTTACAGCAATTTACAAAATTCTTTTATTGATATATATTTTTTTATGAACCTAACTAAATATTAAGGGAAGTTTGAAAAAATACAATAGTGCAAAACGTGCACTTAAAACGGTTTCGCTGTTTTTGAGATTAGCGTGAACAAACGCACAAATAAATCAACTGAACAGGTACTATAAGATTGTTAAATCCAATAACATTTTTCTTATATTTGCCGTGTACAGACACCGATTAGTTATGATTTGATTATAAGTATACTTTTTTTTCAAAACAATTCAATATCCTTGATAATAATTTTCATATAAATAATTTTCACATCACACAAATCTTAAATGCGCTGCAAACATAGATTATATATCAAAACATCAACGTAATTCAGTATATTAAGTAAATAATTCAGTAGTTTAAGCGGGCGAAGCCAAAAAGGTCGATAGTAATAATATATAATCTCAGTACAATATTGATAATGATTATAACTTATCTCATTACTCCAAGCAATCAATTCCTTTCCTTTCACAGAAGTTCTATGACTACATTAAGGTTACTTGATTATATAATAATAAATATATGCGTAGGTGCTTTTTGAATAATAATGATTATTAGAAATATGTTTTCCATTACGTCAGAATTATTTCGTTTTTGTTATCCTCATGAGGCCGTCGTGGCGAAGTGGCACCGCGTGTAAATGCAAACGGGATGATTTTGAATTTGATTCCCACTCGGTAATCGAGCTTACATTCTTAACGATGGTTAAGATCACGTGGTTTTTCTTTCAAAAAAGGAATGAATTGGAAAAGCATTAGAGAATTTAATATATATATATATATATATATATATATATATATATATATATATATATATATATATATATATATATATATATATAATATAAAATTGAGCCAATTAATTTTAATTTTTCCTAAACTTTAAGAGAAAAAATTATACATTCATTTTCTCCTTTCCCACGACACTTTCCCAGTGTCTCAAAGATACTGTCTAGTCAATGGCAGAACTCAACGTCGCATTCAATCTACCATAGGGTTGAAAAGAAATTAAATCAATCCCTGGAGTGGGAGTTGAACCCACATCTATCACATTTGTAATCAGACGCTACAAAAAAAATGTTAAAACACAAATAAACGTAAACCTAAGATACAATATTACGGTACAATACTATGGCTACGATGTCATTGCCTAAACGACAATAAGCCATATTGAATAGACGATTTCTGAAAATGGCTTTGTAAAGGTTTCGAAGGGAAAGTGGAGAAATTGGGTCTTCTATTTATATTTTCATTTAGGAATGGCCATTTGGGACACAGTGAGAATATATTTTTGTTTATATTTTATTGATAGTATATATCATATGTGTTTTTTTACGGAAAAGACAAGGCAAACGATCATACGGGTCACCTCATGGTAAATGATCACCGCCAACAACCTCGTGTAACACTAAACGAGCTACAGGTGCGTTTAAAATGGAGATAGATTTTTCGAAGGTCGTATCCAGGTCGTATCGACCCGGAAACACTGCCGCACGTAATAGCAGTATTCCACAGTTCAAATCTTTTTTTATTGATAACGAATAAATAAAAAATAAAGCATTATGTATTTAATGTCTACACTAAATGTCATAGTGCCAAGTATTATCATAAAAAATGTTATTTCAAAATATACCCATCCACATTTAACATATAAATGAAACGAAGAAAGAAACAAAATGGTACTGGGCTTAAATAGATGTTTTTAGATTTATTTAAATAGAGTGCATTCGCGTAATTACGAACGGATTATTCAAGAGGTCGTATAATGTTTATAATGTTGTGCAAAATAAATAATAAAAAAATCTGCATCACGCTGTATCCCGCACAGAGTAGGGTAGGCAGAGGGAATCTAATGTTAAGAGACTCTGTTCCCCATTTTCCGGCGAATTTTGGGGGCATTGCTTGTTGAGTGGTGGAACCCAATGCCGCGCTTTGCCTCGTCATCAGAGTGCAGAAATGAAAATATTTCCCTCTGCCTACCCTGCTGTGAGCGGGATACAGCGTGAAGCTGATTTATTTATTAAATACTAATATGTCCAATTGTACATACTCGTATGTACCTATTGCGTAACATCGCCCACCTTATTTTTATATTTCACATTCCATAACCCTAAGGTTGTCTGGAAGAAATTGCTAATTAGCAATAAGAGCGCCTTTTATGATTTATATGTAATTTGCTCGTTAAATTTTATAATAACGTTGTATATTTGTGTGTTTGTATGAGGAACGTTTAGGTGAATGTTTTTATTTGCTTTTTTTACTTACAGCGTGATCGATTGGAGGTAGAGGCAAATGTTTGCGTGGTCAGAAATATTTGTGTAACTCAGATTGTGTATACTCAGATTCTTAACAGCACATATATAGCGTCAGTTAATAATTTATAGATATAAGTTATTTACTATCGCTGCACCTGCTATTCTTGCTAACCCTTCATATCTCGCATATGCAGGGTTAGCAAGAACTTACTTGCAAGACATTCTGTTCTCCAGTTTCGATCCAAATTTGAGATTTAATTTGAGTATCAAACCCACAACTTTCGCACTTACCCAGACGTCCCATTGTGCCACGATGGCCTCAATTGATATCAATTACGATTATAAATTGTATAACATAATTACAATGGTTTCAACTTAAAAAATGGAAGAATGAATTATTATTGGGATTATTAAAACTTCATTATAGTTAGAAGAGTTAACAAATGAGGTCAACCATGCTATTAAAAACATAATGTTACAATAGAGTGCCATTATAAACTAACAATGTTTTATAATATCAATTGATTATATATTTCTTTGCACATACTGCGTTGAGTTCCACATATCACTGTAAAGTATTATATAAGTAAATCTCCCCGCAGAATTAAATAATACAATAAAAAAAACTAACCAAACGTTTTTTTTTCTTTGTCGCCTTTGTGGAGATAAAGAAAAGATTTCTTTTACACTTGCTTTCATTCATTGGTAAAGCTCTAAATTTAAACGTTTTTAAGGATTTAACTGAAGTTGAATTTAAATGAATGTAACACTTTAATTACCCAAAATGTGTATATTATAGTATTTTAGTCTATTCTGTAAAGAGCTTTTTGCATTACACATATAAAATAAGCTATTTAAGTAAAACATTTTACATTTTATTAAAGTATTTTTGTGTTAGTTTTCTATTTTTTATGTAATTTTTAGCATTTTTTTGAAATAACTTCTGTATTTCAATGATATCAAAGAAAGTAGTATTATTCCAAATTTATTTATTAAATCAATTCTTTAATTAACATTATATAGAACTACTTCTATTCTTGAGCTTGTGCTAATATTGAGTCCCGCAGTGTGCGGTACTTGAAGTATAGGCTTCAAGGGCTCCTTTACAATGTATTAACACTCACTTTCTAAATTTTGGTTACACGGCGAATAAAGGTGGCAAATTTAAATTTGCTAGCATACGCCAGTACGCACTTGCTTACAAATTTGTAATTATTCATTTCTATGATGTACTTATAATTGCCCATCAACTGGCACGCTCGAAACGCCATAATTTAAGAAATCAATCAATTATAATTGCCCATTTTTAGGATTGTTTTCCTTTATTTGTATTTTAAGTTCTCAATTCTTGCCAAATATTAAAACTAGATCCACGGAAAGAGGAAAGTGTACATTTTCATTACGCGGCCAATTTAATAACGAATGCTGTCAAAACGATGCATAGACGCTCAAATCTTTTGATTCAAATCTAAAAGTCTTTTTTTTCTGTGCTCCTAGATACCAGAAACCTGGAAATTTGATATTAATTTCAGCTTGATACCTCCTCGCGATCTTGAAAATGTTCTTGACCGACGTACAAATATACATACAGACAGACGGACAATAAAGTAATAAGGGCTCAAGATACGAAATCCTTAAAAACCGTAATGAAACTTAATAGGTATAACTTTTATTTAACTTTTTTTTATAGTTATCAACATGTAAACAAAGGAAAACATAGACTTTACTTTGTCAGGTTAGAACCACGCTCCCTCTCGTGAACCAGAGCTTTAAATCTCAGACATCCCGGCTAGGCCCTTCAGATTAGTTTTTTTTATTAGTTTCACGCTGTATCCCGCCCATACCAGTGTAGATATTTCCGTTTCGCACTTTCCGCCGAAAGGAATTCTCGAGGAATTGCGTGTTGAGCGACGAGGAAATGAAAATATTGATATAAATTCAATATTCGTTCTCCAAAGAAGAGCCATGAGATATATTATTCCATTGAAAAGAGCGACTGTTGAGTTCCTTGCCGGCTCTTTTCAACAACTGCCTTCAGAACCAGCTTCCTTTTTTAATATGTTCATTTGAGTGCTTTGAGTCTATTTAAATAAAGAATGTTATGAATTTATGTTTTTTTTTAAATTAAATATTTCAATTTCTTGAGTGGGAATCGAACCCATGACCTGTCGCGTTTACAGAGCCTCTTCATAGAGTAAAATCAAAGTTTAATTTGTTTTTAATATTTTTTAGCGTCGCGCTGTATCCCGCACACAGTAGGTTACGCGTCTGCCTAACCTAGTGTGTGCGGCGAAATTAGTGTTAAGACTCTGTGTCCCCCATTTTTTGCCGAATTCTGGAGGCATTGCGTATTGAGTCTTTGCCTCGACACCAAAACGAAGAAATGAAAATATTAAATATATATTTTTTTCCAGTGGGAATCGAACCCATACCTCACCGCATTCTGTGCCCCTGCGCCACTGTCACGAAAATTGATTGTTACTTCAATTATACTCAAGATTCTACGAAGAAAACAACTATTGTATTGCGGTATGCTTATTACGAACTCCGTATTCTCAAAGTAGCCAAGGTAATTGCACATACGGCGTTTTTTTCACGACTACAACTACAGTGCTGTTGTTGGAGAGTCTTTTATTGTATTTGTGATATTTATAAGTTTCATTCCCACTCAGAGAAATGTTTATTTAAATTATTTCCGCTTCTCTGGCGTGCTTTGTTAATGAGCGTTCAGGTTCGTCAATTTTTATTAATGAACCGCGAAACAAAAAAAATATTATCATGCCTTAACATTGAGTTCTCATCTACACTACAACAAAACATATTTTTTTTAATTATTTAAAAATGTTATTGTTTGTTTGTATTATATAATAGTTATTTAATGATATATATTTATAGATATATATATATATATATATATATATATATATATATATATATATATATATATATATATATATATATATAAATCCAGGTGCGTTCACCTGGACTTTTGCCCGATATAGACGGATAATAAAGTGATCCTATAAGGGCATTTTATAGACAGCAAGTAAAAACAAAAACTATATATTTATAGTTTTTGTTTTTACTTTATATTAATATATAGGAATAAAAACTTTTACTTCTAACTTTAAGATCATTGCATCATATGTGTTTTTTTTTTTCAAAATAAAATAACTACATTTCCAGTTTAATTTAGCGTTTAAAAAAACACCAATAAGGAGGTTACTAATTGCACTAAATGAGGAAGAAAAATGTAATAAATTTAGGTTGTGTCCTATCAATTACAGATTTTTAGTAAAAATGGCACTAGAATACGCGATGAACGTATTCTAGTGCCATTTTTAACGATATGGTGTGACTCGCCTAGCTAAAAAAATATCATAGCACACCTGCCTTATTTTTGAGCACACAGTAATGCCTGAAAAATTAAAAATAGTGAATTTTATATAATTTTGTGTATTTTAATGTAAAAGAATATTTAACAAATTCAAAATGAAAAGCAGTCTCATTAGCATAATTTACATATATTTATATTTTATTTAGTCTTATTTCTAAATATGTGACATCTTCGAATGTAAGGTTCTTTTCATAAATGTCACTGTACTTTCTTATACAGGGTGGAAGAGGCAGCGCTCCATTTACGGAAACAGCATATAGGGTAAAATATTTCAAACCTATACCTACAGAAATTAATCAAGATGCCTCAACAGTTTGGACGTAGGATTTTTCTTTCATTTCAGGATTTTTATCCATACCTGTATTTCGTGTGACGCGATTACGTATAGATCCCAATAACATAAACACTTACTACTACAAAAATACTACTAAAGGTTAAACAACTTTGAACTTTATCGCAAATACATACGACTCGATTTCGAAAAGAGGCGTGTGCGGCGGTGTTCCTTTGATAGGTTTATGTGTGCGTGCGTCATCCTTACAAATGGCGTTTTGTTTTAAAATGACAATTTTATTATTTATTTTGTTTGAAAAAAAAAACTTTTTCATTTTTGGGAATTTATTTTTTTCTGAATTATATTAGGCTTTTATAGAGTAGTTAAAACTGTGGTTTCATTTAATGTGGTGCTGACACTTCCACCCTGTATATGTTCTCTTGAACATTATTTAACTTTGTTTTGATTAGCGATTATAGTAGACGCAAAAGTTTTTTTCCGATTGAATTAAAATAAAACCGCAAAATATACCGCGTTTAGTTCCATTCAATAGGAAGTCAAAGGATTTTTTTTATTTTTTTTGGCTTCACGCTGTATCCCGCACACAGCAGGGTAGGCAGAGGGAACCTAGTGTTAAGATACTCCGTTCCCCACTTTCTGCCGAATTCTGGAGGCATTGCGTGTTGAGTAAAGGAAATTTTATTTTGAAATATTGTAACTATATAGATACTACTATCTATATAAACCTTGGATTTTAAATAGACCAAATTGGATAGACAAGAATGAATAAAATTGGTACGCCTAACAATCCTAAAATTTAAAAAAAAAGTTTACTCAACATTTTTTTCAAGAAACCGTTTTAAAGAAGCTGTGTATAAAAAGAGCCTAACACTTAAGTCGCATTTCATTTTAACCCAATTACGAATGTCCGTCTTCATTTCTACGAATAAACCATGGAACAATTGGATTGAGGGCAATATGCTTTTAGGTACCTACAACTGAACACAAAAGGTATTATATATTAATTTCTATTCTTTCTGTAATATATTTTTATTGTCAATATGCCAACATCGTGGACTATAACTGAATACCTCAAAGCTATGAGAGTAGGCAAAGAGTCAAAACAATCCGTTTTTCACGTTCTGCCAAAAATCGAGATATTGCGTATTGAATGGCGGAACTCAAAGTTCCCGCTTGTAATGTAAATGAAAATAAGCTATCAAGTAAACGTTACTTGGAAGAAATAGAAGAGACTAGAGAAATTTTATACTCTCTATTGAACTCTAAACAAATGTACTTCAAACAAAGACTAAATAATAAATAAAGTAACGCTACTATTTATTAACATCAATTTAGCATATAAATAATAAAGTACTTGTACGTGTAATCATTTAAATTACCAACAACGTAAAAATATTATGGCATAGATAATATAGAAATCCTCTTTAAATGTCATGTCTTAAAATCTAAGCCTCCCAATACTCTCCAAAGAAGAAACTAATGTTAAGGCACTCCGCCCTCCAATTTTAACAATTAATTACATCAAGTCATCAGTTTTGCTCCTGGCTGGCGACTGCGATTCCTAGTAGTTTGTATGTTAGTATGATTTTGTATTCTAATTTGAATTTAATAAATAATTTCTTATATAACTTCATCTGAAACGCGACGGTTGTGGGCTCGATTCCCACTCAGGAGAATAGATTATTATTTATGAATATTTTAAAATTCGAAACTAAAAATTCGTAAGAGAGGAACGGAGTGTGTTAACACCAGGTTCCTTCTGCCTACTACGACAAAGTGAGAATTTTGTGAAAAGTGGACCAAAGTAGTATCTTAATGGGAACGGAGTTTCTTAACTAGGTTTCCATTTTTCCTCTGCCTACCCTGCTATGTACGGGACTAGCGTTTAACCTAACAAATATATATAATTACACGTTCTCACACGCGATTGCATACCACACATTTGTGTTGTGTGTTTTTTTTATTTGTACATCGAGTAGAAACTATGTGCTTATTTATATTTGTATATAGTTAACTATCGAGAGATGTTTGAACCTACAATTAGATTTACAGTCATCAGTACATCTTTTCTTTTCTTTACAGTTACTTGGCGAAAAGTGGGGAACGGAGTGTGACTCCTCTCTCTACCGTGCTGTGTGCGGGATACAGCGTGAAGCTGATTTTGTTTTTATTTTAATCAACTGTGCCACAATGGTTATATTTTTTAATAAAAAGTCAAATCTATCACCACTCGTAGAAATTAAATATTTAAACATGATAATTGGGGATCGAAGTGTCACTTAGCTATATCTGCTTACCCTGGCATTAAGAAAAAGGCCTTTACTAGTATTCAGATGATAAGTATATAAAATAAATCACTTTTGTTTGACATTGCCTGTGCCTACATACGAGTAGCTATTAAGGTAATTTTGCGAACATTTATCGCTATTTTCGGGTCAATGGCAGTTATATAATTAAAAGAGGTATCACGTTTCTAGTTTGGGTTTATGCGGATCCAAAAGTTTGATTTAATTATATTATTGAGATTTTGCGATTTTGTTCCTAATTGTATTCACTTACAAATTATTTTAGCATGTGCGTTGATATAAATTTTAAAGTAGTTTAATTTGATTTTATTACACTGCGGAAGAGGACTATATTTGTATTTTTTTTCTAGAAAAGCTTTCTCGCTTGGTGACAACCACCACCAGTTCGCTCGTTGATGTTATGAATTTAGGGAATCCTTCTCTTCTCTTTTCGACTTTAACCAGGACTACGAAACTTTTGCTGGTATTGTAAGCAGTCCTGACATTTTCAGTCTGGTGATTTAGGATGTGCCGTTGTGGTGTATGGCCGTTTCATCAAGTTGGACCTCCAGTAGCTTGTCGTTGCCTCTTTCGGCTTTCAGATGGGATTATAGGCTTCTGATTGTTGTTCGATTCTGGATTCTACAAAAGCATTGAAGCGCTTCACCAAAATTTCTGTTTGTCGAGTACGGAGGTCAAGGTTGGACGGATGTGTAATGTAACTCAAAAGACTATTGAAATGCTTATACTTTTATAAAATGAAATGACTATTCTTATATGGCTTTCGCTGGTATTGCTAATGTTGATGTGTTGTTTATTGTACTTTTTAGGCATTAAAATATTGTTAGATTTTGTTTTTTTCCTCTAATCCAATTTATTAATATAAATAGTGAAGGAGAATATGCAAATGACATAAATGATCGCATTTTTGTATAGTATTATATGTTTAAAAAAACTTCACGCTGTATCTCGCACAGCAGGGTAGGCAGAGGGAACCTAGTGCTAAGACAATCCGCCCACCACCTCCCCACTTTTCGCCGACTTCTCGAGGCATTGCGTGTTGAGTAGCAGAAGTTAGCGCCGCACTTTTCCTCGACATCAGAAAGAATCGAAAATATTAAATATTGAATTTCCTCGAGTAGAGATCGAACCCACAACCAGTCGCATTTATTGTGCCCCTGCGCCGCAACTGGCCTCTACTCTTCTTCTATATACAGTATTATAAGTAGATATATAAAAAAACTAGTGACACTCTGTTCCTGAGTTTTAGGCATTGCGTGTTAAAAAGCGAACTATAAGCCGCCGAGTGGGACTCGAATCCACAACTGTCGCGTTTACAGTCTAAACGTGAAGTCGAAAGTAAAACGTCTACTTAGCCTTTGCGCTACGAACAGTATGTTTATTGAGAATGAAAAGTGGCAGATCGGCAACGCTTAGTAGTATTTTTGTAGTAGTAGATGCTTACGTTATTCGTATCTATTCATCCTTTCGTATCTATTCCATTCGTATCTATTCATGCTTACGTTATTCATATCTATTCTATGCCTCACACGTAATATAGTATGGATAAAAATCATGAAATGAAAATAATACTCCTACGTCTGACGACACTTAATTATTTTTTTTAGGCACGGGCTTAAAATATTTTACTCTATATGTTGCTTCCGTAAAAGAAGCGCAGGTCGCGTCCACCCGGTATATCGTGTATATTTATATAGTATGCTAGCGAGCCCAGCAGCTGTTGTGATGCCCGGAAATGAAGCGTCGCAATAAATACGACACTTTAAAGGTTCTAGCAGGATAAGCATGGATAAGCGGCACTGGCTTTTAATTAATTGTTTTTTAATATGATTGTATTGCTTTTTATCCAAAATAGTAACATTATTTTTTTTTGTAAACGTGATTTTTTTATGAATTTACAATTTTTTTTATTTCAGATATTTTTGGGATATAATAAACTTAAAAAAATTAGAAGTCTATTTTTTGAACGCTCTTTTATATACATCCCGTGTATTGACTCCTGCCAAAATTTAATATTATGTACGGATTTGTACGCTAGGAATAAAAAATTACACTAAAAAAATCCTTTTAATATGATAATTTCCCAAATCTTTTACATGTCACGTAATAAATAACAACTAAAGAAGAGTTTCCTTTCAACAGAATGATGTAAGAAAGAGATTTGCTAACTCAAGGTAACTGTCAAAGTGTATTACCTCCTTATCCGTGTCTTCCACGCAAAGGCAGAACTTTCGTATACGAAGCACTGTAAATAGAAACAATTTGAACAACTACGGTTTTCTGAGTTAATATTTTGTTGAGATTTTCAATAAAAGTAGTTTGTTAGTATGTGTTTTGTGTTAGAGATAATGGCGGTTTTTCAAGCGGGGCTGTAATAAATTACTTAAGTTTAGTTAAAATGATATATTACTTTAGTAAATACTAAAATAATACAAATTTATTCTACACATTAGTTAATACGAGAAGTAAAAATTTTGTAGCACTTTTTACTAAAATTGTAACGCTCCGTGCGTTTATGAAATTTGGCACAGTTATAGTTTATTATGGAAGAGTGCAGAATATTATTTTTTAAATAGTTATCCATTTGAAAAATAACATTCTGCATTAACTTCATAAATATTATACTCTTTTGTATAAATTGGCAAACACGTTTCTATGGCATCGCGTGTTGTACGCTTAAATTGATTCTCTGTAGCGAGGTAGGTTTCTGGTTTTCTTTATTTTTTTATATCGAATGTACTCGTATATGATAGTAGAAATTTAATTACACATCACCGTACTTAATTTTATTAACGAAACTGAAAGTTTTTTTGTTACGCTAAGCAAATCAATAAATTGAGTCTCTAGTACATATAAATAAATAATAAAAACGTCTGGAACAGAGTGTGTTAGTGGCAAGATACTCCGTTTCCCTCTGCCTTTTCTGCGATGTGAAAAAAATATACATTATTTACCCTTATCCCCCAAAACATAATATCTTGTATAATATTTGTTACATAGGAAACTGGTTAAAACTTTAATTTCCACAGGGATCCGTTGAGTGAAGGATGACAGCTCTGTGATGAGTAATACAACTTTGCAATTAGTCTTGTATTGAAGTTATTGATAAATGTCGTTACAGTCCATTAAACATTTGTGTTTATGAAACAGCTCAGGTATCATCAAAATACAAAATTTTATATATAGTGTATTAAATAAAATAAAATTAATCATTAGATACAATTGAATAAAATATAAGATTTTTTTTTATTAATATAGATAGAATAGAATAGAGGCCGTGGCGCAGGGGCACAAAAATGTGACTGCAAACATTGTGGGTTCGATGGTTGTGGGTTCGATTTCCACTCGGGAAAATTTTTATTTAATTATATTTTAATTTATTCGTTCTGTTAACAATGCAAAGCACGGCCACTCAACTAGGTGCTAGGTTGTCTGCCAACGCTACACTAATTAATTACACTTCCATTTATACATTTCAATGCACATTTAAATACATTTTAATATTAGGGAAACTATTTTTTTTCAGTTCACGCTGTAACCCACGGAGTAACCAGAATTTAGCAGGGAAAGCAGAGGAAATCTAGTATTATTACTTAATTTAAAAAAATCAGTTTCAAATGAAATCCTCGAAAGGGGATTGAACCTACAACCAGTCGAGTTTAAAATCACACTTTGCGCCCCTGCACTACGACTGGCCTTAAATTAAATTATTTACTTCAGTAGTTAAATACAAGTTAACTTTCAATATCACGATAATCCCAGTTAATAAAGATTTCATATTGAAGCGACAATAGCTAGACCTCTAAACATCATTCTCTAATGATATCACTATAGTACCAAACGTGAGTTTTGTAATAATTCAGGCTTATCATGTCGACGATGCATGAAATCCGCATTTGGTTCAGTTTTAAAGCATTGTTGTGTTTCGAATAATTCATACATTAAGCATGTTTGTATTTACGTGAATGTATTTTAACTATTTTGCTTATGTTATGCTGATGGTAATCGTTTTTGTCATTTTTACCCATCCCCGAACGGAGACGGTATACGCTTTTGGGGTCAGAAGATGTTTGTTTGTTGGTGTTTATGCAAATCATTTATCTCCAAAACCATTTTTCATTTGGATTTAATTGCTTCATGTTCTTAGATAGATATTACGGTAACAAGTCACCAGGGAGCGCTGCAGTAAACATTTGTTTGTGCAAACCAATGTTACATCTATCTACCAAAGTACTAGTTCAATTTTGATGCGGTCTGCAGTTATGACTTTGGTGCATGATCTTTGATAGGTGTTACGGTAATAACTTACCAGGGAACGCTGCAGTCAATATTTGCTTGTGCAAACCCAAATCTGTCGAGGGCTGCCATCAATATTAAAATTTTAACATAATTATTTAAAAATATACATTTCATTCAAAAAAATATCTCTGTCGCATATCATATCGCAACTAAATTATTATTAATTTGTGTTATTTATCTCTCGTCACATAAATTTTTTTTAGTCAAGGGTTTTTAAATGACTTTATGCTTTTTCAATTACATTTAACATAGAACGGATTTCAGTGAAGAGTGGCGGAACGCGTGGATTTTTAATTTTTTTTTTAAATTTTGTTTTTTATTAATACAACTTTACCACTTTATTTATGCTATAAATCTGAAGAGTTAATTTGGAATTCAGTAAAACGCTGGCCTGCTGCGCCACAATGGCTCTGTCCTTTTTCGATAAAAAATATCTTATAATTCAAAATCAGTCGATTTATTATTGTAGATCATTATTATACAGATATAAAATATCTATATAACACACACAGTAAATTTGCCTTTAGAACCTATACAAGACTAAAGAAGCACAAGAAATTGAGAAATTAAAATAATCCTTATATTCTTGCTGGTAGGGTAAAATTCCCTAACATTACTTACCTGTATTTATTACGGTCGCCCTTTGAGGGTCAGACGGTGATTTTATACAAAAATAGTAAATAACGACCCCTTGTTCCGGGCGTTTGAACAAGATTGTAGCAATTTGTTTTATAACAAACTTAAATGTTTATACACTGTGTGTTTCTTTGTAGATACTCCATTCTTTTTGTTCGCGAAGTTTTCGTTTCGTATATCGGTATCTCGTTTCTTAGTATTTTCCTTTAGTTTCTTTCTGTTAATATGTTTTTGAATCCATCATCATGTGTATCAAAGTATAGAAATTAAAATTAATTTATAAAATCATTTCACCGAGAAGAATGGAGCAGAGGAGACTCATGAATAAAAATAAATAAATAAATAAATCAGCTTCACGCTGTATCCCGCACACAGCAGTATAGGCAGAGAGGGAACCTTGTGTTAAGACACTCCATTCTCCACTTTCCGCCGGATTTTGGTGGCATTGTGTGTTGAGTGGCGGAACTCAACGCTGCGATTTACCTCGACACCAGAGTGAAGAAATGGAAACATAAATTTAAATAAATATTTCATTTCCTCAAGTGGGGATTGAACCCACAACCGTCGCGTAACAGTCACGCCCTTGTGCCCTAAGCCACGATGGCCTCTCCAACTTACGACTGGTATGTATATTTTATTTGGATATGGACTGGCGTGTATATATTTTTTTGATACTGGCGTGTATATTTTATTACGCAAAGATTGCCTTAAACAAATTGAATGTTTACGTAAGCTCTAATTAAACAGCTCTAAAATGAAGTTAAATTACCTATTTGTTTAATATTTATGCTCGGGGATCCACCTCCCTGACAGTTTCGTTCACTGTATTAAGAGACAAATAAAACTCTGAAGAATAATGTTTTTTTTTTGCATTTTGGAGCCTACGTTACTACCTACTGTTTCTTCTGTTTAGGTTGATATTTGTGGCGTTCCTAAATGTGCCAGGCCAAAACTAGTGACTTTATCAGACTTTTTTTTATTTTTATATTCTTAATTTGATACTGCTATTAGAGTAGTTACTACTCTGACTAAACATTTTTTTCATTTTTTTTTTATTATAAAGAAACACCCACAAATATGCTTATTACACTGAAAAATCATTAAAGCTATAGAAACGTAAAGTAGAACATAATTTGTCAATTTTAAGTAAAAAGAAAAGATAAAGTAATATTTTAATAAAACAATATTTTGAATGAAATATACGTTTATTATTAACATTTTCACTCTTATTTTCTCACATCGTACATGTTAAGAACTTGTCAAATGTACATAAGTAAATATTATATAAGTGATATTCATTATAATGAATAAAGATTTCACGAAATATTTTTTTGTACTAATTAACTTTTTAAGCTAATTAAGGTTTAAATTATTTTTGATTTTCATAAATAAAAAGATCTATTGGTGTAATATACGGCCATGTAACTTACATTTTTGTTCTTCAGGGACAGAGTACCCTCTTCCCTACCCAACTGGTATCGCTATAAAAGCCAGTAGGGTTAACAACACTTGAATGTAGTTATCCTCAAGTTCAAAAAAAAATTTCTCGTACTATGAATGAATTATCCATACTATTTTAATTTTAAAAATGCATCTTTTTATCTTAGTATTTTATTTTTGTGTATATTTTTTTTAGAAGACCAGTACTATTACTTTTATGTTTATTATTTTGAACAATTCATAATGGAATCAGAAAAATTTAATAATTTCAATATACAATTCATAGTACATTGTCTAAACTATTCCCAAATATTCCTGTTAAAATAATATTATTAGAAATATAATATGTACAACAATCTCGACGATCAAAACTCAAAGAAAATAAACTACTTGTAATTTAACTTTAGTTTATGTTTATACTCTTAGAAACTTAAGTTAATCCTGATTATTAGTTTTGTTCTCATCAAGCCCTGATACAAACACAAAGTTAACTTAAAATAGGATACTAAGTTAAGCAATTTTACGAATATAAAATATATAAATTTGGTGAAAAATATTATAATTTGTTACTTTTTTATTTTGAACGTGTCATGGATTCTTGGCTTTTTAAAAAATAGTGTGGTGTTAAACTATATTTTTAGATAAAATGTGGAAATCAGTGTGATATTTTACTATATTTACTCTGCTTTTTTTTTCAGACAATGATATTCAATTAATATATAATAGATCTCAATATAACGAACAATATCAGAGTATAATTATTATTTAATGATAGTCTTTACGATGTCATTATGATTATATACATCAATATATCATTATTAAAACTTAAAACAATACTTGATGTATTATATAATGCAAGCTATTTATATTTAACGCTATTTACAATACGAAGACTATAAGTTATAGATTTATTATTTATACAATCATAATATTTTATATACTAGAAACAGAACCATGAAAGAATAAAAAACCATATATATTATACTATACGGCTTCACTCTGTGTCCCGCATATCAAAGTAGGCAGAGGGAACCTAGTGTTAAGACACTCAGTTCCCCATTTTCCGTCGAATTCTGCAGGCGTTGCATGTGGAGTCGACACAACCAGTCGCGATTATAGTCATACACTTGTGTTCTTGCGCCACGACTGCCATCAGTATTAAAATGTTGACATACCTGGATTTGAACTTGCACTATCCAATTAAGATATTTATCATATCATCAAACGATGTAAACACGACGGGCTGCTCGGGAGAATTAATTATTATCATTTGCCTGACGTGGCAAGACAAAGGGCCATATTAGGTTTCGCCAATCATCACGTATATATAGTTTCGAATTTGACGGAGTGTCTAGACACTTGCATCTCCCTGCCTATCTTGTTATACGGAAGATAAACAGTGAATCTGATAAAGAAATCTATCTAATCTTTCTTACATTTTCAGTCACATACAAGTCTGACAAAACGTAATAATGCTTTATTGAAAATTGTGGTCTCTACTTGTCAATTATGTCACCCAGAGCCTTATTTCATCAGTTTGTGTTAAAAAAAATTAGGTCGCGAAACTTTCTTTAGGACCATTTTATTTCCATAAAATTATACTTTTCTAAAATTGTAAAGCGCCTTTATAAGCTTTAGACGCTTTGAGAATCAAATTTGACACCGTTACTCAAATAACTCAATTTAGTTGTATTGAAGTTAAAGCTGAGCTAAGTATAAAATATTTGTAGTTAAATACAAAGTAATATTAACGTAATAAATACAATGTAAATAATGAAGCCGTCGTGGCGCAGAGGTACAAGGGTGTGACTGTAACGCGACTGCTGTAGCTTCGATCCCCACTTGAGGTAATGAATTATTATTTATAAATGTTTTCATTTTTCCGTTCTGGCACCAAGGCAAAAGCTTGATGTTGAGTTCCGTCACTCAACACAAATTTAAAGATTTAAAAAAATAGAAAAGTAGAAAGCGGAAAATGGGGAACAGAGTGTCTTAACACTAGATTCCGTCTGCCTTCCCTGCTGTATGCGAGATACTCCGTGAGGTGATTATTTTTTTTTATAATATTTATAAATAAATCAAATCAGCTTCACGCTGTATCCCGCACACATCAGGGTTGGCAGAGGGAACCTAGTGTTAAGACACTCCGTTCCCCACTTTCTGCCAAATTCTGGAGGCATTGCGTGTTGAGTGGCAGAACTCAACGCCGCGCTTAACCTCGACACCAGAGCGAAGAAATGGAAATATAAATTTAAGTTAATATTTCATCTCCTCGAGTGGGGATTGAACCCACAACCAGTCAATTTACCCTGCGCCACGACTGGCCTCATATTATATTATTTATTATGCTATTTTATTTATTTAATAGCGAATTTAATTTTATTATGAATATATATAAAATAAATTCCCTATCTTTATAAACAAAATTGTCTTATAAAGATATAAATAGTTTAGTATACTAAGTCAAAAAAAGAGGCTGTAGTTCTGTAGGCAAGAAACAGAACTCATCAAGACGACAGCGCACGTATCTTTTAAATTGTAATACAGATACATTCGTGTCAAGCATAGCAATTTAGATAAAATGAAGGATTGTGCGTCTGTTGTTTAAATTTTGCAAAAGAAAATTTGCAACGATATTTGTATTTATCTTTATTTATATATTATACGTAAAATGGAAAAACCCGTTCTTCTCGTTTCTTTAGGAATTTGGATAAAAAAACCTTATACACCCTAACCATAACCTACCCACCCAATGTGGGCAAACTTGCCAAATTTCACATTTCTTTTCACCGGAATAGATCAAACCAAAACAAATTAAATGGTTAATTCTTCGGTTGTCTAAAGGAGTGAACTGAAATATAAATAAAAAAGTCAAAATGACAAAAAAAACAAAAGAACAGAAGAACAGAAAGACATAAGAGCAGAAAAGGGCACAGAACACCAATGTCCATGGTGTGATCCATGGTCTCTTTCATGGTCATTATTAATATAATTGAAAAAAGTTTTCTACAAAAACTATACCATAATTAAGATAAGGAAAACCCAATAAAAAAATACTTTGCAATGGACGTAATAATTTATAAAACATTAATATTATAGATATAATAATTGTATAGGAGAGAAATAATTTATTTAACAAGTGGAGAGTTGAATATATTTTATTTAAATATTAAGTATTATGATTAGTAACAAAAGTTTGAAATATAAAAAAAAAAACAATATGATGTATTTAATATGGTAGATAAGATATTTTTGTTATTTAATATTGTTAGAATGTTGTATTAAAAATCATATACTGTATTCATATTTACGTTTACACTAAAAAAGAAACCTGTTTTTTGTATGCTCATCGAAAGTTTTTCAAAGCTTACGTTCTTTTATACAATTTTACAACTGCATTTGATTTTTGGACTTCAAAAACCAATAAAAGTTCATAACACACAACTTTTGATAGCGCTTACATGAGAAATATTCTCATTTGAGGGCTGTCACTTGAATTATTTTTTTTAACATGTACTAAAACTATTTATTAACTAAATAAATATACACCACTTAAATATTATGATCATATATATATACAAGTAACAATATTACTATTTTACAAGATATATTCTGAATAGGAAACAGTAAAGTCATTTAGAGTTTGACAACCCTAGCTGATCCTAGAAGATCCCTTCTAAACGATATTTAGTTTTCTTTGAAAAGTAGAGTTTGGAAAAACAAAAAGAAATAACAACGAACTTTATCTTAGTTGCTAAGTTTAGATTACAGAGCTTACACATACTCTTTTGTTAGTGGAAATTTTGTAGATATTTATTTAGGTCGACTATATAATATATTATATGTTAGCTATTGCTGTTATATAACAATAAATAACTCTAAAATTTTAATTTAACCAATGAAACTCATAGGTAGGTTGAGGCCGGTCGTGGCGCAGCGGCACGAGGTGTGACTGCAAAACCAACCGGTTGTGGGTTCGATCCCCACTCGAGGAGATGAAATATTAACTTAAATTTATATTTCCATTTCTTCGCTCTGGTGTCGAGGTTAAGCGCGGCGTTGAGTTCTGCCACTCAACACGCAATGCCTCCAGAATTCGGCAGAAAGTGGAGAACGGAGTGTCTTAACACTAGGTTCCCTCTGCCTACCCTGCTGTGTGCGGGATACAGCGTGAAGCTAATTTAATTTAATTTTAATTTTAAACTCATAGGTTTATAAAGAAAAAAGAGTAACGAATCAATATATTCTCTTTTATAAGCATAAATTATTAATTTACCATCTTAATGGACAACCCTACTATCCCATTATCCATGTTAAACCTCTCTCTCTCTCGGATATCTAGTTTTCAATGAAAAATAGACTGGAAAACTGAATTAATGTGAACATCAGCATCCAACTTTACTTTCGCTTAGTTTGATATTATGTGTTTTATCGGTATTCTATTTGGTGATGTTGGTTAAGAGAACAGAGAGAGACCTTTAAGAGATCTGCCATTAACAATATTTTGAAATTAATAATTATTAATAAGAGTAGGATCGCACCCAAAACTATAATATCTTAAGACTAAAAAGCTTTTTCCCGCATAGGGGAAACATAAGGAACCTATTTTTAAAAAAACACAATTACGTTTAGATTGGCAGTGTATAACACCGGGCTTTGTCTATCAGAGCGAAGAAATAAAAATATTTGAATGACACTTTCCTTCTGCACTTCAATACATCTTTTGCTCCGTAAGTCATTTTAATGGACACATTATTTATTGATATTCAAATGTAATTTCAATATTCTTTTATAATATAAAATAGTGACGAAACTTCAGAAATTGCCTATGAAATTCATTAAATAGTTCTCGGGTGCTTATTAAAATTATCTTTCACCTTTTCAAAGCCACATTTGCAAAGCTTATCTTAAAACTTGCCCGAACTTTAGATTTTGATGATGATATTTGATATTTCGGTTGAACTCAGATGACATTATATCATATTATTGCTTTAATCGACTTTGAAAAAGGTGGTTTTCAATTTAACATCTTTCTCCGCAACTAAAGATCATATAAAGATGTTATTTTTTTGCTTAAATACATTCCTTTTGAGGAACCGTCTACGTACCATTTAAATCAATTCAGTGGTTTTTGAGATATGAGTATCCACGCATTTCTTGAAAGGACTTATTTTATAATATAGATACCTAGTTAACTGACAGGTATTTGAAATTGGGTTTTATTTTTAAATTACTATTATTGTTGGTCTCATCGGTCCGGCTGTAAATATTCATGACCATGACAAATTTCATAACCTTTTTTATATTTATTTACATCGTTTATGTTCAATTCAGAAATTGTATAATGCATCAATTTCTTAGTACAAGCTCGATGGTAGTCGTAGAAATTCAAAGTTAATCTGGAGTAGAGTGAGTTCGCTCGTAAACAGCTGAAGTCGGACAGCCGGGTTGGTTCTACAAATTTCTGTCTCTTGAATATAACAACAAGTAAACTATTTATTATTTTATTTGATACTAACCTTTACCTACGGCTTCTCTAACATAGTCAAATGGAACTGACTAATAGTTGAGTATGATACATCTGTATGACACAGGTACATTTGGCTACATCCAATGGATTAACGTGATGTTACTTAACCTTCCTCGACAAATGGACTCACCTTGTAATAACACAAATGTGATGTTTGTGATTTATTTAGGATGTTTGTTCCACTTTTACGCAAAAAAAACTGAACAGATCTAAATAAAATTTAGCTAATACATCAGAATAACACATAGACTAAAATTTATGTAAAGATTTTTTATAACTTGGCCACAATGTAGCAAGAAGCTTAAGCGGGCGAAGCCGCGTTTGGGTCGTTAGTCTATCATAAAAGATTTTTTAAAATTCAAACCTACCTTAGATGCATTAACACCGTAACAGTTAAAAATAGTTTTATTCCGATAGGAGGTTGGTTTCTACTCTACTTTTAGTTTGATTTCTATTCTGAGACTTATTACTTTTTTTATATTTTCATTTTCCTCGTTTAATTGTAATTCTGATAGTGAGAATAAAATATAATCGTTATCTAATTACAACACATACCTATATACATTCTTTTTATTTATCACGTACAAAACTTATTTTAATATTTGAGTATTTTACGCAGGATTACCTCTTTTATCTCCGCATACAGTTATTTAAACTTAAACATACACAAAAGGACTATTCACTATTCTACTCAAGTTCAAAGATGTTTCTTTGAGTGTTACTTATATAGTACATTTCACACATAAAATAGAATGTAAGTTACCAAGCTAAAGGTATTTTGCAGGTGTAAAAGTTTACAATAAATTATTTTTTTAAAAGCAAATTCATATTCATTATTTATATAAAATTATTGTATTTTTTCACCCTATTTATCATAATAACAATAATTTATAGCAATAATGACGTATTTTTTTAAATATTGCAGGTGACGCAATCTAAAGTTTCTAAATAACCTTTCCGCATTCATCGACATATTTGAATTATTTAACTTAAAAATTTATTATTGATTTCTTAAGTATCATTTATCTTAGGATTTTCGTATAGCAATGTATAAGGTACATCAACCAACTATTTCGTTTCAACCAAAATAAAGAACTAAATAAAATAGTATAAATTAAGTCAATATAAAGTTGAGTAAGTTTGCCTTTAATAGTCGTAGTTGCTACCGAGCAGAGTTCATACTCTGTTTCATTTAAGTTAATGAAGAAGTAAAACAAATGCTCAACGAGATCATAGTTTTGTTAAAGCTTTACGAAGGAGCTTTTTTAAACTTTTACAGTATTTTCTTAATGGAGCCAACGTGGCGTAATAAAACAACAATGGACACGGGACTTCGGGGACTTTTTTAAATTTTGAACATTTATAAATTTCTAAATTCACTCAAAGTAGGAAGAAGGAAACCTGGGAAACTAGAATTAAGACATTCCGTTGAGACATAGAACGAAATTCCACTTTCTGGCGAATTCTTGAGGCATTGCGTGTAACGTTCCGTAGCTCAACGCCGCAAACTCATCAGAGTGAGAAAATTAAAGTTTAAAATATTTCATTCTGGAGCGTGACGAATGGTCTCTTTATACTGCTATGAAATTAATTTAGAATTGTTATCAGATTCCGTAGGGTTGACACGAATAATATCAAATACATAATAGGTACATATTATCTAAACATAATAGGTACATATTATATAGTACCTTATTCCAAATATCTAAAACTTCCTACTTAGTTCAAAGTAAAGTTGAATCGGTTGATAATCTTGGAATTCCAAAATAACCTCGGATGAATAGTTTACTTGTGCACATTTGAGTGGATAGCTATGTACATTGTTCTTAAGATAGTTGAGGCCGTCGTGGCGTGCGATTGTAAGCGGGATAGGTTGTGGGTTCGATTACCACTAGAGGAAATGAAGCACTAGATTCCTATCCTTCCTATTATATGTAGGATATAGCGTGAATCTATAAAATAAAATAAAAAAGTGTATGAAATCATAAGATTTAGGGAAACAGATGAAGCTGTAAATTACTTTAAAGGCTAAGGCTCAAAATTACGTTGATGGCACTTTATTCATATTTTTGTTTTTATAATCTGTTTTGTTATTTTATTAGTGACAGAGAGGATACTAATTGTAGTCAAAGTAGTAGTTGAGGATAAGTCTGTCTCTACTTTTCACTAAACTCAACTCAACCATATGCACGAAAATATTATTAAGATTTTGAGAGAGTACTTCGGTTGAACGTGACAATCTCAGGAAATACTGGTCAAATGCAACATAACATCACTTTACGATCAAAATGAGCAGAGAAATGATAAAGAATGGAAAAGTTCGAGAGCTTCTGTAGCGTGCCGTGTACTATTAGTGATTTCCATTGGGTTACATCACGTTAATTGTTTCGACGTAACCGCTGTATCGACTAAATCTGTCATATGACATATACATACATATACTTCCTAGTTGTTACGATTTAACGCAGGCGAAGCCATGCCAGAAATACTTTAAAAGTCTAATGAATTAAGTAAAATCACCAGAGTGACCAGGGGACCACGGGGAGTTTTTTGAGTTTTTATGATGGTACAATTTAGTTTTGAGCAGTGAAACCAGGTTTATTATCTCATTTTCGTTTACAAAAAAGTTTCTATTAGCAACGCAAAACTCATAAAAATCCTTTTACTAAAAAGTTTATTTTTATTAAGCATATTAATATAAGTACATACTCTTAATAACATAAATTAACATTAATATATTTTCTACAAAATTTCCACTAAAAATATTACATTAAAATATATAGTAGTTATTATACTAAAACGGTGTTTTTACAATATAACGTAGCAGCGCGACTAAAACGCGCCGGCTATATGTCAGCTGACGTAACACGTTAACAAAAACAGCGATGGATGTAAGACTGAACCATCTCCTCGTTGCATTGCAAGTGGATTTTCGCCTGTAACCATTTGAATATTAATAATATGTGAAATCCCTTCCATGTCTACACTATTGAATACTAACCAATGAATAATAATGTGATTTTATGTATGAAATGATATTATATGTATATTTGAGAAAGCAAATGTAGAGAATACTGACGCAAGAGTCAAACTTGCATTGATAGTATTTTGTTAAACATAAAACGGCTGTTTTAATTAAAAAGTTAATTTTCAAGTCAATTTTCATTGTTCATTTCATTTTACTTTTCTTATAAGGCAAAAGTATATAGCTTTCTGGTTTACCAACATCGTCCATAACCCTTAATTTATCTTTAAATATGACATGAAACATTTATATACTATTAACTTATGAATATTTTACGATGATATACATATATCTGTGTCAATCAAACTCCACTGCTCTCTAACTTGCTTAACCTTCGAGCGGACGCACTGTTGTACAGTTAACTTGAGAAAATTGGTTTTCGTACTAAGGGTATCAGACCAGCTTTAACAGATATGCAAAGAAGGTTATAATTAGATAGATATGTTTTTTCAAGAAGAACTTGTTTTAATTGTCAACTTGGATGTTTTGAATAATTTGGATTGTATATGTACTGTTTATTTGAATATTATAGTTACAAAACGTCGAACTCGCTGTTGTTATTCGATTACGAAGAACGAGAACATCCGCATCAATCATCCAAAAATGCAAATAATGTTCATAAACTAATTGCTGATTCAAATGCAGCATCAGATGAATATAACTAGTTGAATAATTATAATACTCTTATTCAAAATAGTACATTACAATTTATTCATTTACTCCTTTTTTAAATAAATGAATCGATTTCTCATTTGTACTAGTCAATAAAACAACTACTGAGGCAATATTAATTAATAAATTTGCTGTCGTAAGAAATACGGTGGCCGCGTGCGTATTAAATTTTAGAACGCAGCGCTCGAAGGTTAAACATTGTATTTTCAATTTTGATATTAAATATTTTATACTAACCTCTTAATACGTGAACAGACACTGCTGAAGCGGCGACATCCGCCAACGAGCATGTGTAATTTCCAGAGTCATTTCTATTCGCGTTCGCGATGTAGAGACGGGATAGAGCTCCGTTCGACGTGGCCTCTGTTTTGACACTGTCAATGAAATAAAAATATTAGCTTTCTTTTCCAGTTCGGTATAAGCAGCATGAGCTTCATATCTATACATAAATATGAACTGTTGTTTATTGTGAATACTTTTATTTTGTGTTTCTTAAAATGTTAAATTCATATATAAGTTGTGAAAAATTATTAAAAAGATGGTAAAGATTATACTTTATTATATATATAAACTTACTAATACATATAAAAAAATATGTTACTTTACTCAGAATTTTTTTTTAGCGTTTATATATAATATTTGAAACATAAATATAATTAGCTGCACCGCGATCAACATAATCAACGGCCACAAATTCGGATTTGACAAAAGGAACTGCAGACCATTCAAGATAGCAAGATATTAACGTCCACTTCACATTTTAAAAAGAAAAAAACGCCAGTTTTAATAATCAATTAAGTACAAAAAAGGCACGTACAACAAAAGTCTGTGGCGCATAACAACTCAATTATGAAAAAAAACTAACAAAAATATTATTTAAAAATATAAATATCTGTTTGAATGAAAATACAAAATAATGGAACATATAAATCTAAGCAAATAAATTTCAACAAATAGAATCAGAATTATTCAACAAGATATAAAAGAAAGCCACAATAATATCCTTTATTTCTCTTTAGAAAATATTTATAAAGTTATATATATAAATAGAAACCGCTATCTAAAGTTAACATTTTAAATAATTTATGGATCTGTTTGGTACAGAAAAGGTCATAACTCGGGGACGTTGCCAAGTCACACGGAATGACAGTTCTGAAATTGCGCGTCCAAGAAACCCTTAATGAAATCAGTGTTTTAATTAAATTTATTCAGCCGTAACCATTCCCAAATAAAGGCAACCAAAGTAACTGTTACAATTTTCTTTCTAATAAATCTTGCCCCTGTTCACGTATGTCTATGCGTTGGTGTAAGTATCGTCGCGAATAATTTCTTAGTCTCTAAGCAAATTTCAAATTCTAAATTTAACATATAGCGGTTATCCTTTTAATTGTTTTGTTAAGTTTTGTGATAGGAACCCTTTAAATTACAGTTACTATTGTTTCCATTTATTGGTCCTTCGAGCCGGATAAAGGAAAGTTGATCGAAAATTATAGAGGTTCTGTAAGAGATCGTGATTGCTTTGGGAATTATATTTTCGATGTCTATTTACAGGAAGGTCTTTCAAATCTTGACCAGATATACAATAAAGATAATAATCACTTTTGTAATATCTTAAAAATGTATGTGAGTAAAAATACATAAATATGAAATTATAATGTAGGATGGTGCAGTTGTAGCGCAACAGCACAGCGTCTGACTGTAATCGCGACGGTTGTAGTTTCGATTCCCACAAGTCAATCAATTATTTTTATTTCTTTGCTCTTACATCAATAAAGAGCGCGGCATCTAGTTCCTCCACTAAACACAAAATATCTCGAAAATAAGGTGAAAAAGGGGGAAAGTGAGTCACATAGGCTCATTAATAACCATATCCTGCTATTTGTGGGATATAGCGTGATACTAAAAAAAATGATAATAATAATAAAAATGAGGCAATAAGAATTAAGTAAAATATTTAAGTTTGAAAAGATTATAAACATGATTACGACAGTTTTTATTAAATACAACATTTCTTTATTTATATTTACCACATTTTTTTTTGTAATAAAAATGAGCAGAAAGTAGGGAAAGGAGTGTCTTACTTATTGTGGTCACTATTAGTCTACTATTAACCCTTCGCCTATCTCGGTGTATGTGGGATACAATGTGAGGCTGAAAATATAAAGATCTCGCTATTTCCAAAATATTTATTGTAACGAGAAAAAATCTACGACGCCTTGTAAAGACCGGCGGCCGTGACCGAATCGCTTTTTAGAATTATTAAATAACATAACAACTCAGACCATTGTTCCAAAAAAAGAGCAATGACCTCGTCCTATATAATGTTTTCAAGCTAATTAACATTATTCTTTGAAAGGTCCATATATAAGTATGTAAATTCTTACGTACAAATATAGAATAATATATATATTTATTTATTTATTTTAAATATGAATAAATGTCAGTATTTTTATTATTTTTTAATATTTGTATTTTAAGTATAAATGCTCGAATAGATAGATTTCAATTTATACCCCTGACCAACGCCTTAATAAGACATATTTCAAGAACACTACGTTGATTTACTTAGTTTTTATTTTGATTTAGTTGTCACTTCACCATATGGCAAGCTCTGCTTAATTTGAAGTCCAATAATTGCTTGTTATTGCGCTAAAATATCAGATTATATGTATCTTACGTACTAGCTGTGTCTGCGACTTTGTCTGCATGGAAAAGTAGATTCGAAGAATTCGGTAAAATATGATCTATCCTGTCATATATAAAGTAGTATAAATTTATGTGTTGTCAAAGATTGTCATTTTAGAAGGTACTTGTTTGCTTTGTTAAGTAAAAAAGTGAATTTAAGTGGGTAAGCTGGAATTATGTATGACAAGTTTAGTTCATGTCAAGCTACTTAGCTAATACAATACTTATTGTGAACTCAGTGTTTTATTTACGTTATATATTTAATATTGGCGACGAGAAGTTAAAAGTTACACAAAATGGATAAATAAGCTATACGATTTGAAGAATACAATCCAGATTTGGCTAACTGGGACAGTTACATAGATCGATTAAAGTTTTGTTTCGAGGCAAATGGCGTGATCGTGGACAATGTTAAGCGTGCAAATTTTTTCACAGTGTGTGGTTCGCGAGTGTATGATACTTTGCTTGCTTTAATTACGCCCAGAAAAGCGACCGATGTGACTTTTACCGAAATAGAAGCAATTCTAAGTAGGCATTACAGTCCTACTCCAAATGAAATAACAATGTCATCTAAGTTTTATAAACGGGAACAAAAACGTTGTGAGTCAGCTTCAGACTTTATTGTGGATGTGAGAAAACTTAGTTCCAAGTGTTATTTTACAGACTTAGAAAGAATGTTACGGGACAAACTAGTGTGTGGTATGAGTGATAGTAGATTACAATACGAACTATTAAAACGGGACAATTTACAGTATCAGGATGTAGTGAATGCAATGTTAGCATCAGAAAGTGCAGTTCGTGATGTGTGCATGATACACGGTACCACGAGTATCACTGGCGCCGTCGCGGACGTGAGGACGCGCGCAGATACATCGGAAGTCGACGGCGGCGAGCCGATGGACGTTAACGCAGTACAAACGACAGTGTCTAATCGGTTGTGTTACCGATGTGGGAACCGACACGCGGGAGAATGTCGTTTTGTCAACGCAATTTGCCGATTTTGTAAGAAGCGAGGGCACATTGAAAAAAATTGTATTAAAAAGAAAAAGTCTAACCAGAAGGACGTTAATTTCACACAGATTGGAGACCTATTAAATGGCATTTACAACATGCAGAGTGCTACGCGGGTGCCACCTTACGAAGTCGATATTTTCATTGCTGGCGTGCCCGTGCGGATGCAAGTCGATACTGGGGCTAGTTTCTCTCTCATCAATGAACGCACATGGAGTGTGCTTTGCAGTCTCTTGCCGCAAAGCACATTAAAACAGGTCCAGTTATCATTGCGTACATGGAATGAAACACCAGTAAAGTTGCTCGGGCAGGCAATATTGCCAGTGCGATATAGGAATGTTTTAATAGATTTGACTATGATAGTAGCTAAAGGGAATGGCCCAAATCTGCTTGGTGGCAATTGGCTCGCACCTCTAAATATATCAATGAACATTAATTTCATTGCTAGCGATGATCTGGCGCAATTGGAGAAGGTAATAACAAGGCATACGGATTTATTTAGAGATGGCCTTGGCACTTACAATGGTAATCCAGTTACTATACATGTGAAATCTGGTGCAAATCCTAGATTTTTAAAAGCGCGCCCTGTGCCATATGCCCTTAGAGAACGGGTTAAAAACGAGATAGATAGATTAGAACAAGAAGGAGTTTTGTGTCCCGTGTCATTTTCGGAGTGGGCTACACCTGTGGTCCCTATAGTGAAAAAATCAGGTGAAATAAGACTATGCGGAGATTACCGCAGTACAGTGAATGAGGCGACGGAATCGGATACATACCCGATGCCAACGGCTAATGAAGTTTTTGCCACAGTTGCTGGTGGAAAAATTTTTACAACATTAGATCTAGACAGAGCATATACCCAAGTGGTTGTGGATGATAATACATCAAAATTACTTACTTTAAACACTTGTAAGGGCCTATATACTGTACATAGGTTAGCATTTGGCGTTAAAGCATGTCCCGGAATATTCCAGCGCTTAATGATTTCGTTATTAGCGAGCATTCCAGGTGTTGCAGTATTGATTGATGACATTATCATTAGTGGGAGGTCGATGTTAGAAATGCTAGAAAGGTTAGACATGGTACTCGGCAAAATAGAAAAAGCAGGTCTGCGCTTAAATAAAATGAAATGTAAATTTGCTCAGGAGAAGGTAGAATTTCTTGGATTTGTCATAGATGCAGAAGGCATACACCCAGCACCTAGTAAGGTAGATTCTATTGTGAAAACTCCTGCACCAAAAAACAAGAAAGAGTTGCAAGCATTTCTTGGCCTTTACAATTTTTATGAGCGATTTGTTCCACACAAAGCTACGATATTAGAGCCTTTACATCGTTTATTAGATGCTAAAAGTATTTGGAAATGGTCAAAAGTAGAGCAGAGTGCATTCGAAACAGCTAAACGTTTACTTACCTTCGATGTAACCTTGGTACATTATGATGTGAACAAACCTTTAATACTCACCTGTGACAGTTCAGAGTATGGAGTTGGTGCAGCATTATCTCATGAAATGGAGGATATGGAAGAATGTCCGATAGCAATGGCATCTAGAACTCTTCATTCACACGAAAGACGTTATTCACAACTTGATAAAGAGGCAGCGTCTATTATGTTTGATATAACAAAATTTCATAATTACCTGATGGCAAGACGTTTCCGTATAGTCACGGACCATAAACCTCTACTTGGCATTTTTGATCCTAAAAAACCTATGCCAACTATGCTCTCACCTCGACTAACTAGAATTGTTATTGCTTTGAGTGCACATAATTATGATATAGTATACAAACCTGGATCTCAAATTGGATATGCCGATAGTCTCAGTAGATGGTCTCAACCAGTGGCCGAACAACCAGAGAACTTTTGAGTGATATTTTATTAATGGCTGAAGCACCAGACGATTTTCCTTATAACGCTGAACGCGTTGCTTTAGCAACAAAACAAGACAAAACTTTATGTCAAGTGGTGCACTATATAAAGCACGGGTGGCCAACAAAAATGAATGACAAATGTCTCCGTCCATTTTGGTTACATAAACTTGAACTATCACTGCAAGATGATTGCAAACTTCTCGGCTGTCGTGTGTTTATACCGAGTGAACTTAGGCCACATGTATTACAAGTTCTACATAAGGCACATTCAGGAATAGTTCAAACAAAATCAGTTGCTCGGAGTTACGTTTGGTGGCCAGGTCTCAATGAAGACATTGAATTAATGATTGGCAGTTGTCCAAAATGCTTAGAAAATCGACATATGCCACCTAAGGTAGTGCATGAATGGATTACGCCCACAAGACCCTGGTCAAGGATCCACATTGATTGGGACGGACCTTATAAGAATAAATATTACTTGATCATGGTAGATGCATACTCCAGGTGGCCAGAAGTGTTTGTGGTAAATAATACCACGTCTGCAACAGCCATTGGCTTATTAAGATCAGTATTTGCCACCCATGGTTTGTGTGAAGTGCTAGTATCGGACAATGGCACTTCTTTTATATCAAGCGATATGCAGAATTTTTTGAAGGCCAATAATATTAGGCATGTGAAGACAACACCTTACCACCCAGCTACTAATGGTTTGGCTGGGAAAAGAAAAACTAAGTAAAATGGATAATTTACCGTGGGCTGTTAGAATTCCTAATTTGTTGCTAGCTCTTAGGAGTACACCATGCATAACAACTAATAAAAGTCTATCAGAATTACTAATGAAGAGGCGTCTGCGTACTCTATTAGATACTTTGCATCCAGATAATTTGAGAAACACAAAAAATGAACAGGAAATTTATAATAATAATCATAAGAAACCACGTCAGACTAATGTAAACCAGAAAGTAATGTATAGAAATTACAACCAGAGTGGTCCAAGGTGGCTTCCTGGTATAATTAATGAAAAGTCAGGTCCATCTAATTATAAAGTGAAGACGAGCGAGGGCACGATTATTAACAGACATATTGACCAGTTGATAAAAATGACTCCGGCAGCAACTCAGACTGAGGGAGAGGTAAATGGTAATCGTGAACATTTATCACCAAATATCACCACTGAAAATATAGATGTGGATATGGATAAAGATGAGGATGATATGAATGAAAGCAAAGAGAAGGAGAATAGTCAGGAAGAGGAAGAAATCATTACTATACCGGATGCCACAGAATGGGCAGAATTGTTAGGAATTCCTAGTAGTTCAGATAGCACAGGAAAAATTAAAAATAAGTTTAGTGTACGTGCAAAGTCACCTTATCAGAGGCCGCAGGTGGTTGAAGATGCTCATTGTTTAAATTGATTGTTATATCTTATGTGTTATTTTGTGTTGATGTTTAAATTATTGTAAAACTATCTTGTTGGGGAGGTATGTCATATATAAAGTAGTATAAATTTATGTTATGTATGTTGTCAAAGATTGTCATTTTAGAAGGTACTTGTTTGCTTTGTTAAGTAATAAAGTGAATTTAAGTGGGTAAGTTGGAATTATGTATGACAAGTTTAGTTCATGTCAAGCTACTTAGCTAATACAATACTTATTGTGAACTCAGTGTTTTATTTACGTTATATATTTAATATATCCCATCTTTGTTAGTAAGCCATCATAGATTTGAAGCTTGTCAAAATATATTATGATTTTCCCCATGATTTTTTTACTTCTTTTGTATAGAAATATTGAAACTGTTATTCAGAGTTCCGTATCCCAATAGGAAAAACGAAACTCTTATAGGATCATTTCGTTGTCCGTCTATCTATTTGTAAAGACCATTTATCTTGAGATCGCTTGAAGGTATCGAGCTGAAGAAATTCGCCAAATAATTAAAAGCTAAAATAAATAATACATTTTCATATAAGTTAAGTAATAACTTAAAATATCTCTAGGTACATTTTCTTTGAAAACTGAAAGTAACTCCATCATTGACCATCTATTCCTTATATTCAATTATATTCTTTATGTAATACAAAATAGCCTAATTTAAAAGCAACCCTCATTTATTTGAAGTGCCGTTACGATTTATAGCAGATCGTACTAATTAAGTTTCAGTGGAACAAAGTGGGAATTATCATTCATTAGATAAGTTTAATTAAATTTTGCTGCTCATTCGCGAAAATAATAAATAATTTACGTTTACAAACTCTACTGCGATCTTGAAATAATAAAATATATAATTATTTTAAGTGTAACCACTTGTATCTACAAGTAATAATGAAATAAGGTTGTGAATAACTAATTTAATAAAAATAAAGCCGGTGTAATTATAATACGAGTATTGTTATTATAAGTAATAGATAAATAATGTTATTTTTTTTATTTCACGCTTTTTCATATAAAAAATTATTTAGAATCAGCTCTAGCTCAGCTACACTCGGTAGGCGACTCGCACTTGACCGGTGTTTTTCCAGTTGCATGTCTTATCTCCCACATCTGGGTAGGTAGTGTTATCACAATATATATTTTGCTTTCCGCGGCTTTAGAGGTGAAACTCAACAATATAATCATGCTGAGGGCGCTAACTAAATAAAAAAAGATCAATAACATATAGCTTTAAAAACAGATAATACGTCCTCGCTAAACCTCTATTTATGTCTATCCAGACACTTTTCTTTGAAATATATTCAATAAGAATAACCTAATGGCATTATGAATTATTAATGATTGATAAGAAAATAAGAAAAATCGGTTCGATGTCTGACTGTAGGTCGACGGAAAAATACAACCTATAAAAACTTCCAAATTTAAGCTCGTACTCATTTTATATCAAATGAACCGAAATGATAAGCTTGTAATAGTTTTTATGTATAATATAAATAAATTGCCATTTTCCGATTTTTTTCCTTTATTTATACTGGAATTTCTCACTTCTTGCCTAATTTCACAATTGTAGGTCTACGAAAAATACTCTAGGTTTAACGGTAATAACGTTTAAAACTTCAGGTTAGTCGGCGTATATATTCATTTTGTATGAAATTAACAAATATAAGTGGGTAATGATTTTTTTATGAAATACGTATCTATTTTCATTTTTTTTTTTTGTATTTTTTCCCTTATTTTTGTATTGTAAGTTCTAATTTCGTGCAAAATATAATAACTGTAGATCCACAGCAAGTAAATGCTGCAAATACGATGCATGCTTGTATTTTTCACTGCGTTGACATTGATTTTTTCTGTGTTCCAAGCGATCGTAAACTTAAATATTTTATTTTAAGTTTAGCTTAATACTTCGATGAGGTCTCGAAATGGTCTTCACAAACGGACGGACGGACCACAAAGTGATCCTATCCGACTCGATCCTAAAGGTTCCGATTTTTCCTTTTGAGGTACGGAACCTTAAAAACACGATGCCATATAAAGAAAAAAAACGAATTGAAAGGAAAAAGCGATCGGTTAACTTAAGTACACTATAAAAATAATTATTTTTAAGCTACCTTAATGTATGTTCATTTTGAAATGAAGAGGGTCGCAAATTCGATTTTTGTTACTTACGTTTGTCAGACACGTACAAATCTTATTACGTGATGCCCGTCTATTTCGTGCTGATATTTGTAAAGAATAATAAGAAAGGACTTGTATAGAATTATTATATGGATTTTGAATTTTAAATTTGAGTCACAGCGCCTCACTGTAATAGAGTTCTGGCTTCAATTCCCAATTGGCGGAATGAATTATTTTTCTTTCATCGCTCTGGTAATAAAACAGTACAATACAATATCTTTTCAATGCTGAGCTTTGTATGGGGAACGGAGTGTCTTAACACTAGGTTCCCTTTTGAGATATAATTGTTACGCAATTGGCGAGTGTCGTATTTAACGCGATCGTTGTGAATTCAAAATAAATTTATAAATTTATATATATAAGTGTTCTTGACTTGGGAAAGTGCAGCTTGTCTCTTAAACAGAGAGGAAAGTAGGGAATAGACTTGCATAGCATATCTTTAGAATCTTTATTTCATGTAACATGTAGGAGTCGCATGTATAAAACAAAGAATATTATAGAAAATATATCAAAATGCACATAATAATAATGTTAATCATAGTATCGAGTAAGTTAAATCACAGGTATTTTGTTCATGCTGTTATTTTTTTTAGGTTCACGTTTTTCTCGTTCAAAGTAGGGAGTTAAAGTAGGAACAAAAAGAAAATATTGTCGAGACACTAGCTTAAGCGTAGCGTTGAGTTTTGCCACTGGACAAGCAATGTTTTGAATTCTGGCGGAAAGTGGGGAACGGAATATCTTAAAACTGGGTTCCCTCTGCTTTCCCTGCTATATGTGGGATACAGCTTAAAAAATTAAATAGGTTTTTAAAAATAATTAATACTATACCTTACGCCACCCCTCTTCGTATCGTAATTCAACAATCGCCCGCCGTGCTTCCAACTGACTTGCCTCGCGGGTTGCGGCACTTCGCTGACGACGCACCGCAACTCGATAATTGAGCCCTCTTTATAGAACTTGTCTTGAAGTGGACGGCCGCGTTCGTCTATTATTTCAACTTTTGGCACTGTAAAAATAAATTAAACATAATTTTTTAAATTACCAAGAATGATTAAATATAAAAACATAAAATTAAGCTTTTTGCTTTTATTTTCGTATATTTTGGAATATCAAATGGGTATCAGAAAGTGCCACATTGTGTACCATACACAGGATGGAAGCGTCTGCGCTCCTTTACGGGAGCAGTATATAGGGTAAGATATTTCAAACTTGTACCTAAAAGAATTCATCAAGGATAGGATTATTATTTTCATTTTATGATTTTTATCCATACTGTATAACATGTATGGCGCTTGTGAATAGATAGCCAATAGACGACCAATAACGTAAACACCTACCACTACAAACACCACTTTTCATTCCCAAAAAACATACTCGAATGAGAAAGGGATATCTCCCGTTCTATTTTACTCAATTATCTCTTTTCTATAATAAACCTAAACAACGGTTAACTTGCCAATACATATGACTCGATTTCGTGAATGAGGGGTGTCCGTGTGCGTCATTCTTTACACAAGGCGTTTTATTTTACAACGATAATTTTATTATTTATTTTGTTTGTAAAATATTTTTTCAGTTTTGTCAAAATCTCTTTTGTTTTAAGTGTATTAGGCTTTTACATAGTACCTACTTAAAACTGTACGTTCATTTAAAGTTATGAAGACATAAATACTCTATATATTGGATCAACACATAATTTTGAACCTATACTGATTGAAAAAAAAATTTACTAATTAATATTTTCCTAAGGTGTCGTTGTATTCGTCTTCTTATTTTAGTGAAAATAATGTTTTATAAAACATTGTAGAAATGTAACAACATAATACCTACAAAGCGGCTTTTTAAATTCATATGCATAATATGTGCGCCTCTAATGAAAGGCTTCGCCTAAAATCCATTGATAGATGTTTTATATAGTACAGGATTAAAATGTTTGCTTTTACGGATTCAAAAGTACGAAAATATGACTCTCGTATTTATCCATGAGCTTAATTTTACAATTTAATTAGTTTTTCTTTTTTTTTTTTAACTTCACTGTGTATCCCGCATATAGCAGGGAATGCAGAGGGAACCTAGTGTTAAGACACTGTGTTCCCCACTTTCCACTGAATTTTTTAAGGCATTGCCTGTTGAGTGGCGGAACTCAAAGCCGGGCTATTGCCTTGGTGCCAGAGCAAAGAAAATGAAAATATTAATAAATAATAATCCATTCCCTCGAGTATGAATCGAACCCACAACCGTAGCATTATACAACCCCTGCGCCATGACGGCCTATTGGTATTATTTCATATAAATAAAAACAAATTAAGTCAAGTGCAGACTGACCACCAAGTGTTTTGATCAACAGGAAGCATTTCATAAAAGTTGACAAACTTAAGTTTGTGGACATTTGCAATCATTTTGAATAAAAAAAACTACAAATATAACTTTGTAATGGTTTTCTTCAGTGGTATAGCTACCAATTTCCATTTTCGATTTTTTTCCCTTATTTATAACTCAACTTATTTTTTCCCTTATTTATAACTTATTCAATGGACATGGATATTTGGTATTTATTCCAGTTTGATAGATGAACATAATCAGGTATGAAACCAAAAATTGTTGCGTTGCGAAGTTACTTTATTAGTTATTTTAAATAATTATTTATTTATAATTTTAATTGTTATAAGTATAGAAACATTTCAGTATATTTATAACATGTTTATCATACTTTTCATAATAACTTTTTGAGGAAAAAAATATAATAATCTGTATTTTTGTACATACCGAGAAAAATAAAACAAAAAAGCAATATCTAGAATGCTAATAAAAGTATAACAAAATTATGAAAACCTTATAATTTGAATCAATCAAATATTTATATCAATATTGAAAACATTTATTCTCCATAACAAGTTAATAGTAAAGGATCAACAGCAATAAAACTATCAACAGAAGCTTATAGCAGAATGATCGTTCAATTTTCAATAATACCAATTGAAATGTCGGAAAAATATACCATTGGTTAAAGGTCACGTGACTTTTTAATTTGTATATGATTTTTTTTCTGTACTATTATTTTACTTTTTACATTTTTTTTTAATTATTTTTATAATAAATTAAGTTTTATAATAAATAGGAACTGGATTCCTGATCACATCTCGCGAAAGTGATTATATATTTTTTTTCCACTGCTCTGCAAGTTGAAACGCGTCGTTAAGTTCCGCCATTTGACGAAAAGTGAGGGACTAAGTGTCTCAACAAGTCAAAACTAAGTTTCCTCTGCCTATACCTACTAGAGGAAAGGCGTAAAGAAGTTTTTTATATTTTATAATTTATGAATAAGGCCAATCGTTGCGCAGGGGCACCTCGTGTAACTGTAAACGCAACTGGTTGTGGGTTCGATCCGCACTCGAAGATATTAAATATTTATTTAAATGTATACTTTTTTTACTATTTCTTCGCTCTGGTGTCGAGGCAAAGGGCGTCGTTGAGTTTGACCACTCAACAGGCAATGCCTCCAGAATTCGGTGGAAAGAGGGGAATGGAGTGTCTTACAATTAAGTTCCCTCTGCCTAATCTAAATACAATCTGCCTAATAAGTGGGATACAACAAGAAGCTGATTTTTTTAAAATTAATAAATGTTTCTTATAATACATTTACAAATTAATACATTGGAGTATTCAATTTAAACATTTTTACAATGACACCAACGTGGAGGATAGCCTCTTTTTTGCAGCAGACAGAATCTATATAATAATTAGGAACTTAATTTCTTCTTCAACGTATTCTTTATTACTGACGATTGTTTCATGGTAAGTATTGGTGAAGGAGATGACGAGCTACTGCAACACCGTCCAGTTTTCCTTTGAGCGTCAGCAATGGGGAGTCTAATAATATTGTAGCGGCGTTAGACCATTTGCTAGATGATCGGCTACTAGGTCTTCAATGGTTTCCTTTGCTATAATAAATTTGCCGATATGGTCAGGCTTTGAGTTACATGGCTAAAGTATGATAATTTTGGTTTGTACCAGATAATGGAGTCTGGTTTTAATTCTAGTAAATGAACCAACCAAGTTATGTCGTCAGCCTTGTATCTTACAATCAGACATTATCCTGCCATGCCACGGCGGGCACAAAGTTGATTGACTCAAAGCCCTTAAATACAAGGCATCAACAACAACAAAAAAAAAGCGGGGATTCTAGTTCAAAATATAGCTGCCATTCTAGTTCAAAATATATGTTTACTTTATTCATAATTAGTGCTTTTAAACCATAGTAAAATAGTAAAAGATTGTGGTCTATACATTGAATATATTTGTGAAAAAACAATAAAGGGATGTATGAAACTACTATTAAAATTTTCGTCAGGTTCTTTATTTGCTCTTACAAGCATTCTTTCTTCTAAACTACTTTTTCTATATAGGCCATATTTGATTTTGAAGACTGGCACACCTGATGTAGAACTATAAAAGCCCAGCTAAACTATAAGAAATAATTAGATGCATCATTAACCAAAATTGTTGAGCATAGTGAACACTTTCTATTGATATATTAAATTGAAGATCTAGAACATCTAAACATCTGCGAAATTTTATTTAAAAAACATTCCACCTAAACTTGAAAATGAAATATCAATAAAATATTATAAATAATGAAATATCTTCTAAGTAATAAATGTTCAGCGAGATTTTCCGTTGAATGAGAGCATTTCCGATGCAGAACTATAAATTAAATAAATAACAAAATGGCGCCTTAGCTAATGCTGTTCAAAATGGTGACAATAGACAAGAGACAATAGTTTAGTTAACAAATAAAATTCCGCACACAGCAGCAGGGTAGGCAGATGGAACACAGGAACCTAGTGTGGGACCCGTTATTAAGAACATATATAAAAAAAATGAACGTAACGGGATTTGAACCCGCGCCTCTTTGGAAACCGTCCAAGCGCTCTGACCACTAAGCCATACGATCTTACCGACCTACTTCGAAATTCTTATACGCTTGTTACAACTTATTTATGTTGTTAGTCTGTAGGAAGATTTTTACACATTTCCGCTACCCAAAGATCATTATTTAGAATTATCGTTTGGCGAGAGAATATTTTTTTTTATATTTTTAAAATAATACTCCACACTTAAGAAAGGAAAATACTTTTTTACTAGACATGATTCGATGGCAAAGTTTTTCAAATTTTGTCAAAATTTTTATACGTTTTTTTTAATATGTATAGGTTGTATAACGTTTCGTAAATTTTCCTTTGCTAGAAGGACAATAAAGAAGAATGAGCATCGCTTTACACTGCATTCGCAGAGCAGTACAAATAATCGTCCATTGAAACATGATATTCCACTTTCATAACCCTTTTGTTTTGAACAAATATCAAATTTTAAGTTAAGTATATGTACATAAAAGAGACTTTTACTTACTTTTATATTACTGTTAACATATTTAGTCATTTTATTTTGATTACTTTTACGATTATTTTATGTCAATGTTGGTAGTACAATCTTATAAAAGTTATTATTATTTAAAATAAAAACAAAAACAGATTTAAAATAAAGTCTAGCAATATTAGAAAACAAAATTATAGAAATTGTAATCGGTAAGGAGGCGATAGTACAGTTGGAGACTTGGCAGAGGGAACCTTGTGTTTAAACACTCCGTCCGTTCATTCTGGCCAACTTTTGATACATTACGTGTTTAGTGGCGGAACCATCTCTGAGTGGAAGTCGAATCCCACTTGTGCTTACATTCAAATCGTTCTCTTTAATGCAAAAAAATAACCCCGGATCTATTCTCAAGAAACAAAAAATAGAGTTATGGAAGAGAGTTTATTAGTATTTCTTAAATATTCTTTACCTAATAACTTAATATGTGAAATTAATCTCAATTTTCGATACCAAACGTGTTATGTGGCGCAATTGAATCGCAATTGAACGGGAATCGAACCTACAGCCGTCTCACTAACATTCAAACGCTGTAATAAAACATATGATTATGTTCATTTATTTATCTATATATGCACTTATCTATACACAATCTACTAATACATTGCCAATAGTGATATACAGTGTGCTAGTAATCTAGACCGGCGAAGCGAGTAACACTCTAAGTCCACTTAATCGTAGTTCCATATTGATGTATGTGTTGGAGAGATTACAGCCGTTGTAATACTATGTATATACTATATTCACTTACATCCTAGTTTGTATTTTTTATCTTTAACCAAACAGTTTTACATGTGATTGTTATAAGTTCGATTCCAATTCGATGTAATTTATACTTTCCCACAACTCAGTCAGTACTAATTTTTATTGTAATTTTACGGTTCTATAATTATAGGACAAAGCCACAAATGACGTCCATAAAACATGACAGCGTGAGGCAAGCCGAGACCACGGATAAGGAAGGTTCTGTGAAATTGGAAGGATAGGAACAACGAACATTACTTTTTCTGGGAAACGGTTCCCAGAAAAAGTAATGTTCGTTGTTCCTATCCTCGTTGGAAATTTTACGACACTTTAGTGTTTACGTTGAATTGATTTATAGCAGTAAAAAAATGAAAGTTAGGCTGAAAGTGAGGAAATAAAATTATTAAAAATTAGAAGTATTTATATTGTTTTTGCATGAAATTCGCAGCGTAATCAAAATCTATAGGATACTTCCTGTGGACCTACAGTTATGAAATTTGGCAAGAAGTGTCAACTAACAATATAAATTATGTTAAAAATCCAAAAAGTGAATAGCAAAAAAGTTTTACATACTTATATTTGTAGTTAATTTTATGCATAATGAGTGCCTTCGCTGGCAAATATAATTTTGTCAACTTTTAAAAGTTACTTCCTGTTGACTTACAATCCTTAAATTAGTTCGAAACTCTTGGTCCGACTCTTACTTGGCCGTTTTTTTTGTAGGAATGTCATAATTAAAAATGACAAACAAAACATCGTTCTATCTGAGTTTCAGTGAACGCGAGTAACTAGCAATATAGAGAATAAGCTAAAGCCAAGCTCTCACAAAGCATTCAAAAGCTTTCATGAAAATGGCACAATAGACGCGTTCCAATACACTTCAATAGTATATTACTGGTTTTAAACTGTGGTCTCGTCTGCGTTATTTGTTTACGATACTTCTATAGAAGTAAACAATATTAGATAATTTAAATAATTTGTCTAAAAATTGTTAAGAAAAAGATATGAATAGATATAAAGTGGCCTAATTGGGATTTATCTGAGAAAACATTGTATTTTTTGTATTCAAACACATAATGACAAAACGCGGCGTTGAGTTGAGCTATTCCACACACAATATCTTAAATTAAAATGCGTGGGGAACCAATTGTCTTAGCACTAGGTTCCCATTATCCTTTTATGCAATAAAAAATCACATACTATAATTAATGTTTACTTAAATCATGATACAAGAATCATTTATACCAAGATAATTAGCAAAATTCAATATTAGTTATATGTTTTAATAAACACTACATAATTACAGACAGAACAAGAAGAGAGTGATAAATCACTATCAATAATTTCTTATCACCGACCAACGGCAAAATAATAAGCATTAGGCAACATGTTTAAGCCCAATTTCAAGTCTTATCTCCACATAAACGTGCAATTGAAGACTATGACCGGATTATTTGGTGAAGTTAAATCTGCTTATCTTTGCAATGTTATAAATTTTACGATAGATTTATATTTTGCATTAAGTAAAAATATTTCAAATATTTATGCAAATGTATTATAAAGCTATTTATTTTGATTTTTATCATTAAATAAAACAAAATTTATTATTAATTAATAATATTCAACAAAAATAAAATGTAAGTATTCGTAATAGAAAATATAATTGGTGCTAGAGGCACCACTCTTTCAGGAATGAGATGGCAGCTTAATGCCAAAACTGACAACTTTATTACAAGTAAAAAAGAATGTGATGATTAAAAAGTTGAAATTCCATACCGAGCTTTGTCTATCGGTGGTAGAGCAGGATGTTGAAAATATTTTAAATGTAATCACTCCCGCGACCACAGCGTTTGTATATACATAGATGCTGTCATGGCATATATCCATGAGCAATTTAACTAAGCCTACATTTTATTTTAGATAACAATATACTGGCCCTAATCCACATGAGGGAAAGGCATGCTAAAATTATTCAAATAATAATAACAAAAGCTATAAAAGAAGTGATTTCATATGTTTTACTGCCGCAGTCAAACATCTGAAAATAATTGCTGTAATAACTTACCCCACTAGTTAAGGGTTATCTTGGGGAGGGTAATTTTTACGACCCACTCAATTACCCTCACGTTTTTCTAATATAATAATATCATTACGAAAAAAAAAAAAACATTTTTTTTATGTTCTTGTCATTTTTATCTTTGCAGAGCTGTTATAAAATAATATTTGTAAATAGGTACAAAATATTTTATTTTTAACCTCTTGGTTATGTAATATGGTTGACATTTCAGTTGTATGTTTGTATGGTTAATAATGTGTGAAATGAATGAATCGTTTTTGATTTAGTTTATTTGTTTGCAAGGTGATTTGATCGAAAGTGTTCTTAGTCATGATTCAAAAAATACATATATTCATAAGTTTAAAGATTACCAGCTCTTTTCAAGTTATTTGTTTTATTTTAAGAGATTTTCATCTCGGAGGTTTTTAATTATTATTTTATGTATTTATTTCATATTCACCACGAGACAACAACTGACTAAAATTACGACGGTTATTATTTCTATCTAAACTCAGGGGTCTAAAGCTGAAGATAATATATTGATGAAAAATACGTATAGTTTTTCTTTCTGAAAACTCTCTGTAAACGAAAAACAATATTATCGTACGCGAGGCAATACGTTCACAATCCATAAACGTGGAACCAATTCGTTTATAAATATTTTGATGGAACATTTATTAAAATGTTAATTTGCTACGACGGATTATATTAAATTCTTTTTGAGGCCAGTCGTGGTGCAGTGGCACATTCGGCAGGTTATTGGTTCGATTCCCACTCGAAGAAATATTTTAATTTTCTGGTAACGAGGCAAAGGGCGGCGTTGAGTTCCGTCACGCAATGCCTCGAGCATTCGGCGGAAATTGGAGAACGGACGACGTACGAGCAGTGTCTTAATGTGAACGGAGTGTCTTAATTGGATTCCCAGGTTCCACCTGCCTACCCTGCTATGTGCGGCATACAGCGTGAAACTAAAAAAATAAATGTTTTTTTAATCTTCTTGCGCTTATAGCATGTGAGGCAACGAAAACATAACATTAACTTTATTAACTTTAGCCCCAAAATATTGTGTTAAGTTGTTGAGTGGTAACGTCGCGCTTTGTCTTACCTAATCCCAATAATGTAAGTAATTTAAATATAATAATTATCCTGATTGATTATCAAATTTACTAGCTGCCTATACAATAAAATACTTCCCAAAATAGCGCCAATTTTTCCAAAATATTGTACAAAAGAATTAACTATCCGAACCAACACCTATAAACGGATATACAGACTTATATACTCCAAATGACCTTTGATAGCTTCCATGCGTGCTTAACCACCAAATACCCGTAATTACGTTGTAAAATATTATTATAGTATTCCGTACAGCTATTTTGGCACGAGATATACCGCGAAACATTTCTATGCTATCAAAAATGTTGGCATTTGCTTGTATAAGATTTTTTTTGTATATACGGCATGCATACTCGTTTATGGTGAAGTCTGCATAAGACGAATAAATAAGTTGTAAAGAAGTAAAATATGTGATTTTTGTTTAAAATATGTTGTGTTATTTTTTATTTTTTAATTTCATATTTTCTTTTTTTAACTGATATGAAAAAAGTAGATTACCTTTCATTTCATATATTTGGTGGTTTTGAGATCAAATAATTTTTGAGTATGGTGAACTTTTCAGGCATCAAAATGTTTGTTCGCATATTTCTCGAAAATTATTTTTTTTAATTTAATTTTATCGAGATTATTTTTTATGTAATTGAGATTGGACAACATACGTGATAGGACAACTCGATCAATCTAAAATTCAAATTTCATCAAAATCAGATCAGTAGGTACTTTTAAATTATGGACGTCCAAGACATTATTGCCAACAATTTGGAGTCAGTTTTAGTTTGTGAAGGCTCAATACAAAGAAAATTATGAAATATGTATGGATGGTATATTACTACTTATATAATGTAATATTACTAGTTACTACTTATATAAAGAGGCGCGGTCCGTGGGCCTGGGCTGGTAGTCCTGACTCGTTAAGTCTTCCTTCATACTCGGAACGCGGTGAAGTCAGATGACGTTTTAGGACAACTGTGGCATACACCACTCGAAGGAGAAGTGCTGTCCGCATCGCTCGTTCCCACTACTATAAGAACCACGCGTCGTTCACCCCACTACCCTAACAGCTGACATTGACAGTGTTGCAATCCTCAGAATACACTCAAGTCAAACTTGATGTTCCGTATTCATACTCTGCGACATATATATATTTTCTAATACTATACTGAATTACAAGTTTGTTTCTTTTTGTCTATTTTCCCTATATTTTTTAGCGTACACAGCGCAGCTCAAACTCACAATTCGAACCTGTTATATCTGTTCTTATATTATCATGACGTCTATGTAGATTACATTTCTTGCGCCATAACGGCTACCAACTATAAACAATATAAATTAATAATACAAATAAAATTCAGATAGATTCAACACAACTCAGTGTTTGAGATATTTTTCTTATTTATTTAGCATTTTACGCCCCAGAGTTTACTTTTCAGCTATCCATCGTAGACTGTGCTTGGAATTTTATCTCTCTCATTGCTCTGAGATCTAGTGACCTTCAATGTACACAGGAATGCCTCTATAGAAGCTCTTGGCATGTTGATTTAACTAGTAATTTGAGTGTTTGCGTTAAATAGAATCTGTAGAACATCTTGATTAGATTAGGCGAAGTACTTTTATTAGTATCGTGGGCTTTTCTTTTGATATATATTTTTGTATACGATATTTAGTTAGACATTTTACTATAGAGGCCAGTCGTGGCGCAGGAGCAAAAAATGTGACTGTATGCGATTACACTGGTTGTGGGTTCGATTCCTCGAGTGGGGACTCGAGGAATGGAAATATTTATTTAAATTTATTGAAATATTTATTTAAATTTATTAAAATATTTATTTAAATTTATTGAAATATTTATTTAAATTTATTAAAATATTTATTTAAATTTATTGAAATAATTATTTATTCCATTTCATTCCATTCCAAATTCCATTTCGTAGCTCTGCTGTCAAGGCAAAGCGTGGCGTTGAGTTCTCCCACTCGAGAATTCGGCGAAAAATGGGGAACAAAGTGTCTTAATACTAGGTTCACTCTGTCTACCATGCTGTGTTCGTGAATATGGCGCGAAGCTAAAAATAAAAATATTTAGAAAGGGAGACAGAAAAAAGGAAATTTCAAGACCGTTCCGTTTCGTGTCCGTTTTTCACGCTCCCCGTAATTACACACACTGTGTTTGGTATGATGTTGAAAGTTAAATGTTTGTAGAGTAATTTATTTTAAAAAAAATACTATTGAATTTAAACTCTCAATTTTATGTTTTTATAAGATAGGTGAAAAACGGTAAACAGAGTGTTCTCCAATTTATTATAACATTGTTTAGGTTTTATTCTACATCAGGGTAAAATATTTTTAGAAAACGTGTGATTGCGAACGTGACGGTTGTGGATTCGATTCCCACTTGAGAGAATGAAATATTTAGTATTTTCATATTCCTCGCTCTGGTAACGACGTAAATTGCGGCGTCGAGTTCCGCCACTCAACACGCAATGCCTCAAGAATTCGGCGGAAAGTGGACAACGGAAGTGCCTTAATTATTATGGAGTATATGGAGTTCCCTCTGCCAACTCTGCTATTTGCGGGATACAACGTGAAGCTACGAAAAATAAATATAAGAATTTGGACGTAGAGGGGCTCGAACCCATGTCAAATCGTGTACACTCACATAAAAAAATATTATAAATACACGAACATAAAAAATATTAGGTGCATTTCCTAAATCACGAAAAAAAAGGCCATAGTAAAAGAATAAAATAAATGAACGGTTTACCAAAATTTTGTCGAATGATAGAGACCGAAATACATACTTCAAATTTTTATTTGGAGAGCGCTTAAGGCCAAATTGTGTGTTAGTTTCAATCACATCGTATTTTGCTTATATTCTATTTGAAAAAAATACGTACAGTGCTGCTTACAGTTTTCCAAACTAAAATTTAATATAAAATATTTCTTTTTATTGAAGTCAGTCGTGGCGCTGGGCATAAGCGTGTGACTGTAAACGCGATAGGTCGTGGGTTCGATTCCCACTCGAGGAAATGAAATATTTAATATTTTTATTTCCACACCCTGGTAACGAGGCAAAGCGTGGTTGTGTTCCACCACACCAGGATTATCCTAAGTTCCCAGGTTCCCTCTGCCTACCCAGCTCAGGTTACAATGTGAAGCTTAAAAATATATAGATTTAAAATAATATATATTTGGTTTCGTATATTACTGTGAAATTACACAAAGGAAATAAAATATAATTTAATAATAACATTAAAAAAAGAGCGAGTCTGACTGTAAGCGCTGGAATGGATTGTGGATTCGATTCCCATTTGAGTTAATAAATCATTTACGTTTCCTAACTTTAGTAACAAAGCAAACGGCGGCGTTGAGTTCCCTCACTCAACATTTCAAAGACATTGCTTATGTCTCGAAAATTAGACGGAAAGTGGGTAACGGAGAGTTAGTTAGAATACATATTTTATTTTATAATACAACATCAAACTATCACGTTCTATACAACAACGGCAGCTCCGTTAATTATTTTCTGAATAAGAAGCAGCTTTCGCTACTCGTTCGTTACGTTTTAGAGTATTAAAATTTCAACTAGCGTCGTTACTGTGTGCCAGAAGTATTAACATCGATTTACATAAATTTTGTACGAAAATTCCAGAAACTATTTTAAATCTAACAAACTGGAACTTTGATATCCTTCAATTAAGCGTGGCTTAAAATAAGTAAACGTAATAATATCAGCTTCGTTATAATCTCCTGATGAGTGTATCGTTCTAGAAATAGTTATATATATATATATATATATATATATATATATATATGAACTATAGTTGTAAGTAAGAAGATATTATAATATAGTTTTTTTTTTCAAACTATAGATATTATAAGCTCTTTAGTTAATAAGTGATTCACAGACAGAAACAAAAAAGTAGTTTTCTTTGCTAAGTGTGGAAGAAAATGAATGGATGGAGAAGAAAACACTTTAAAAATGTAAAAAATATTTAATAAAGAGCATTCTCTCCCGCCAAATGGTACATCTAAAACAATTATCTTTGGGTAGCGGAAATTTGTAAAATATCCCTACAAATAGCATCTCTGCTAGCAACAATAATTTGTGAGAAGTATATAAGAATTTCGACGTAGCCCGATGAGAACGTATAGCTTAGTTGGTCAGAGCGCTTGGATGGTTTCCAAGAAGCGCGGGTTCAAATTCCGCTACGTTTAAATTTTTATATGTTTTCTAAAAAGTAATAATGGTTGTTAGTTCGATTAACACTCTAAGGATGAACATTCTCTAAATTACGAGCATATTTAAAACTTTTTTAGTCTAACATATTTTTATTTCCGGTTTAGTGAAATATAATGGATCTTTATTCATTCTATATCATAACATTGACAACTACTTATATATGTAAATGAGAAACTAATACCACTTACCAACAACAGTCAAATGTACTCTCCTCACAAGTGGTGGATGCGTGGATATCTGACACTCATAGAAGCCCTCGTCCCGTTCACTCACATACTGTATGAGCAATCTCCAGTCATTAGGATGCTCAAACGCTAAGGAGTATCTTGAGTCTGCGGAATAGGTGTGACGTCCAAAAGAAAGTAAGTGGATGTCTTCACCACGGCGTCGAACCCATGATATCTGTGAAGAAAATGGGAGAATGCTGAACATTTTGTTTATTTTAGTTATTGACATTTTTTTTTTTAGCGTTACGGTGTATTCCACACATAGATAGAGAATATTAAATATTTCAATACATATTTCGAAAATGTATAAAAATTTGAACGTAGCAGGACTCGAACACGCGCTTCCTGGAAACAGACCAGGCGCTCTGACCACTAAGCCATACGTTCTCATCAAGCTAGGTCGAAATTTTTCGTCATTTCCTCGAGGGAGGGTCGAACCCATAACCAGTCGATTTTACAGTTTTACTTTGTGCCCCTGCGCCACGACTGGCCCCAGTAATTGATAAATAACTCAACTAGTTCGTAAATTTCTGATATTTATTTCTTGTATTTCTAAGTGTAGCTATATGTTGGGTATGACAAGGAACTCATAACCAGTCTCAATATGTGTGGTAACTAAAAGTTTCCATTTTATTTAAAGAAATTATCAGATTTGGTTTATGTAATGCTTATACATTTATTACACATTTAGAATTGTTTCAAAGATAAGTATAGAGTATGGTGTCGAATTGACTTGTACTAAATATGTGTACTGTCTGAAAAAAAAACTGAAAGACAAAAGTTACTTACAGTTTTTTCACCTAAATCATGCACTCGACAATGCAAGTATACGCGATTTCCAAGCTGCGCCGTCACATTGTTTGTGGAAGCATCATCTTCGAAGAACGGCAAAGGTTCCGATGTGGTAGTGGATATGACTTCTTCCGTGTCTTCGTATACTTCCGTGAAAACTTCGTGCCAGAATGGGCCGTTTATGACTTTCTTGTCACCGGTTTTGAAATCTATGTAGAAAACATTTTATGTATATATTTTTTTTTAATATAAATTTACGCTGTATCCCGCATCTAGCGAGGTAAGCAGAGGGAACCTAGTAATACGAGACTTCATTCACCACGCACATTTTCGAAGTGTTCTTTGAATTGAAACTCAAAGCAACACTTTCTCTGTAACTTTTCACGCCTCCGACTGGGAATCGAACCCACAACCGTCGTGATCACGGTCAAACGCATTACCGTTGCGCCACGACAGCTTTAAAACAATCTAAAGCAGAAATGAAAAAACCAAAACAGAATAGAGTAATAAATAGTTACTATTTTAGAATAACGCAAACACAAAACTAACTGAAATGAAAATTTCTGAGCATCGCATTATTTTTCAACTTTGCCATTTGAAGTGTACAACGCTGAAAGGAGGAATAAGTGGAAACACTCGCGCAATATGGCAAACTGTGAGATAAACGAATATTAAACAGAAATAAAGAGAGCGTTTTAAATTTTGTTAAAGAAACAGTGAGGAAAGAAATTTTAAAGCTAAGAGTTAAAGTGAAGTGGATGCCTTGTGTAAAACGTAGCATTGCTCGCCTTTGTATCAGTTTACGGAAATAAAACTTCTATTCTACGTTCCTTGTAAATATTGTAAGTTTCATTAGATACGTAAGATAAATTAGCCGTTTGTTTTCTAGCGATGTTGGCATTTCTATATTTTTAGCGGAAGTGTTCGTTGAAATAAGTTTGCTTCATTTTTCTTCAATGTTTTCTTGAGATTTACTAATTTATTTTTCTTGTTTAATGTTTTTTTTTATATTACTGCATACTGTATAAAAATCTGATCAAATTTACTATTGAGCAACTTCAGCCTTATTTCCGTATAGCAGTATAGACAGAAGGAACCTTTCCATGTGGGAGAACTCACCCCCTTGTCTACCAGAGCGTGAAAAATGAAGTATAATTATTCCCTTGGGAACACAACCCTTGGGACGGAACCTAGTGTTAAGACACTCCGTTTCCCTCTTTCCTCAGAATTTCGAGGCATTGCGCTTCTGGTTTGATACCAGAGCGAAGAAACGAAAGTAAATAATAATTCATTCTCCCGAGTAAAGACCGAACCCACAATCTTTGGTCTAAAGTCACACGCTTGTGTCCCTGCGCCACGACGGCCCATTTCGTTTATATTTAATAATTAGTTACCTGGTATCTGAGGAGCTATAACACATAGTGTTCTAGTGAGTAACGCGCTGAAGACCAGCAGGCCAGCAGGCGTCATTTTGTCAATCGTAAGTCGCCGCCATAGATTTCATTTGGCTAATTTTCTATCCTGTAAAAATATGTTTCTATTATTTTTAATATTTAGCATATAAAAAAATGTACAGATTTTAAAATAGACGGTACAAAAAAATACTTAAATATTGAGAAAAAGAAATCACGAACGTAGGCTCAACAGTCGCGCTGTATTTGCCAATTTTATTCAAGACTACGATTTTTTTAAAAAAATCACAAATTCTCAAATATTTGCCGACTTACTGAAAATCGGCTAACAAACGTGGGAGTAAAATGGATAGGTCATCTACCCATAGACATCGCGTTACACCTAGCTTTTTTTAAAATTCATAGATATCGATACTTGTTACAGCCGCAGTAGTTGTTTTTGTAATTCAACACATCATTACACTAAAAGAATCGATATGGTTATTCCCCTCCGCATTGCTCTACGATCAAAATATTAATCAATTAAGAAATATTTCAAATATTTTATATTCCGAGTAAACTAACAATATTTTTTTCTTTCATAAATGGCCATCATTTATAAAAATAAATCCAACTGGTCTGAACTTCAGTTATTATTGGATTCTAACAGATTTATGGATTTATCGATTTCCTAATGCAGTTGGGAAGGTATGTCGCACGAAATGTAATAAGTGTACATATTTCGATTGCTTTGTACCCTTAATATTTTTTTAGCTTCACGCTGTATTCCATATAAATTATCTAATTTCGAGACATTGCGTATTGAGGCGGAACTCAACGCTGCGCTTTGCCTTGTTAACACAAGAGGAATTGAAAATAGTTTGTTGGTCGAAGTGTGAATACAATCCACAACTTTCATGTACAATCAGACATTGTTGCTGTGCCACGATATCCACAGATCAATAATACTTTCTGACATATATTATAGCAGTATTTACGTATAGTGTATATAAATACTCCGTTCTTCCTATTTTTAAGGCTCCGTACCTCAAAAGGTAAAAACAGAACCCTTATAAAAAATCAAGCTTAAGTCAACGTAATCAAAAAATAAATTTGTCAACTTTAAAAGTTGTACTTACTGTCAATCTACAATCCTGAAATTGGTACAGAACCCTCGGTAGGCAACTCCATCTCGCACTTAACCGGTTTTTTTACTTCATTTAACGACATTCAATGTATTTTAACATCAATATTCCTAACATCGACGAATATAAAAGTCTATAATTAAAGTATGTAATTAAGGTTAAAAAAAATAATGGTTATATGTGATTAATTTAATTTAATAATATTATTTTTAAAACTAGGTCATCGATATTGAAGAATTATAGCTTAGAACAGCGGGTGAATATTTGTATTATAGAGTATTATAAATTTCGAAAACGAATATAGGTCGATTTAATTTAGGCTTAGAGAAATAGAATGGTAGATTTAGAAAATAGTTGCATATACATTTTTATTGTAATTACTTTATTCTCGTGAAGGCATGAGGGAAATTTACTAAATCAAATATTTAGGCCAGTCGTGGTGCAGCGGCACGAGGTGTGACTGTAAAACCTACTGGTTGTGAGTTCGATCCCCACTCGAGGAGATGAAATATTTACTTAAATTTATATTTCCATTTCTTCGCTCTGGTGTCGAGGTTAAGGGCGGCGTTGAGTTCTGCCACTCAACACGCAATGCCTCCAGAATTCGGCAGAAAGTGGGGAACGGAGTGTCTTAACACTTGGTTCCCTCTGCCTACTCTGCTGTGTGCGGGATACAACGTGAAGCTGATTTATTTATTTTAATTATTTAGTCAAATCCAGTTACAAATAATTAAATTTTGCCACACACACACTTTCACCCACAAAAATGTCATAAAAAAAAATATATTACAATTTAGAACTCACCAACTACATACATGCAACAGTGGGACAGTGCCACTGCGCCATGATGACCTTATTTTATATTCAAGTCTTACCCACGAAGCGAAAATACTGAAACATCAACAATAAAAAAGAAGCAAACGCCATCGTATTTTCCTAACCACTAAGCAAAAAGGACACTCGATTCCATCTCTGTTTATTACATATAGATAAAAAGAGAAAAAAAAAAAATCATTACATCACCCTCATGCATACATACTTCGGTTGATCGCCTCGTATATTGTGCATGAAAGCTAACTATTTGTAGGCTTATGGGGAGGACTGGGCAAAACAGACGTCCATTTATATTTATACATTTTGACACAGAATATGATGAAATTTATTCGATTTTGTTTCTGTTTTGTTTAGAAATAATGTACAAAACATTTTCTATTGTGATTGTGCCAACTTTTTCTTTGACTTAAAAAAAAAATTAACACGTGACTATGCCAACAGTACCAGAGGTGTAGATCTTCAAACAAGGGATACGTCGACCGGTAGTCAAAACGCAATATACGTGCCTTAAGCCGTTGCCAAACCTACACTTCTGTGTGTACATGTGACTACGGCTATACTACACACAAATGCAAAGCTCAGCTTACGCCTCGCAGACTTATATGAATCGCCTCGAAAATAACGCGAAAAATAGAGAATGGAATTTTCCTTTTGCGTACAACGTGAAGCTGCGGGATACAGCGTGAAGCTAAAAATCTACTTGTTTTATAGAAATAACACGAACAAAAAAATAAATATCCCAAGAGCTCACAATAAAGCAATAAAGAAACTAAGCACTACCACACTCCCAGTGCATATAAAACTTTAAGCTTACAATAAGTAAAAGTGCAACTTTCATTTGTTTCGTCTTTTGTTCATTTAATTACAAAGTTTCACGGTTTACGCGACCGCCGCAAAATTGTTATGCAAACCCTATGACAAGTTCCATTTAAATTGAATTGTAAATTCTCGTATGTTATTTTATTTCTACTAGTTCTAGTTTGCACTTTGTTTAACATTTTTTTGTAGTAAATTTGTATTTCTAATAACTGATTAGGTTAGGTTACCTCTGGGGCACGCTGTATCCCGCAAACGGCAGGGTAGGCAGAGGGAACCTATTGTTACAACACTCCTCATTTTACGCCGAATTTTGGAGGCATTGCGTATTGAGTGGCGGAACTGAACGCCGCACTTTGCTTGGACACCAGAGCGAAGAAATGAAAATATACATTTAAATAAATATTTCATTTTATCGAGTGGGGATCGCACCCACAGTCGCGTTTACTGTCACACTTTGTGCCCCTGCGCCACGGCTGGCCTACTACTTCTTTCTTTCCTCATTTTTATTTATATAATGTATCGAAAATAAATTTTATTTCGAAAGAAACAAAAAATCATCTAGCATTTATTGTTATACATATATGTTCTGAGGAAAATCCGTTAATATAATTCTTAAAAGTTTTATACTCGAGGGAATGCCAAGCTATGCTGCTGATGTTTACCATCATAATTTAGAATCTAAACGCTAGAAATGCACCAGCTATGTGAACATTATATTATTCTAATATGTTTTATATACTTTAGGTAAGCATCCGTCGTTGCCTGTTTCAATAAAGAATTATTCCGTAAAAGCATGCCCAGTGTATCTGTATAGATACACAACGCAACTCAACGCTGCATTTTATCTTAATAACGCGATGACAATTAATATTTAACTATTTCCAAAATTGTGTATCGTACTTACAAAATGAACGCACTTAAATAATATTTTAACCCACTTTATCTATTGAACCCTCTTCTTCTCTATTGTACCCATCGTTCAATGCATATTTTGGTTTTGATAAATATACAAGGCGAATGTTCTTAAGACATACTCGTACCTACACATTTTTATCCAAAAATATATACGTAAAATTTTAATTAATTTTAATGTCTAATTAAGTTTAATATATATATATATATATATATATATATATATATATATATATATATATACATATATATATATATATATATATATATATATATATATATATAATAAATAAATTTAAATTTTATATTTCATTTTAACAATGCTTAATATACTTGGTTGGAACCCAGAAAAAAGGCTAAGAATATCTCGTTTCATTTGCAAATATGCAGATTCTTTATGAAGAGGGAGCTTTAAAGTCTTGTATACATACAGATAGTTTTAATTTATATTATGAGGAAAATTGAAAAGTTTTATTTAAATATAACATTTAATATAAGCAAATACAAACATAAATCAGCTTCACGCTGTATCCCGCACACAGCGGGGTAGGCAGAGGGAACCTAGTGTTAAGACACTCCGTTCCCCACTTTCTGCCGATTTCTGGACACATTGCGTGTTGAGTGGCAGAACTCAACGCCGCGCTTAACCTCGACACCAGAGCGAAGAAATGGAAATATACATTTAAGTGAATATTTCATCTCCTCGAGTGGGGATCGAACCCACAACCAGTTGGTTTTACAGTCACACCTCGTGCCGCTGCGCCACGACCAGTCTCAAATAATACAAACATAATTGTTATATATGTAAAATAATTTTGGTAAAATTTCAATTATAGATTGGAAGGTAGAAAAATTGCAAGTAAGATTTTAAGCTTGGATTTTTTGGACTCGTAAGAAAGACAAAAGTAAATAAAAAACGGACAGGCGCGCTTCGGCTTGACCGAGGATTCTGTACAAAAATTGGAGGTCTCGAGTTTTTCTGAAATTAAAGTTTAGTTTAGCCAGAGCTCTTTCATCGAAAACTTCACTTGAAATATTGGATAAATTTTGCCCCCTTTTTAACGTTATTATTTTTTAGGATTCAACCAAAATATATAATTTTCTGTTTTTTTCCAGAATTACTATTACATGTAGAGATGCTAATTCCATAATTCTAGGTCAACTGGGAGTATCTTATTAATTTTGATTTTCTTTATAATGTCAAAATACACGTTTTTTGCGATATAAAAACGATTTTTCGTATGTGCTTTTTGTGTTTGTGGGTATTTGTTTTTTGTCGGCAGAGACAAAGAGAAGAATTTAATATTTATTATCGTACTTATAGGGATCATTAGGGATTTTATATTTTTTTGTGGAGACATAGCACGAAGCCATTTAAAGATAACTTTTTTGTTTTTAATTTAGTGAAGCGGTAAAATAGTAATTTAGTGTTCAATTTATTATATAGGAAATTATCGAGATAAGAATAGAATTTATGTGCAAACTGGATTCTATAGGTGGAGGGCACACTGTACCTTTCCTAAGTTTTGTTGCAACTAATCTCGGATTATATGTCAATTCGCTATGTTTTCTTAATATAGTATGCTAGATAAAAAATTGTCTTACAGTAAGCACGTCCCATAATTTATAAAGATCATTCATTGGATATAGAATCGAGAGATGAGACACGGATGGCACACGAGAAATCAAGGGACCGTAGATTTTAGTATACGGTTTGAATTTCAACTCGATACCTCCAAGCATTCCTGAGATAAAGGCTATTGATGTATAAACAGACAGAGAGACGAACAAACGACAAAGTGCCATTATTAGGGTTTCTTTTTTCTTTAAAAGGTATCAAAAAATAAAATGAAAGACGAAAAGATAATTGTTTTTTTTGGCAATGCGCAGCGTTGTGATTCACCACTCAACACGCAATGTCTAGCTAATTCTTGAAGAACGGAGTGTTTTAACACTACGTCCCTCTGCCTACCCCACCGTATGCGTGAAGCTAAAGCGTGAAACTAAAACCTACTACTCGTATATTATCATTTTACACATTGAACCCTTAAGCTTTCAAGAGGTAGTAAAGGCAGTAACTTAACACCCTATAATATAAATATAAAATTTATTAATATTATAGCACGTTTAAGATGTTTTATGAGCTACTTCCTGCAATATCGCCTCCCAAACTGTCGAGACTTCGGAGAAAATATACAAAACTGTTAAACCTTTTTTATTTTTTACGACGCCTTCTTAAATTAAGTACAAAAAATGTCATATGGCGCGTGGCGTACAAAAGGGACGTTGCAAATTGGCCGCAAAAAACCTAACGTATGGCCGCCCTAACGTTTTCAGTTAGGCGTACGTTCGCATTATAGTACAATTCTTTCTAATCGCGCTTAAATATTCTAACAAATAAATCTTTTTTTATGCTACATTCTGAATGTCTTTCGTATAATATTAATATTTAGTGTATTGTTAATAAGCGTGGCGTTTTGTTTCGATACTCAAAACGTGAAACTCAAATGAACAGAGTTGTTTAACATTTTTTATGCGGGATACAGCGTGAAGCTAAAAAAACTATACAATTTAAGGTAACCTAATAAAAAATCTAAATATTTTTAGAATCACAACCAAATAAATAAAAACTACAACTTATTTTAGGTTCACTCTGTATCCTATACATAGCAGGGTAGGTAGAAGGAATCTTGGAATCTATTGGTAAGACACTCCGTTCTCTATTAGGACACTTTCCTTTCCCATTTTTCGCTGAATTCTTGAGGCATTAAGTGTTGAGTGGCGGAACTCAAGGCCTCTCTTCGCCTTGTTACTGGAGCAAAGAAATTAAAATATTAAATATTTCACTCGCCTGAGTGGGAATTGGACCCACAACCATTGGCTTTACAGTCGCTTGTACCACTGCACCACGGCGGCCTCAAACAACTTAAATAAACAATGGAAACGCAAACCGACCCAACCCACACAACTACGTAATAAAATAATATTTTCCCTACAAAAAGTGTCCTTCTTGGACGCCTCCCAAATATCTTGGAAGCTAATGAGCCGGTTATATAGTTAATTGTATTGCCTTGTATTGCTACTGGTACAAACGGTTTGCTACTAACAGTATATTACTTTGACCCCTCTGTTTAATATTTTGTCTATAATATATAGTCTAAGAACGACTGTGGGTTCAAATCTAAGTCAGAATCTTTTCTATATCTATACTTATAATAAATCTGTAGAAAAATCGTTTCTGTACATTGAAAATATTTAAAAAAAAAATAGTCAGGGTGTTAAAGGATAATTAACAGAATCTATTTCCAACATTTTTGGAATTTTTGTCTGTTTGTCTGTTTGTCTGTTTGTCTGTTTGTCTGTTTATCTGTTTGTCTGTTTGTCTGTTTATGTAAACACGTATCACGTAAAAAGTACACAATAAATTTAAGCAACTTTTATACATAAAAATTACAAATAAATCGCTTCACTCTATCAAAAGATATAGTATTTAAGTTTTCAAGAAGTTAATATTTGAGATAGTAAAAAATCGATACAAGTAACGCTATCTATTGACAAAAATAGTAGGTACTAACGAATCTTGATACTCTCTTTCATACACGTAACGTTATCACTAATTGCGATGGGATCTTAAATAGATGGCGCTGTAAAATATAGTATAAATACAAAAAACATAAAAAAAAATATAGTTTGGAAAGGTTACCGCTACACTCTATCAATAAATAATGTACTTAAAGTTTTAAAGATATTTATATTTGAAAAAAAAAAGAAACATACGCAATGATATCTATTGACTACATATGATAATGAATGTTATTATATTGTTGAGTTATTATTTGCTTAACGTTAATTACGTCATGGGGGCCGTTCAAGTATTACGTAAGCACTGTAGGGGGGGCGGGGGGGGGGTCTTGAGTTTGCTTATTTTTGACGTTTTCAATGAAATATTTTTAAGAAGATTGCTTATTTTTGATGACATGGGGGGGGGGGGGGGGGTCAATAATTGCAAAAAAACTGCTTACGTAATACTAGAACAGCCCCATGTAAGTGTAATCTATACTTATAATAAATTTAACATAAACATAGTAGTATTTTTCTAACAATGTTCGAATGGTTACAGTTCAATTGTAAGTCCAAAAGAATGACTTTAGAAACGTCTTATTTATTTGACTGTTGATAAATTTACGTATTTTTAAAGTACAATTGTTCATAGTACTAACTACAAAGTAAACTAAATTGAATTGTTGGTGAAGATTACCTTCGTAACAGTCTAGCTTAATTCGTAATTATGTTAAATAACAGTGATAAAGAATGACTTAATATTCAAAGAAATATTTTGAATAGGTTCTTCAGTCCGTTCGTTCGTTTATGTTATTAATATTTTTTTAAGAAACGTATAAAAAAATAACTTTTGGGAGCAACTTCTAAAAAACTGTGTCTCAAGAAAAAATGCTCTGACACTGTTTATAAAAATATCCCGCAGTATTATTTCATTACTTACAAGCGACACGTACCGACATTGCACTATTGCACCTGTATGTTGCATGTATGTATGTGCCAAGGGTATTTTAGGGTACATACCTCAAAATTCTTATAAGATAAGTTTGTTGTTTGTCCGTCTGTCCGTCTGTCAAGACTATTTTGTACAAGATCGGTTAAAGGTTAGATACCTATACCAATGTTCAAATCTATATTCCCTTAGAGCACAAAAAATCTATCTTCTAAATCATCGCAATCAAATGACGATGAAATATGAGGGTTTATGCTTCGTTTTTTGTCGCATTTTCTATCATAACTATTGGATAATTCCCGTTGATATACAATTACGAAATTTGTTAAGAAGTTAAAATTTACGGCACATATAAAGGAAAATTCCAAAATTATTTTTAAAAAATAATAAAATATTTATTGTATTTGTGTCATAGAAAAAACCATTGGGTACAAATTTTAATCTGTACTTAATTTGATACAAAATGACAACTTAATTAGTTATTCTTTTGGTGCTTTTGGTGTATATATTCATGAAACTGGTACGAAACTCTCGAGGCATGAGTACGACTTGAACTTGACCGAAAATGTTGATTATTTTATAGATTATATAAAAATGCCTAAAAACGTGCTTTCTATGTATATTCTGTATACCAATTATATATTTAACTAATAATATATGTTACCATTTAAAAACTATACAGGAGCTACTTAGTTATAAGTTAGTTATAAGCTAAATAAATAATAAGTTATTTGACAAAGAATATCGTGAGTACTTATCCAAATCAATTAATTAATAGTTAATATTATGTTTGTAATATCTATATTTCTTAAACGAATAATCATGTAATTCAAGCGGGCAAAGCCGCGAGCAGGCCGCTAGTATATAATAAAAATGTAAGATATATGAGAGAAGCAGAGGGATCCTAGTGTTAAGATATTTTGTTTCCATTAAAATATTTCTATTCTCCAATCCGCCAAATTCTCAGGGCATTGCGTGTTGAGTGGCGGAACTTAACGCCGCGGCTTGCCTCGTTATTAGAGCGAGGAAATGAAAAATATTAAATATTTAATTTCCTCGAGTGGAAATTGAACCTACAATTTGTCGCGCTTACACCACAATGCTTACAGTACAGTGCACGCTTGTGCCCTTGCACCATTACAGACCCCAATTTGCTGTCTTACCGAGAAAAGAAAAAAAACCCTACTTAGATTCTCTGCTCTGAATAAGTATGTCATAATATTCTTTATGCATAATAACTAAATATTGATAACTTATTATTAATGTCAAATTAGTTGCAAATTTGGTTTTCATAGACATGCTATTATAGGCTTATGTACTGATGATTGCGTATTATTGACGTTAGTGGTAATATTGAGTGGATACTTACAGAGGTCATTGTGGAGGAACGGGCTTAATTAAACTGGTAACGGTATGGTTTTAGATTCAAAGTTCATTATACTTCAATAATTTCACTGATGTTCACTGGTTACAGTTTCACTACTATGAAATATAACATGGCGTTAGTTTCACTATTAAGATGCTTCCGTTCCTCATTTTTCACCGAATTCTCCGGACATTGCCTGTTGAGTGGCAGAACTGAACACCGCGCTTTGCCTCGTTCTCACGCAAACAAATGATGATACCAAAAATGCCTTTCATTCCTCTACTTCTAGTAAATTTAGTTGCGCCACTTGAAAAAAAAATCACTTGGAAATAATTAAATGTCGTAAACTCGGCTCTGACAAACTAATAAATGATATAAACACTGTTTTAATTGTTTTTAAAATCTGTAAATTAAAACAAAAATATAGATATTCTATTACGTAGTGAGCAGTAATTTTTATTTCAAAGAACCCACTCCTCTTATTCAAGCGCTCTGACCACTAATCCATGAGTTCTCATTAAGCTACGTTCGAAATTCCTTTACGCTTTTTGCACCTTGTTTATATTGATAGCACCTTTTTGTGGTGATTTTTACAAATTTCTACTACTAAAGATAAATAAAATAAATAAGAATGAATTGTAAATAAATGATATTATAATTTATTAAGCATTTTCTACAAGAACACAAAAATAAATAAATATTCAAAAAAATATACATAAAATATTATTTTATCATTCACCTTTAGTCCAAAATAAATAGCAAGCGAGCTTTAATGATAAATAATAACGATATAGCCCAATGTAATAAGAGAATAATGGCCAGAGCTTTTGGTAATCTTCCAAAGCTAATAACCGTATCGAATTGAGGCTGTGTTTAGAAGTTTTAAAGTGCAACCATTGTTTTAATTTAACTTGAATTCGATTCTTTTATTTCCTTATTTTCTTTATAAAATTAGAAATTAATACACTAACATAACTACATACATTGTCCATATTTATACTAATATTATTAAGTTGATGAGTATGTTTGCTTGAACGCGACAATCTCAGGAAGTAATGGTTTGAATCTAAAAAAAACATTTTTGAGTTGGATATCTGTGTTTCATGGCCAATTCGTGGTAACTCATGGTGGAGGGGCACAAACCTGCGATGGTAATGACAGGTTACGGGTTCGATTCTCACTCTAAGAAAAGAAATATTTCATATGTTTTTTCCTTGCTCAAATAACGAGGTTAAGCGCGGCGTTGAGTTCCGCCACTCAACAAGCAACACCAATAGGAAAAGATTGTCTTATCACTATGTTGCCTGGTTCCCTTTGCCTACGGGATACAGCGTGATGGTAAAAAAATTGTCCTTCTACAACATCAATATGTAAATAGCATTATGAAAATATTAAAATATTTTAAATATAAAAATTTCCGCAAGGTGTTTATAATCATATTTGTGTTAACTGCACAACGAAGGAGTCAAGATAGGAGGGTAATGTACATAGTATAAAGTGTAAAGTTATTTAATTTTAACTAACAAAATGTACTGTAGTTATATGGCAGTGTATGAACTCAGGTGCAGCTTTAATCTTTTAAATATTACACTGTGCTTAAGCGTGCAATAAAGTCAACAAAAACTAGTTATCATAGTTTACTCGACTGTGGCGAAGCCCAAATGGAAGGTTAAGTTTCTAGCGCGTATATATGTTCAATCTTTTATTCAGTTAAGCCAGTGAACTGATATTTTCATAAATAATACGTTTTTAGATTTAGATTCATGGTGCAAGTGTTACTGGATATATTAATTTGGTTCATGCAGTTGGGTATTTTGTTTTACTTATAGTTCACTAAAAAGATAAACAGAATGAACTTACGTGTTAACACACTGCGTTTTTGGTAATTTCGAGACATTGCATGTTGAGCGGCGAAGCTAAAAGGTGGCAAGGGCGTCCCCGGTGGGACTCGCACCTAGGTTTCCGGCAGTCGATCGGGCTAGTAATAAAATATTACTAGTAATTTTTACCATCAGCGCCCAAAATTGAAACTGTAAACTTGATATAATATAGGCCTCCTCGATAAATAGTCTATCCAACGCAGAAAAAAACTTTCAATGTGAATAATTAGTTCCTAACATTGTAGCGTTTAATTACACAGACTCTTGAAGAGTTGACAAGACGTTCCAGAGATTAGCACGTTCACCCAAACTCTCCAGTAAGTATAAATTGATAAATACTTAATGACGTGCGAACCTATAACCAATTCGTATCTTAAATGCATCAATCACTCTGCTCTACAATAACAACTGAATAGGTATCAGTAGGTAGTATAGGTATAAGTATATATATGTCATATTTTTTATAATGAAGTTAAATTACTTTTTAATCATTGTAAATTATTTTCATTAACTTAATACCTGTTAATTGAAATAAATGGATTGTAATTCATCAGAGACGACGACGACAATGTCTGTTTTATATGAGAAAATTCTTTTATCACAAAGCTTTACAATAAAGGCCAGTCGTGGCGCAGTGGCACAAAATGTGACTGTAAAACCGACTGGTTGTGGGTTCGATCCCCACTTGAGGAGATGAAATATTTACTTAAATGTATATTTATATTTCTTCGCTCTGATGTCGAGGCAAAGCGCGGCGTTGAGTGCAACACGCACGCAATGCCTCTAGAATTCGGCAGAAAGTGGGGAACGGAGTGTCTTAACTATAGGTTCTCTCTGCCTACCCTGCTGTGTGCGGGATACAGCGTGGAGCTGATTTTTATTTATTTACAATAAATTGAATATATATTTATAAATATTTTAAAAACTGAAAGAGGCTATCTATTCGACGCCTTTTTTAAGGATCTGTCCTAATTCAGGAAAAAATCTGAAACTATACAGTTGTGGTTAAATCCATAAAAATAATAGCATTAAAAAGGAGCTAAATTTAGTATTAAAGCCGCTAATTTAAATATTAAGCTAAGATTGAATTTCATATAAAACTGGAGCCCTCCAATATTTGTACGGAACCCTAGGTGGGCGAGGCCGACTCACGCTTGTCCGATTTTTTGTTTGTTTTAAACTGGACAGATAGAGACGTGTGTGTTTTAGTATCAGGTAATTAACCCTTTGCGACTGACGTGGTAGTCCCATAGACACCGCGAAATACAAAATTCGGTTTATTACCACTCATTTTCAAATGTAAGCACCGCCATTTGCAGTACATTACTGTGAGCTTAGGCGTCGGATGATGTTTAATTGGTGGTCGCAAGTAGCCTACTAGTGCATAAGAAAGTGAAAGAGTGTTCTACTAGACTACCATCTCAGTAAAATGTTTACTTTTTCATACTGTCTCTGTTGAAGATAATATGTGTTTTGTATTATTTTAGCTTTTTTTAGCTTATCTTTCAAAGAATGCTAGACATGGAAGACTAAATTGCTTTGTATTACATCTCAGATGTCTTGACAATAATGATTTATTTTCTATCTCTCTCTTAAACTTATCATTTATTTAAGAGAGAAAGAGAGATATATATAACAAAAATCTTTTTTTATTGAATATAGCAACATTTAGTTCTAAATTATATGAACATCTGAAAAAAAATAATATAAAATGAAAGATGGTCAAATGAGGCTTATAGGTTATAGATATTCCCCTTCTACCACCAGTAGATGGGTGTATTCAAACAAATAACAAATAATTATATATTATTTGTTGAATAAAATAAAAAAGGAGACTAAATATAGTTTCTTTCTCGTAATTGTTTGAAGACAATATTTTCTTTGATAATTTTCTTTTATAATTATCAAAAATATATGTAATTTTGAAACTGTCTAATTTTGTATTGTTTTAATTAACCATTGAATTTCTTTCATATTCCTTAGACTGTTAAATATAAATAGATTTTGTAATTTTTTCTGCGTTATTAATGTTAAAGAAGAGATTCTTAGTGATTTATGTAAAGTCAATAAACACTATTTCATTTTGAAAATTCACATTGTTTTGTTTGTTTAAAATAAATTTAATATAAATTATATACTAGCTATCTAATAAATATAAAAAAAACTTAATAAGTTAAATATGTAAAAATATTTGCTATTAAAAAGGTCTCGTGGACTACCGCGTCAGTATAATTGTAAAAATTAAGCCACGTCAGTCGCAGAGGGTTAATGTAATTAGTTAATTTGAATTTTACATCGCACATGTATTTATCAATATTCTTTGTAGTCACCATATTCAAAAAAATACGAAGCAGTAAAAAATATTACCACACATTCCCTTCTCCACATTCCGCCCAATTTTCGTGACATTGCGATCTGCAATTTTTCATTTTCATTATCACTTACTTAGACACAAGTCCAATTTAAGAGATTGGTTTGCTTAACATTTTTTTTGGTTTCATCGCCAACAGCAATGAATTGGGGCGTTTCCGATTCATTACGGACTTTACTTCGTGATTTATTGTTCTAAAATTTATTTTTATTGCTTTTTTTGGGTGTTGTTTCGTTGAATTATTTTTTATTATGGCTTCAATCTAAGAAATTAAAGCTTAATATTTATCAAGCACGTATAAATTGTAATATAATATAAGTTATGAATTGAGGCCAATTGTGACGCAGGGGCACAAACGTGCGACTGTAAACACGACAGGATGTGAGTTCGATCTCCACTGGAGGAAATGATATATTAAATATAGTATTAATAATAATTTACTATCAATACATTACTGCTTCTATTTATTACCGTGTGCTTGATGTGTTTGGAAATTCCAATCTAATTTTTTTTATTACCAAATTCAAGGTTTGACTCGCATACCAGGATTTTTAAAAAAAAATTAATACCAAGACGATATTGCGACGTGATATGGCGCGTAGGGTGGCGGAACTTAACGACTTGTAAAAATATTTAATGAAGTATTATAACGAATTGACCATACAAAACCGCAGTACTTTTATAATTTTAAGTTTATATACCTACTCCATAAGGGACAAATATATATTATGCTATGCACATGATAAGCATATTAAGGATGTTTTCTTAGCAAAACTGTTTTAAGCTACTTAAGCGCTAAGCTAAAGCTGCGAGCTTAATTTATAGTGGAAAGCTAGCGTGGCTTTATGGTGATGAAGATTTTAGCTACAGATTATGTAAATGTAATAATAATGTTATGTAATAGATAGATAAAATATGATGTGATGTAACACCAAATTCATTGTACCAGAATTTAAAAAAATATCAACTTGAGAATGAAGCAAAAATATGAAGATCTTATAAAATAAAATAGTACAGTAGTGTATGATTTTATAATCTAAAAAAAAAACCGGCCAAATACGACTCGTACTTAGTAGTATTTGGTCGGTAATGGTTTCATACCACTATCTATAGAAAGAGCAAAAAAATCATGTTTATTGTATGTGAGCTTCATTTTGCTTTTTAGTATTTATTGTTATAGTGGCAATAGAAATTCTTAATCTGTAAAAATTTCAACTCTCATATATCTCACAGTTCACTAGATAGAGCATGATGGCAGACAAACAGACGGGCAGACAACGACGTCTTACTGGTTTAACAATTTAATTATTATGATAACTCTAAATATTGTTTTGAACATTATTATATTAAAAATAACAATTAAATCAGTTTCACACTGTATCCTGCACACAGCAGAGTAGGCAGAGAGATACTCTAGACTCCCCGTTACCCACTTCCCGTCGAATTCTGGAGGCATTACGTCTCGAGCGGCGAAACTGAACGCCGTGCGGCGCTGCGTTGAGTTCTGCCACTCAACACAAATTCAGCGGAAACTGGGGAGCGGAAGTGTCTCAATATCAAGTTTCCAGGTTACCTCGGAAATTTGTAAAAACTTGAAAACAAGTATATTTCCCACAGCCAATTCTCACGCGTCTCGCATAAGAATTTTTGTTATTTCGTACAAAACCATGTAAAACGTACATGTGTCTGCATACTGCCGCAATGCGTAGCTTCGACTGTACCAAAGCCAAATACATTATTCGTTATCTGTCCCCCGAGTTACATTCGCTGACTTCTTTAATAACGCTTATTAACTAAGTAATTTCTACACATGGCGAAATTTAAATGTCAAGTATTATCTGTTAGGGACTGACTGTACAGGTGAGTTTTTAGGCTTGGCTTTCCCGATCACGCTTAAAGCAAGAGGAGGAGAGAAGAGAGGGAACCTAGTGTTAAGATATTTCATTCGCTCCATACCATACAACGAAACATTGTGTACTGAGTGGCGGAACTCAACGTCGCGCTTTGCATTATAATCTGAGGGAGAAAACTGAAATAATAATTTATTTCTCTGAGTGGGAATCGAAGTTATGACAGCTGCGGCTTACAGTCATAGGTTTGTGCCACCACGTCAAGATAGACTCAACACAGTTTCATAATTAGGAAAACGTTTATATTCCGCTAGGTAAAATTACAGTTCCACTGTTTTACAAACATCATTGTCCTCTTTAATTTGTCTAACCACCTGTCTATCATTCATCATGTAAATATTTATTTTCTCCCCGTTAGATAAATATTCATATTTGGAATACTAACAAATTAAAGATGCAAATTTCATGCCTATAAAAATAAAGCTTAAAAACTACCGATTTACCGAAAGAAAAAATTTACCGATTATTAAATATACAACTTGCTTACACATTTTATACTTTAACGTATTTTTAAAAGTATTTTTATACTGATAGAGATATGCTTAAAGTATAGACGTTATCGTATACAATTTTATTTTTTTTCTATTACTATAATCTGAATCTGTTTTGCGACATACGACCACTTCTATCCTTTAAGCGTATCAAGCTTGCAATTATTAAGTGATTGCAAGCAAAGCCGTAAGCAACAGCTAATAATGTTTATATATTTGAAATGTGCTAAGAAAGTTCTTTCATTTGATACCACACACGACACCGTAAAGACTTTTTTATTTTTAGTTCTTTACTTTATATCCTCTTGAGGGCGTTGTAGTCAATTAACCGTGAGGTCTTGTAGCTTACAACTAGCGATCTGTAAAGAGGCTTCTAACGACACCTCATTTGTCTTATTATGATAACTAGTTTAGAAGTTATGAGGCACCAGATGAACATCTATACCCACATACATACATCGTGTGATCTTTCTAAAGGTACTTGTTACGCATGTTTTTATGAAGATTCTAAGTTCGAACTAGAAACTAGAACCATAAGCGAACACTACTTCGTACGCTTACGTACGTTCGTACTCAGGACATAAAATAGCACCAAACTCCTGTATGAAACGGGCAGATATTACTACATACACCGGAGATGGGGCTTAAAATAGCATCACACACCTACTTATGCAAGTCGTAGCACAACAGTGGTATACATGATAGCAACGACTAACGCCATACAAGCACATAAGCTAGTACGTACCGCGAGCACACCGCGAGATCAGCTATAATTTATTAGTACTGTAGTACTTAAGAATTTGCCTCGACTACTACTTAATAAGTCTACTACTACCTATCCCCTCATATATATCAGACACGGGTTGCGACACTCGGGCCGTCCCAACAAAAACGACACTGGATGGACTTGATATTAAAAACTTGTTGATTGTATTATTAATCATGTCAATTATGTATATTTGCCATACATGTTAATTCATTCATGAAATAATTATTTTTTAATTCCATCATATCCGAGGTGAATATTGTTACAATGTATATACAGAGGGAAAGTGTCAGCAACACTTTAAATGAAACCACAGTTTTAACTACGCCATAAAAGCCTAATACAATATTTTTTTTATTTCCCAAAAATTAAAAAGTTTTTTTTTACAAACAAAATAAATAATAAAATTGTCGTTTTAAAATAAAACGCTATTTAACAAGAACAACGCACGCACATATAAACCTATCAAAGGGAACCGCCGCATACGTCTCATTCCGAAATCGAGTCTTAGGTATTGGCGGCAAAGTTGTTTAACCCTTAGTAATATTTTTGTAGTAGTATGCGTTTACGTTATTCGCATCTTTGCGTAACTGCGTCACACGAAATACAGGTATGGATAAACATCGTGAAATGAAAAAGAAATCCTACGTCTAAACTGTTGAGGTATCTTGATTAATTTCTTTAGGTATGGGGTTAAAATATTTTACCTTATATGCTGTTCCCGTAAAAGTAACGCTGACACTTCCATCCTGTATACCTATCATTTAATAAAATAGTAATTATATTATATTTTATGAGGCCAGTCGTGGCGCAGGGGCATGACTGTAAATACGTAAGATTTTCGGTTCGATCCTCACAAAGAAAGATTGAAGAAATAAAGTATTGAATTACTTTAATATTTTCGTTCAAATCACTACATGATGTATAATATAATCCTAGGTCAAAATTTATGTTTCAAGAGCGGGGGAAATTGAATTTATTCCCCCTTTGTAGGGATCGAACCCACAATCATCACATCAATCAATCAAACAAAATAATTTTACTCTGTTCCCATACTGTTTATATACATACATTCACGTATACGGAGAAACGTTGATTATCCTCATACAGCGTTTCCGAAGTAATATATTAGGTGAGATTAATCAAGCTAATGTGCATTAACGATAACACATTTATTAGATTACGGCGACCAAATTACTTCATATGAAATGGGTGGAAAACGTGAAAAATTACAAATATACATATATGTACATATATGTATATAGCTGTTAGACTTTTTGACGTGAATACGTCTATAAATTTAATACCATTGGGGGCAATCTAAAAAATCCTAATGTTAAGAAAATATGGGCATACTGTTCGGCCTTCTAATTTTGAAATTATCTTTTACATCCAAAAAAAAATTTTATCACAGGATAGCTAAAAAATCAAAAATGTTATTACAATAAATGTAAATTTCCCAGTATGTTAATAGAGCGGGTAAGTGAAAAACGTAAGCAATGATTCTTTTTTTTAGCTTCACGTTTTTCCCAAATACACAAAGGAAAGCAGTGACACCTTATGTTAACATATTCCATTTTCCACATTCTGCTGTGGCTGATTTTTTTAGCTTCAGCTATATCCCACATATAGTGTAGACAGTGGAAACCTGGGAACCCTGAGAACCTACGGTTAAGACACTCTATTCTCAAATAACAGACTTCCGTTGCCCATTTTCCGTTGAATTTTGGATGCATTGCGTGTTAAGTGACGGGACTCACTCACCGCGTTTTGTCTCGTTACCAGAGCGAGGAAAATAAAAAATAAATATTTCATTTCTCCGAGTGGAAATCGGACCCATAACCATCGCATTTACAGTCACACGCTTATGCCTGTGCTGTAGCACAGGAATGCTACAGCGCATTCAAAGTGATTGATGGTGATAGTAAAAGACAAAAAATATCTGCCACCAGCCAAGGGTGAGTCGTACTCGCCTCTAAAAGGTTCCGTAACAGCAAAAAAAAATATTTTGTCACCACCGTTATATTTTTATTGATGCAATTATTAACAAATTTCAAAAAGAAGAAACTATTTAATTTAAGCGATATTTCATCGAAATTATCCCACATCTCTTAAATCAAGAAATCTATTTTAGCTTAAAATTTTTAATGCTATATATTTTTTTTTTTTAACAATTTTCCTCTCCGTAGTTCAAAAGATAGGGGCCCCTCCTCTGGACACATTTTAGAAGCTAAAGTATAAACATAATCTAAAATCTTACTTAGAGGTACGTACGTAGGTTACGGTATGGAGGTTCCATACCGTTTAGAAAGACTTTTTTAACGAATCCCCGCACGGTATACTCTCTCGATTTTTTTTATCTCTCAAGTAACATATGGTCAGCTACTGTTAATAATTATTTTTTTCAAAATCATACTTTATAATTTTATAACGTGCCATTTGAAATTTGAATTTGAAATATGGGTTCTTTTATAAATAAAATATATAATATTCATATATAACCCTCTTATCCATAAATATTCGTTACTAGTCATGTGATAGGTACTCCCTTGTCCACATGAAGCCCATTTTACATACTTTGTTAATTGGAAAACGAAATTTATCGCCACACTTCGATTTATCTGGTCGGTTTAACACCTTTATGAATAAAATTATTACTAAAATCAGATTCACGCTGTATCTTACACACAGCAAGGTAGGCAGGGTTCCCCGTTTTCTGCCGAATCCTGGAGGCGTTGTGTGTTGCGTGACGGAACTCAACGCCGCGCTTTACCTCGACACCAGTGTGAAGAGATGAAAATATAAATTTAAATAAATATTTCATTTCCTCGAGTGGAGATCGGACCCACAACCAGTCGCGTTTACAGTCCTTATTTGTACTCCGGTGCCACGACCCTCAATTATCAAATTATTATTATAAGAACAAAAACAAAAAAATATCTCATATATCACTTAATCAGTCGAGTATTTTACTTTATTATTACAGTAACTTTTTATGAGCTTTACTGATAAATATATTAATTAGGTAAGAAAACCCCCTTCACTTTATTTAATTTGCGGTCACCATTTTAAATAAAAATGAATAAATCAGAACCTGGGAACCTAGTGTTAAAACACTCCGTTTCCATTAAGATATATATTTTTTCCCCCTCTTTCGGCCAAATTCTCGAGCCATTGCGTGTTGAGTGGGTCCCTTAACGCCGCGCTTTGCCTTGTTGCCAGAGCGATGAAAATGAAAATATTAGATATTTTTTTTTGGAAACTAACTTACGACCGTCGCGTTTACAGTCGCACGTTTGTGGCCCTGCGCTACAACGGTCTAATAATGTGCAGTCTAAATATTTACAATGACAATTTATATGTCAAAAACCGGATAATCCAAACGGATCAACTGTTCACATTATAGGGATATACAGAAATGGAGTGCCTAAGAAATTGGCATACATACAACCTTACAAAACCTTATCCTTTTTCGATGCAAATTAGTTAAAATACAAAAATATTCTATGCGTTCCACTTAAAATTATCTATAACAAGTGTATGCAAGAAGGCATTTTTCCTGATTTATGGAAGACGGCGCATATAACACCCGTTTTCAAGAGTGGAGACAGAGACAACATTGAAAATTATCGACCGATATCGATTTTGTCCACGCTAGCAAAAGTCTTCGAACGATTAGTACACGCCCAACTGTACCCTCTTGTGCATAATGATATCTTACAAGAGCAGCATGGATTTGTACAACAGAAATCTACTACTACTAATTTATTGTTATATGCTACTTACTTGTTTGAGAGTATGGACAACGGGGTGCAGGTGGATGCTGTGTACACGGATTTTCGCAAAGCATTTGACAAAGTGGACCATGAAATCCTTTTAAAGAAATTGGCCTTCAACGGCGTGAGAGGTAATTTATTGAGGTGGTTTGCTTCGTACATTATCAACAGGTCTCAGAGAGTTGTAGTTAGAGGCTTTGAGTCTGATACTTTTATTACATCCTCCGGCGTACCACAGGGATCTATACTAGGACCATTGCTTTTTATAATCTTTATAAATGACATAAATCAATGCTTCAAACATTGCAAGTTCCTGTTATACGCGGATGATCTTAAATTATACTTAAGTGTGCGGGATTTGTCGGACTGCCATGATTTACAAAGCGATCTTAATAGGCTTAGCGAATATTGTGTTCTTAATAAATTACGTTTTAACTTGACCAAATGTAACACTATAACAATAACTAAAAATAAAAATATAATTAAGCAACAATACTTTCTGAATGGGACTCAATTAAATAGAGTAAATCATGTACGTGATCTTGGTATCATTATAGATTCGCGCCTTCATCTCGATCAACATGTTAACAATATTGTTAATAACGCATTTAAAATGTACGGATTTGTGATGCGATCAACTAAAGATTTTAAAAAGCCGTCTACGCTCATATATCTATATACCAGTTTAATCAGACCACAACTTGAATATGCATTACAAATCTGGAACCCCATTTACAATAAATATGTTGATCAGATAGAAAATGTGCAACGTCGGTATTTGCGATCATTACATTACAAATTTTCACATTCTTATTTGTCATACTCTGAGTTGCTCGATAAATATAAATTAATGAGTCTTGCATCGAGAAGAAAACTGTTAAGTACAATGTCGTTATATAATATTTGCAATTCTAATATAAATTGTCCTCAATTGTTAAGCAACATAGATTTCTTGGTACCTAATCGAGTTTCATTGCGTAACACACGAACACCCAGATTATTTAAATTGAAAAAATGTCGAACTACTGCTGGCAAGCGAGCACCATTGTACCAAATGACCCAAACGTACAATGCTGAATTTTATAATACTGATATTTTTGGGTTAACAATAGGTGCGTATAAAAAAAGAATTAAAGCCATTACCGAGAAAGTAAATAATAATAATTGTTAAAAGTAACAATAAAACTGAACTATATATTATATATTTATTATGTGAGTATGTGTGTAATTGTGTATGCGTATTTATATCTGTTATGTACATATTTAATATTGTTATCATTATTTTTTTTAATTATTCATTACAATATCTCCTATAGTTATTATAGTTAGTAAGATTGTATTGTAATATCACTTTTATTTCTATTGTTATAGTAAGTAGTGGATAACGGTGTGATTTGTACATAGATTAAGTTTATTACATTGTATAAGATATATTTTCTCATATGTACAAATGTTTGTTATCCCAAATAAATAAAATAAAATAAAATAAAATAAAATAAAATGTTTGATATAAAAATAAATTTTAGACGAAGAAAACAATAAACTTGATTATGAACCCACAACCGTAGCATTTTAATGAAGCACTATTATTTGCATCACTGAGGTATGAAATTAGAAGTTAGAACATAACATTTTCTTTAACTTAAGCATTCACTTGTGCATAAAGTTTATTGTTAAGTAACAGTAACTACTACACTTCTACAACAATAGTGAGTTGAGAACGTTGTTTTAATTATTCCCCTTCATAGCAATACGAGTATATTATGTGCTACCTTTGTTTATTTGCTGGTCTTAGTTCAAAGGCACGAATAGGTTCACGTTGTATGCCGCACATAGCAGGGTAGGCAGAGCCTGGGGCCTTAGACACTAGGGCCCCAGACTTAGAATCTGAATTTATGGTATTGCGTGATGAGTGGTGAAACTCAGTGCCGCGGTTTATCTTACTCTGACAAGCAGCACAAAAAAAATCATACATTTATAATAAATCATATATAGGACAGTGGTGGCGCAGAGGCATGAAGTGTGCCTGTAAATCGACTGGTTTGGCTCCGATCCCCATTCGAAGAAATTAAATATTTATTTACATTTACATTTTCATTTCTTCTCTCTGGCGTCGAGGCAAAGCGCGGCTCTGATTTCCGTCACTTACCACGCAATGCCTCCAAAATTCGGCGGAAAGTGGGGAATAGAGTGCCTTAACACTATTTTTCCTCAGCCTCCTTGCTGTGTGCGGGATACAGCGTGAAGCTGATTTAATTTTTTATATATATATAGGTTGGAAGCGTCTACGCTCCTTTTACGGAAATAGGGTAAAATATTTCAATCCCATACCTAAAAAAACTAATCAAGATACTTCAACAGTTTAGAGGTAAGATTTTTTTTCTCATTTTACTATGTTATTCATACTGTATTTCGTGTGACGCAGTTACGTAAACACATACTACTACAAAAATACTACTAATCGTCGCCGATCTGCACTTTTCGTTCTCAAAAAACATACTAGAACGAGAAAGGAATATCTCTCGTTCTATTTTACGCAATTTAACATCGCCGCCATTACCTACACCTCGATTTCGTGATTGAGGCGTTTGCGGCGTTATCGCTTTGATAGGTTTATGTCTGTGTATGCGTCATTCTTGACAAATGGGGTTTTATTTTACAACAATAATTTAATTAATTAATTATTTAAAAAAAATACTTTCATTTTTAGAAAAATCTCTTCTTTTTTAATTGTATTAGGTTTTAAAACAGTAGTTAAAACTGTGTTTTCATTTAAAGTGGTGATGACAAAAACACTCTGTTTATGATAGAGTCATAAGATAAATATTTTTTCTGCTCTTAAAAAAAATCTCTCTCTTTCTCAAGGAACTCCACGTTACCAGAGTGGGAAAATGAAAATAATTCATTCTCCTGAGTGAAAAGAGAATCTACAACCATCGAGTTTATAGTCAGATGCAGTGCTACTGTGCCAAAGCAGTACCAAAAAACTCGTCTACTTTAGAGATATTATATTCTCATGTGAACTTATTTATACCTCCTTTGCTAATTCATGCATTAAGACTTGTATTATTATGCACCTATTGTTTCCAACTCCATTTGTGTTCTAACAACAATGTATAATAGTCCGGTATTGTACAAGTCTATGTTCCTTTACCATGTATGCTACGGTGATGACTTATAATTATTATTTTTAGGGTACCCCAAAAGACAGTCCCATAGTGCGGAAAAAAAATTAAGCTTCTAAGTTAACGTAACCAAAAGATCATTTGTTTATGCTTCGTTTGTGCTGCCAAAAATTGCCATCAAAATGTAGGTACTTCTCGTAGACCTACAATTGTTAAGTGTGGCAAGAAGTGAGAACTTATAGTAGGTACAAATATGGAAATAGAAATTTATAAATACACACAGAATGAAACAAACAAATGTAAATTTGATATTTTTTTGTATCTTTCATACAATATGGTTGCATGCCCGCAAACATGAGTTTATCAATTTCTACTTTACGTTGACCTACAATCATGCAATTGGTACGAAACCCTTGATGAGCGATTCTGACTCGCACTTGACCGGTTTTTATTTTCTATGTTTAGAAATCTCTTGAAAGGTAAGTAGAAATAAATACAAGTGATAAGTCACTCAGTTCTTTTATATATAATTTTTTTCACATTGAGTATAAAAATTAAAGAAAATAAAATATTTTAAATATTAATTAACATAAATGAATAATAATAATTATATAAATTAATTATAATATTTTAAAAATATTAATTAAAAGACCTTTTTAAAAACAAGCTTTCTTTCTTTCATGGCGTATTGTTTTTTTTTTACAAATCAAGCCCTTTCATTTGATACCCATAACAATTTGTAAGCCACCATTTTATTGCGGCAGCCATTTTGGAATAACAATAATATAATTAATTATATGTCATTGTTCATTGTCATCAGAATTTTTTTTTTAACTTAATAAAGATTTTACGTATATCAACACACTAACACGACAAATAAAATAAAAACTTGTATAAAAATATGAGGCTCAGAATCTGTTAGTAACCGTAATGGTTTTATTTCACCTTGGTGATTTTTTTTTTTTCATTTTTACGCCCTAGCGCTGCAGTAAACGGAGGGTCTGTACTCAGTTTTGTATGTGGGTACAGGGTTAGGCTAAGAAAAATTTAACAAAAAATCCATTCCATTCCATTATAGGCTCTGAATCTACACCTATTGCTTTCAATCTATTACATAACATTTCTATAATAATGGCAATTTATAAATGATTTTAAAATAAAACTCACTTTCGATGCTGGTAACTGTAACGTTACGTTAACGGTTTGTTCTGTTTCTATTGCGAAATAAGAGATACATATCTCACAAGTTACAAAAACCATCTTAACTACAAAACCAGCTTAATCTAATTAAAAATACCATTAATTATACGGAAATGTATGTAAATAAAATAAACCTTACGGCAAAATGTAAATGCTTGAGGATAGAACTTAAAACAACTCGCCGGGTGTGAAATTAAGGCGTTCATTCTGAAGGAAACGTGAAAAGCCCGGTATCAAAGTGAATAGAGCATTCGCAGCGCAAAAGCAAAGTTCAGACGAGCACATAAAATTATACGTATACAATTGTCATGCCAAGTAAATACTGGGTGATATTTTATCGTGAATTCTATGTAAATATTCTTAGGAATGTTTAATATTTGAACAGTATCTGACTGTGAACGCCATGGCTGTATGTTCGATTTCCACTCGGTAGAATGAATTAATTGTATATCCTCGCTCTGGTCACAAGGGAAAGTGTGGCGTTGAGCTACGGCACTGAACACGTAATATCTTGAAAGTTAGGTGGAAAGTGAAGAACGGATTGCCACACACTAGATTCCCTCTGCCTACCCAGCTAAGTGCAGGCTGACGATGATGCTTGGAGCTATAAAAAATATTTGTATATATATTTATTTATTTATTTACTAGTATAGATAGAAAACCGCGCGGCTTCACCCGCTTGAACTGTAAGTATTAATATTTATTACATTTATGAAATTATTTTAGTTTTCAATGGGATTAGTAAGAAAATATAAGCAAAATAATCAAAATACGCCGAAAAAGAATCATAAGTACACTTAAGTAAGGGAAATAAAATTCTTAATATTAGTAAAATATAGACCCCCTCCCCCCTAAGTAAATAAACAAACATAACTAATAAACATTTTTAATATTAAGAAAAACAACTAACTAATTTAAATGAACAAACAACATCCAATAAGTAAACGTAACCAAAGGAAATTTTTAATAAAAAAAACTTAATAAAACCAGCTATATTATCAAAATTATCAACTTAAATCAAATATTTCAAACAAAACTTAACTAAACCAAGAAATTAAAAAAAAGTGTAACTAATCTACTACTAGTCGAATGAGCAAAGAGATTTTTTAAAGGACAATATTTTTGTAAAACATTGTTTTTATGTATGTAAGTTGGGTCAGCGCACGTCACGAAAGCCTTCAGGAAACCTATTTTGTGCGATCTTTTCTTAAAAAAAAACGAAATTCTTGTGGCTTAGCAACGATTGTAATTAACATGCATGTGTATTTTAATATATTAGTACATATCGAGAATATTACAAATACGAGAAAAAAAGTAGCCTATGTTCATTACAAGATCCTCAAGTATCTCTATATCTATATGACAAAACGGATCAGCGGTTTGGCCGTAAATGCGTCACAGACAGATAGACAGAAAGAGTTACATTGGAATTTATAATATAAATATGGATTTCTTCACGTTATATTCCGCTCATAGAAGATAAAGTAGGCAGAAGAAACCTAGTGTTAAGATCCCCACTTTCCTCCAAATTCTTGAGGTATTGTGTGTTGAGTGGCAAAACTCAACGCCGCGCTTTGCTTCGTTACCAGAGCGAGGATTAGAATATTAAATTTTATTTCTTGGAATGGGATTCGCACAACTAGTCGCTCTTACGACTGGCTTGTTGGAACGAACGTAAACCAATAGGGGACGGCATTTCGTTCTCTGTCACGGCTCTGTCATCAGATCACCTCAATGGTACTAGAATATTATATTATCGTCTCATCTACATATAATTGCCAAGATCATGCAACAATTATAAGTGCGTGTAACAATTATAAGTAAGATTCTTGGACTTTATAACATATTTAGAGACCGATGCAATAAAAGCGTGTTAAAAAATATTTTGAAATCACAGGTTGTCACTTAAATTTTATTTATATATATTAATATATAAGTAATATAAAAAACCTTATTACATTAGTAACTAGAAGAATGAAAGAAATAAAATACATCAATATAATGTTAATTCGGTAAAATTGTGTATCTCAAAAGCCTTGAGCGTTTGAAGACGAAATTTCAATAAAAACATGGCCAATTTATTTCGTTGTAACTTCAATTTACATAAAATATTCAATTAATTAAATTATATAAATATAAATGTATTTGTATGTGTGTTGTGCTATTTATTATTTTCATACATCTTTAGGTTTAAATCACACTGAGACTGAGGTGTAGTGTCCGTATACAAGCGTCATGATTGTTAATTCGATGGCCAATCGAGGAAATGGATAGGGGTTTCCCCCTTTGATTGACCTTCGAAAATACAGTATCAAAGATACTGAAGGAAAGTTACGTAAAAAGCATGAGGCCCACCCAAGCAAGAGGTTGATAACAGTGAACGAGGAAAAAGAGGTATGCAGAGACCGTAGAGCTTGGTGCTCTGTTGTCCCTGACTGGATATAGGGATACAGTGTCAAGCTAGTTTAGCTTAGTTATTTTTTTAACTATTTTTGTTTCCATGTTATTTTCAAAATGTATAAGCCGAAAGTTATGAAATATTACAATACACAAAAGGCTTGCTTATTGAGTTATAATTCTCAAATATCACAAGTTCTCAAACATTTGCCGAACCACTGAAAATCGGCTAATATACATGGGGATGAAATGGATAGGTACTGAGGTCCTCTAGCCATAGACAACCATTGATCCGTCAATCGCGTTATATAACACCCCTATATTTATAATATATAGGGGAGAGGGGGGCACATTCGAACGATTTTTAAACTTTGTGTCATATCTAAAAATTCTACAGTTTTTAACTTCTTTACTATTTAACAATGCTTAGTCCAACTATTGTGCCACACAATCGTAGCATCATCATGTAGAAAAATATATAAGGTAAAGGTGCAATATCAACTTTAGTAGCTGCCCCCCTTGCGGGGTAGCTTTGAACATATATGGGGCAGTTTTGAACTATCATCGAATTCAATGAAATTAAAAGGCTTATCAAACTTTTAAGTAACTTTATTAATAAACTTAACATTAGAAACGATGGAGATCAAATATCAGTACCATGTTAACTTAAAAAAATAATATACCTAGTTTAATATTGCGATTGTACTAGTACTAGTGTTAAATAACTTTAATATTATTAATAAGCTTTAAAAAACGAACAAACAAAAAAGTAGCTTTGGCTTCCTAGAAGTAATGAACATTATGGGATCAATCATAGAATAAATCTAATATTATGAAAATAAAACCAAATATTTTTTAAATAAACAGCTTACTACCCTAATTTGAACTTAGAAAAATTAAATTTAAAGGAAAACATGGATGTAGTATGTGACGTAACCAACAACTGAAATTGGAGGATGTAGTCTACGTAAGAAATAAAAATCAGCTTCACGTTTTATCCCGCACACAGCACGGTATGCAGAGGGAACCTAGTGTTAAGACACTCCGTTCTCCACTTTTTGCCGAATTCTGGAAGCATTGCGTGTTGAGTGGCAGAACTCAACTAAATAAATATAAATATATAATAAATTTAAGTAAATATTTCATCTCCTCGAGTGGAGATCGAACCCACAACCAGTCGGTTGTATAGTCACACTTCGTGCCACTGCGCCGTGACTGGCCTCAAGTCTAGTCTACGTAAGACTTTTGAAAAACTAACATAGCACTTGTCCTCTTTCTCAAGAAAGAAAAAAAAATACAAGCTACTTTCTTATTATTCACAGATGATGAGACATTCGCTAAAACGAAGTCTCCAATAATTATTAAGTTGTTGTCTAATTCCATTTCGTAGTCTTCATACGCACAGATTTCAGTATCTTCATTCTCTTCACAGTAAATTGTCACTTCTTCTGATTCCAAATGCATTTTTGAGTCGGTTTTTTGTGGAGAAAAGTTAATTGTAGTTTTGTTTTTCTTTCGCGGTATTTTTTTACATATAATAATATTCAAAGCTGCCCCCTTTATTTTGTTCAAAGCTGCCTCAGTGGTAATGAAAAAATTACAAACGTTTTTTTTTCCAAGTAAATGTTTAAAAATTGTAGTGACTTCTAGTTTATTGCATCATATATGAAACATTCTAACTAAAAGAGGAAAAAATAAAACCATATACCTTGAATTGGATCCCTGCGATCCTTACGCGTTTATTTAAAAATGCATAAAATTTTACTCAAAATCAAACACTCCTCGTAACTCAACCACGGGCTCTCATATATCAGCGGTGACAAGTGACACGTGTGCAGATTAGTGCTGTCACTACTCAAAAAAAATCTACCAAAATTTCTTTTTAAAATAGCTCTGTTAACACATATTTTCAAAGGTGCCCCTGTTCAAAGCTACCCCCCTCTCCCCTACTTATATCAATATTATTATATTTATACTATCTATGTAATGAGAGTAAATATAATGTATAAAATGTATATAGACCTATACAATATATATCAATAAATAATAATGGGATTGTTATAACCTTGAAACCTGATCGTGTTTAAAGTCCATTACGTGACTTTTCTTACAAGTGCCAATACGACTATGATACGATATTCCATCATAGAATATCCGTTCCTGTTTTTCGGCTTCATCATCAGACCTTGAAACTCAATCGTGGTCAAAGTTCCTTATAATACCTTTCTAACAAATCCATACATGACTATGATAAGATATTCTATTATGATATGCCGGTGCCTATTTTCCGGCTTCATCATCAGACCTTGAAACCTTATTGTAGTCTAAGTTCATAACAAGACTTTTCTAACAATCTAAAGACGGCTACGATACGATGTTCTATCATAAAATTCCAGTTCATATCTTCCGGCTCCATTAACAGATTAGTTCCACAGTACCATATTATTGTATTGTCATTAGAACTACATACAGCTGTCTATTTTGGATGGATGGTTAAATCAAGTTACTTTAGATACAAATCAAATGAGCCCAAGCTCGACATGTTTAGTGGTAGGCAGTACCATTATCCACATACCAGTCTATCGTCATCGATTACGAGGACTTGACGACTGACCTGATTATGCTAAGACGAATCGAATGAACTCGATATGTTTACTGGTAAGCAGTCCAAGGTTCCATCAACCACTCTCCAGTCCCATTATCAGACCAGATTTATGATACCATAATATTGTATTGTTATCTAATCTTAATATAATTGCCAAGTTTCATGATGATACAATAATTACAAGTACGTGTAATTCATGTTCTTAGATTCCACTACATATTTTCTTACATACAGGTCGACCTTTTTGTTTTATGGAAAAAGACAAGGCAAACGAGCGACCAGAACGAGTAAAGAGATAGTAAGTGATCACCACCGCCCACGACCCCTTGTAACACCAGAGAAGCTCCAGGTTTACGCTTAATAAAAACGTGTTAAATAAGGACAAAAATTTACAATAACAATAAAACTAATTATATTCAATAAAATAATCTTAATAATTATTTGTCAAAAATAAGATTTCTTTGCCCCGGTAGGGCAAAACGCGGCGTTGAATTTCGTCATTGAACCTGTAATATCTCGAACAGTTTTGGACGAAGTGATTTACCACTAATGTAGAATATGATTTATAAACTCATACTTCATTCATTCGCTCATTCCATACAGTCACTCATTCATTCATACGAGTATGTACTATTATAAACAGGCGAACACACTCTCGTAGGCACCACATCATTATTACAAGAGCTACCGGCGAGAGTACACGTGTCGGTCTGTCCATAGAGTGCGCTTACGAATCTCTGAAATACATACTTACAGTATTGGACCGACTAACTGACTAGGATAAAACAAAACTTGGGCCCCCGGTACAAAATGAATAGCAATCAATTCAATTAATAAATTGAATTAATTGTCAATTGATAAATTGAATTAATTGGTGAACTATCTCTCACGTAACATCGTATCCGCACCCGTAACTATCCGTATATTTTTTATTTAAATTAGTGAGATATTTTTTTTTCTCAAAATTTTTGGATTAGTAAAAATGTTGAGCTTACTGACTATAACCGCGACGGTTGTGGATTCAATTCCGTTCCTTCTCGGGGGAATCACCTATTTTAATTTCTTCGTTCTGGTATCAAGATAAAGCGCGGCGTTGAGTTCCGCCACCCAACAAACAATGTCTGATAAAATTGTATTTTAAAATAAAATTCCCCCTGCCTACCTTACCATACAGAATGACGTTAAAGAAAAGGAACATATTTGTCATCATAATCATCATCATCACGCCCACTGTTGACATAGGCCTCCCCCAAGGATCTCCACGCCGATCGGTCCTGGGCTGCCTGCATCCGGCGGCTTCCCGCGACAAGTCAAGACCAAATCGTGAGTCGAATATTAGTAAGATAACAAAATTAATTTGTTATTATCGCTTAGTTCGCTAATAACTAAATTGTTGATTGCTTTTGGTTATCCAGAATCCACTTAGCTGAACAAAGTCTAGAACTATATTGGAAGCAAATAAATTAAGTTAGCTACTTACTTTAGTATAAACACTTGTTATCGTTCCACTTAAACGATGTTTTAATTACTAAAATTTGATTATTTTTTTTAGCTTCACGCAGTGCCCGCACATACGTGGCTAAGCAGAGGGAACCTGAGAACCTAGTGTTAAGACACAACGTTCCCATTTTCCACCTAATTCTCGAGGCATTGCGTGTTGCCCTCACTCACCCTTGTTAGTAGAGCAAGAAAAATGAAAATATTAAATATTTCATTCCCCCAAGTGGGGATTGACCCCACAACCGTCGAGTTTACAGTCGCACGCTTTTGCCCCTGCACCACGACAACCTCACTTGTTTAATTGCCTAAATAATAATTATGTAAGTGTAGTCAAAATATGGCTGCATATGTGTATACTGTGACTATACTCATTATATCGTGAATCCTTTGTGAAGCAGTTAGTGTCTGACTGTACTCTGTTGTAGCTCAGCAGCTTTTGGAGTAAAAAAATCAGATTATTAACTGACATGAAAACGGCATCGCAATAAGTTATTTCCCAATTACAAACCTAGAATTGGTACAGAAAACTGTGGGCGAGTCTGACTCTCGCTTGGTCGGTTTTTTCTTAAATACACTTAAATAAACATTCAAGCTTCAGCAAATACATTTAAATAAGCATTTAAAGCGGGCGCACAGGGGCCGCTAGTTTTAAATGAAATTAATAATACCTCCTCCGGCGGAAAGTGGGGAACGGAAGTGTATTAATGAGAACGGAGTGTCTTAACACTCGATTCCCAGGTTCCCTCTGCCTACCCTGCTATGTGCGGGATGCAGATAAAAATAAAAAAAATAACAATAAAATTTATGCAAACAATATTTATGTAATTTAACCTAACAATAAAAGAAACCTCATTAAATGTTTGCTTTGGCAATACAATTTGACAAAACAGCTGAAGTTACTCTGTCGAATGAGAAAAAGAAATAACTTAAAGCAAGGTCGAGGTTAAGGTTTATGCATTCGCATTTTATAGTCACTTTGGTGAAATGACAACAATACGTGTATAAAAAAACGTTTATAGAATTTTTAAATCTTAGGCGTATAAGGTATTTTATATTAAAAAATAATATATACTGTAGTCATCATTCATAGCTGAAAAAAGTCTGATTATAAAGGCAGTGGTTGTGAATTCGATTTTTAGAGGAAGGAATATTGTGTTCAAAATGTTTTCGTTTCTTGTGTTTAGTTATGGATGTGTGTTGTGTGTAGTGGGGAACAGACCACCTTAACTTTAAGTTAGCAGGTGCCTACCCTACGGTGTGTGGAATACAGAGTGAAGCTAAAAAAAGTTAAGCATTAAGTGAGGCTAGGTTACTCCTGCCAAAGATCAATGTCTTAAAAACACGCATTGTGAAAAACAGATGATATATAATATATCTTGAGTAAAACGATTAGAACATAACTAACTACTAATAAATATGTTATAGTAATAATAACAATGTGAATATTATATTTATTTTTTGGCTACTACAATAACTTAATTTCTTATTAACTCATAGATAATTACAGTCAAGAACTGCGTTACGTTATTCAACAAGCACAATAATGAAGGGTTTTTAAATGGAGTCTTTACCTGTGATGAAAAGTAGATTCTCTATGCAATAGGAAACTCATCGCAATGGCTGGATCCAAAAAAGTTACTTGTAAGCGTTTGGTGGACAAGTGCCGGTGTCGTTCATTTTCAGTTTCCTCAAATCTAGCCAGACGTCTATTGTCAGCAAAATATGATGGAAAAGCTAGCTACTTAACAACCGAGGCTGGTCAATCAATCTACGCCATTGCTGCTTCACGACAACGCTAGACCATACAGTGCACAACAGTTTTTGAATAACTTCTTGCAAAGGAAAAAAAATACTCCGATGGGGCAGTCCAATTTTTTTTTTTAGATTCCCATTTGAATGGTTTTTTTGTAAATGGGTCAAAGGTGTTTAGATAACAATGGTTCATGCTTTGATTAAATAAATATATTATACTAGTGGGCGCGCGCAGCTTCGCCTGCTTATTCGCACCCTTAGGGGTGAATTCTAAAAAAACCACGAAACACGTGTTCAATAAAATGTTTTTCTCAGTCTGAATTTATTTTTTTATAAAAATCGGTGGCGATTTAAAGATTTTTCCATATAAACTTTCAACCCCTTATTTGAACCCTTAGGGGGAGAATTAAAAAAAAACCTGTCCTTTTAAATATATAGATACATTAAAAAATATTCGACTTTTTGTTTCTCCCATACCAAACGCCAATTTCATATATGACGATGTAATACTAGTCTAGCTATAAATACTGTTACAAATAAAAAAAATAAAAATTAAATTAAATCAGCTTCACGCTGTATCCATATAAGTAAATTTTTCATCTCCTCGAGTGGGGATCGAACCCACAACCAGTCGGTTTTACAGTCACACTTTGTGCCACTGCGCCACGATTGACCTCAAATGTTACAAACCTGACCTGTTACAAATAAAAATTACAAAAAAACACTTGAATTTGGAATCTGTTATTTTTTATACAATTATTCATTGTGTTTTCTTATTTTCGCGCCAATGTATTGTAAAATATTTTATGATATAAAAATGGAGTAGGATGACAAAGAGAATCGAGTCGCTGTGTTCGGCTTATTTAAAGTAGATATGGAGCCAAATCCTATTTTTAAAATCCTCCATGCGCTGGGTATTAGTCAAATGTTTTTGTACCGTGCTATTGATAGGTAGGTACAATGAAACCTCTTCTGTTTGTAACAGAAAAAATCTGGTCATTCTCGTAACATTCTTACGAAAAAGCCGATCAAAGCAGGAAGGAGAAAAGTTCAAAGAAATCCTGGCTGAAAGCAAAAGATTGTATCTTGGAAGAGGAAGATAGCGCGTTGAACCATGTCGCGTATTTTAAAAGATGATTTAGAATTTGCAGCTTATAAACAACTACCCGAGCGGTACGCAAATGGAGGTTACAGAAAAAAAATGTTTCGGGTGAGAAATTTTTCACAATTGAGCAATATTTTAACAAACAAAATTATGATTTATGGTAAGTTTTAGAGTTCTTAAAACAATCCATGCGCTTGGCAGTGAAGAATTTTGAAAAAGAAAAAGTGAGTGCTGCTATAATATATAACTGGCCTCAACTAAAGTAGCTAAAGGGTCACTAGTATATAATGTAATAAACATAGAATGAGTTATAGCCTGCAACTTTGTTTTCATAAATTTTAAAACGTTAAAGTTCTGTCATTTAAGCAAAATATTTTGGTGCATCCTTACAAAATCTATAGAAAAAAATTTTGCTTTTCCTGTCAGCCAGTAATTTTCTAGGATCTATAGTCTGCCTGTCAATAAGTTGAGTTTTCTTTTAATAACTATAATATTTTTAGGCATAAGTAGACTTAAATTTAGACCTACCTAGGTACAGACGGTCTATTAGTGTTTACAGTATGCTATCAGTGTTCCTTGTATATATATGCATATATAAGGAACTATAAATGTAGAGTCACGTACAAACACCCAACTTCTCAAAAGTAAGCACGAGAAAAATAAAAATTCACATCGTGTTCAGGAAATATATTGTGTGAAAGCTTGATCTTTGAATATATTTAAGCAACTGAAGTAAATAAGTAAATATAATACTAGTATTGATTTTTTTTAAAGTTATTTTCTTTTTTACAGTATGCAGGATACAGCGTAAAACTAACAACAAGACTTAATTAATTAATTGTTATACTTTTTACAATTACAGTTAATTTGCAAATGTCAGCGCTGCATTTTATCTTGTCAGATATATAAATAAGTAAATGTATGAATAAATATAATAATTTCCTTATATATAATCTGAGGCCAGTCATGGCGCAGCGGCACGAGGCGTGACTGTAAAACCGACTGGTTGTGGGTTCGATCCCCACTCGAGGAGATGAAATATTTACTTAAATTAATATTTCCATTTCTTCGCTCTGGTGTCGAGGTTAAGCGCGGCGTTGAGTTCTACCACTCAACACGCAATGCCTCCAGAATTCGGCAGAAAGTGGGGAACGGAGTGTCTTAACACTAGGTTCACTCTGCCTACCCTGCTGTGTGCGGGATACAGCGTGAAGCTGATAAAAAAATAATCTATAATTAATACTAAAACACTAAGAAAAACGTAAAGTTGATTGAATAGAAAAACCAAACAAAAATCATCCAATTTGTATGAATATGACATACAACCTAGCAGCAATAACGACGTGTCACTAACGCTAACACCAGACCACATTAATTTTTCACAAACATGACGGAAGATGACATTCAATTATACCTTTGGACAAATGGATGCTATTATTTTTCCGTATAAAATAATTTAATATTTATTGAAATATGGTTATTGATATATCTATTATATTATATATCTATTGTGGGGCAATGTCTTGGGTTCGATTCCCACTCAAGGAAAAGATAGTAATGTATTGTAATTGTAATTAATATTACTTTTGTTTTTCTAACTTGATAAAAGAAGGCAAATATCACTACACAATACTCAATATTGAATCTATGGGGAAACGAAAGATACTCCGTTCTTGATACTAGATTTTCTCTTCCCACTTATACATAACAAATGAGCTAATATATTATGCGAATCGAATGAGAAAAATGGGAATGGCATATATTTTACGTCCACGAGTGCTCCAATTTTTTGCTCCATGGAAACTGATTGATGGATTATAAATCTCTTGTTGACAGATTTTCGTTGGCTCTTACTGAATAAAAATATTTTTAAAAACGTTCACGTATTTCACATCTTTTGTTTTTGTGTTATTGATATTATACAGTATCTTCTTATTATTATTACCATGTAGGTATTTAAATTTTTTAAGCTTTACGCATGTTTAAGCATTAAATTTCATTTATATTTCTGCATTATCTCTTTCATCTCGTCCACTATCATCGACCTCATCATACATATATCCCGAGGATATTCATACTTTTTATGTAACCTTCATCCATTGTCATCGATACAGTGTTATCAGCTTCTATTACTACTTGAAGGTAAAACTTATTTTTATTAACTTAATCTGGTAACAAAATAAAGCGCGGACTTGAGTTCCATCAATCAACACGCAATGTTTCTGTAATTGGTCGGAAAGCCGAAGTTTCTTGACACCAAGTTCCCTCTGTCATGCTTTATGAGACGTGAAAATTAAACATAATAATATTGTAAGCACCGTAAGCATACCATCTTATATTTATTATGAACTCGATATTTTTGTTCTTATTTTAAACTTAATAATTATTCTAAAAAAATCATGATGATCAAGATATTGGTAGTAATAGTAATCAGTGTGTTGAAACATTTAAATGCAAATGTATTTTTTTTAAATTCCTGTTTCGTTTCTTTTTAAAATCGAAAAGTATTTACTATATTTTGTTTGTATATTTGAAATCTCCAAGCTCTATATTGAACCTTAATTCATTAATCATTATCATATTAGTTTCAGTATGGGTCGAAATCATTTTGATTTCCAACTAAAGTTCCTGCTAAAATATACCTGAAATCCCTAATTTATTCTGTAATATTAGCCGAATGTAATATCAGTCACTCAATACAATATTATTTCAGTAGTAACATACTAATAGAACCTAATTATTTGTATACGAGTTTACACAGTCAGACATTGTACCATCATGGTCAGGTCTGGCTGTAAACGCGACAGTTGTGAGTTTGATTCGCGCATAAATTATTTCTTTGCTTAGATAACAAGACAAAGCGCGGCGTTGAGTTCCACCACTTAACCAATGTTCCAATCATTCAAAATATGAGGGGAAATTGAGGAATAGAGTTTCTTGACACTTCCATCATCAACACAGGCTGCATACGCTATACGGGATTTATTTGTCACACAAAGTGTGGCGTTACATTCCTTTTAATTTTTATTATCATTCACCTTGAGGTCTAGATAGAAAGTAAAGAACTATTATTTAATGTTTATTATAATTATTCATTCTATAATAATGATTTTATACATATAATAAAATTGTGCCTGATCAGTGTCCGTACATGAAAAATATATGAGCAATCTCTCTATGAGCAATCTATTACAATCAATCTTTGATTATTTGGGTAACATGAACAGTGTGATATAATAATATTATATTATATTAATAATATTGACTATTTTAATTTAATATGTTTATATTATTTCTAAATATTTTTTAAAGTGTTATTCCACACTAAGGGAAGAAAAATATTTATTAAGAAAACGTATAAAAATTTGAACGTAGCGGGATTTGAACCTGCGCTTCTTTGGAAACCGTCCAAGTGCTCTTACCATACGTTAACCATATGTTCTTAAGAACATTGAAATCCCGCTACTAAATATTTTATTTTGATTAATAAATGGTCATTATTATTAGTGGATAATCACTTGCTAAATGAATTGCTGCTTGAAATGGAAAAAAAATAAATATAATGATATGGTATCTACAGTACATACCGGTAAAGTTAATATAAAAGAGCCTGGGTTCTACATAATTGGTGACAATTTTGGGATTACGGGGAAGTGGAGTTTTCTTTTTAATTTGCTTAAAAGTCTTCTATTAAACGTATTGTTAAATATTTTTTGATGAAAAAAATATATAAAGGAGCATATAATTCCACTCACAGTAAAATGTTTAACTCAGTACTAAGTTGTAATAGCAAAGTCATCCTAGATTCAAAACTTTACCAACTTTAAGCTTTAAGAAAGAAGATTAAATCTTGATTACTATCGGACGTGTTACGTATAGAGAGAGATATAGATCAAAGAAAGTTTTGTTACAAACTGCCAACTATCGTATGTTTAATTTAAATCCTTAAGTATATTAAGTTTAAAAGATTAATTTATTTGGAATTCGAGATTCATCTATAATACTATATATTTTTTTTGGATTTATAAGGAGGATAGACCATCGACTCTACTGAACTTACAAAAATCTACAAATAAGGTAATCAAATTGACAACATTGTCATCAGCAAAATATATATATAACAAATAATAAATAAATAATCCTTTTTTTCGTTAATCGATCCAAATTATTTTATTATTTGTTGTATTTATAATATTTGCCGTGACGTCTAAGTGACCAATGAGAAACTGCGAGTTATTACTTTGTTTGTATGTGTGTGAGTTCAGTTTTAGAGTAGACCGCCCATAATTTTCTTATATTCTCATTTTTTATTCATACACTAAGTTTTTTTAGGTATATTAAGACAAATTACAGTACTAAAATTTTGCTAAATAAACGATAAGCGAACTTAATTATAATATAGTTATACTTATAAAAATTTCTCATAATTTTGCTAATAAAAGTAAATTATAAACTTTCACTATAATGGACAGTTTTTACGATTTCATAGAAAATGTTCTAAATTAATTTATCAAAGAACATAACATTTGGGGCACGTCGACCCTCTATCTGGAACTATCCTCCTACGTCCAAGTACAGGATTTGGAAATTTTATTAGTAAGTTAATTTATATTTACCCTAAATATAAATTTACAGGGTAGTTATTTATATAATACATGTATACAATTATTTGAATGGATGCTCTAATTTTAGGAACTACTAGTTCAAATTAAAATATTTTCTTATTGTATTGTATTTCGTATTGTATTGTCTTCTTATCAAGAGAGACTTCATCGAACCCATATCCGTCGCATCTACAATCACACATGCTTGTGCCCCTAAGCCACGACGCGACGGTCGTGGGTTCGTTTCCCACTCGGGGGAATGAAATATTTCATATTTTAATTTAATTGCTCTGCTCTGGTAACGAGGTAAAGCGTTGTGTTGCGTTTTGTCACTAAACACGCAACGCCTCGAGAATTCGGCGAAAAGTGGGGAACGGAACGGGTGTCTTAATGGAAACGGAATATCTTAACAATAGGTTTCTGCCTATCTGTTCCTGTCCCCTAAATACAGTTTGAAGATAAAAAAAGAAATGTTTTCTAACAGAATAGTAAAGTAACATTGAAATTTATTCATAAAAGTAAAATATTTAATCTTCTCAATACAAAATATTTGATATTTTCTATATAAAGCGGAAGAGATAAAATGAAACTCTATTACATCTTTTTATACGATGACAGTTTGGTAACCCGTTAAAACGATATACCGCTACTATTTGTAACGTATAACGAACTTGAATTTTATTATAAATAATAATTAATTTCAAATGAAAAAATATATAAAGGGGAGAGGGGGTAGCTTAGAACAGGGGCACCTTTGAAAATACGTGTTAACAGAGTTATTTTAAAAAGAAATTTTGGTAGATTTTTTTTGAGTAGTGGCAGCACTAATCTGCACACGTGTCACTTGTCACCGCTGATATATTGTTGTTGCCCAGTTGTTGAGTTACGAGGAGTATTTGATTTTGAGTAAAATTTTATGCATTTTTAAATAAACGCGTAAGGATCGCAGGGATCCAATTCAAGGTATATGATTTTTATTTCTTACGTAGACTACTTCCCCCAATTTTAGTTGCCGGTTACGTCACGTACTACATCTATGTTTTCCTTTAAATTTAATTTTTCTAAGTTCAAATAGGATAGTAAGGGGCCGTTCAAGTATTACGTAAGCAGTTTTTTCGCAATTATTGACCACCCCCTCCCCTATGCCATCAAAAATAAGCAATCCTCTTACCCCCTCCCTCAATGCTTACGTAAATATTGGCATATACATTTTTTTAAGGTATTATTTTTTTGATATTTTATTTGTATCTACATAATATAAAAGGACATGTTTCCACTGACTAAGGTAAGATGCACGCACAGCCGTAATCCTAAAGGGTTAAAAAAATGAGGGTAAAAAAATTTTTTACCCTAAAGGGATGAAATAGGGGTTAAACGTTTGTATGGAAAAAAAATTCAATCAGCATCGATTTTTATAAAATTTTAAACTCACGTGTTTCTTTTAATTTACCCCTAAGGGGGCAAATAAGGAGTTGAAAGTTTGTATGGCAAAATCCTTAAATCGCCACAGATTTTTATAAAATTTGAAATTCAGACTCTTGACAATGTGCCATTCCCGCTATTTAGCGGGATATCTATTTAGATATAATAAACTTATATATTATATTATAAAACTAATATTTATATCGTCTACCTTACATACGTCTACCAAATATAGCCATAATATATGGGAAAAATAAATAACTTCTGCTTACGTAATTACTAGCTAGTCCCCCCACCCCCCATGTCATCAAAAATAAGCAAACCCAAGACCCCCCCGCCCCCCTACAGTGCTTACGTAATACTTGAACGGCCCCTAAGCTGTTTATTTAAAAAATATTCTGTTTTATTTTCATAATATTAAATTTATTCTATGATTGATCCCATAATGTTAATTACTTCTACGAAGCCAAAGCTACTTTTTTGTTTTTTTTAAGTTTTTTAAAGTCTATTAATAATATTAAACTGATTTAACACTAGTACTAGTACAATCGCAATATTAAACTAGGTATATTATTTTTTTAAGTTAACATGGTACTGATTTTTGATTTCCATCGTTTTTCATGTTAAATTTATTGATAAAATTACCCAAAAGCCTTTTAATTTCATTGAATTCGATGATAGTTCAAAACTGCCCCATATATGTTCAAAGCTACCCCGGAAGGGAGGCAGCTTTGAACATTTGACTACTGCTACTAAAGTTGATATTGCACCTTTAACTTATATATTTTCTACATATGATGCTACGATTTTGTAGCACAATAGTTGGACTAAGCATTGTGAAATAGTAAAGAAGTTAAAAACTGTAGAATTTTTAGATATGACACAAAGTTTAAAAATCGTTCGAATGTGCCCCCCTCTCCCCTATATATATAAGAATTTAAAATTCAAATTTCCAATGCAAAAACTTAAAAACTTTTAAAGGAAAATGTTTAAAAATATAATTTGCATTTTATGACAACTTATTTTTGTATAAAAACTTGTTTATAAATAGTTTTTTTTATTGATATTTTATTTAAGGATATATATAACTTATGGAAAGATATCTTTAAAATAAAATTGAAAGAAATATTCTGCCTTCTTGCACTTCAAATAAATTATTTATCTAAAATAGTTCTGTTACTAAGAAATATTTGTATCAGTTGTGGAATACGGGTACAAGACATTTGTGAACGCCACAGGTTGTGAGTTTGATTCTTACTCGAGCCAAACAACTTCGCGCCAATAATAACTATTGCTTAAAAATGTCTGTTAGAAATTATATTTTTATTTTGTATGCGAAATTCCACTCTAAATACATACATACATACATATATATATATATATATATATATATATATATATATATATATATATATATATTTGCCTTTGTATGTTTGGCGGGAGTGGGAGTTGATAATAATTAATAACCTGAGTAAGGATCGAATCCATAGATCTATCCGCTTACAGTCAGACCCTATTCCAGCACACCACAATGACATGCAAATGAGTTGAGTGGCGGAACTCAATACTGCGTTTTACCTCGACACCAGAGCAAAGAAATGAAAATATTAAATATTTCATTTTTTCGACTAGGAAATAAATAAACAACTAGCCTAATTAAGTTATTAATCTAAAATAAAAAAAAATAAAGAGCAACTCACCTTTCGTAGGTAATTTTTTTTCAATTTTAATCTGTCAAAGAATTTTACAACTTTAGTACGTTATTACAAAGCATAGAACTGAGTACAAGATTAGTATACTTGCTTGTAATTGTTAATTAGAGAATTAAGCCAGTTAAATAAATGCAAAAAACGATTATTGCCTTGCGATTGCGAGTTTTTTTTTTTATTATTTTGTTATATCTGTTTATGTATTCGCTCCTTGTTCGCTTCGCTCACAAAGCTTCACGCTGTCTCCTGCATATAACAGGGTATGTAGATGGAACAAAGTGTTTATATATAAATATAATTAAATGAATATATAAAAAAAAAAAATTAAAATATATTATAAATATAAATATGATATATTTCTATTATCAATATAAACTGTGTTACCACGAAATGATACACAAGACGCTGTGGCTATCTCAACCCCAGGAGTATATGAAAATATAGAAGCTTTTAAAACTGGAATTAAAATAGATATATTATGTACCTACAGATATGAATCTTTGCCAAGAGCTAGAGTATTTAGATTAGAAGTATAAAACTATGATCGTGGCACAGTGACAGCGTATAACTGTATATAGTCGATGGTCGTGAGTTCGATTTTCATTTGAAGAAATAATTATATTTTCATTTCTCCAGCTTGTAGCTGATATCCCAAACACCTTTTAAAATATTATTTAATATTTAATGCCTTGGCTCGTGATGTGTCTAGTGGTTAGAACTCTTTATAGTTGTGATCGTGAAGAACCCAAAATCTTTTAGAGATTCAGAGGAAACAGTGTTAAGAATTCCATATTATGCCATTGGAAGGTATCGCTTTAATAAGATATTTGCCATCAGAAGTTGTTCTTGTGTCAGTTATTTAGATAACTGTAGACTCGACAATATAACATTGTCATAACTCGAAGCTCGTCCGAAGATAAGCCAAGAGCGCGTCCTAACTTCCCCTCCACTATAACTGCGAACTAGTTATAATAAGAGGAAGAAAGAGTACGGGCCCCTCCCCGCCCTACACCGTGAGTTCCGACCAGACCGTGGCTTTACAGTCATCGTTGAACCCTCCGGGACGTTTGTGTGTGATCTTTCCGAAGGTACTTGTTACGCTTGTTTATATTAAGATTGTATTAGAATAGTGATTCGTGATGTTGATTGATTTGTGAGATCAATATAAGTCGTTGGAACGAACGCACTACCGCAAGGCGGCCGATATGTTAAATAAACGCACGGCACACACCCCACAGTCGTGTCTCGAACCGTAGGCGGACACTACTACATACACCAGAGTTCCAGGACATAAAATAGCACCACACACCCGTATGAAGGCGGACACTACTACATACACCGGAGCTGGGACATAAAATAGCACCACACACCTACTACTCGTATACCAAGTCATAGACGTGGTATATAATATATCAATGACCAACGCCATACAAGCATAGCTTACGTATCGCGAGCATACTGCGAGACGGCATCAGCCACGACATAGTTAATGTCGCTATAACAGTTCGCATAAGCCCATCACGTCAGCCTTCGCGACGTCAAGCAACATTCAATATTATAATATGGATCAAAGATCCACAATATGTGTCGCTCCTACACATATATTGCCTTTATAAGAAATTCGATCCTAAAAGATCGTGCCATGATAGACTTCAAATTATCACATTATATTTATTATACATTTGGTACGAGTCTTTATGTGCATCATATTCATTTGTACCGTAGTACTTAATAGTTCGACTCGACCGCTGCCTTCCGAGCATCACCACCACCTATATATACGGAACGACGGTCGCGACATTCGGGACGAGAATACACGAACGCGTCTCGATTAATATGATATTTAAAATATATAGTTTTTATTATTCATATTTAACTATGTTATTTATGTATATTGCCATGCATATTTTATTTTATTTATTTTTTTACTTATTTATACTCAAGGTATATACTGTTACAAGCTCAGCTAGATAAAAATATAAAGGACGATATTGAGTTTTGCTTGTTGACATACAATGTTTCGGATATTGAATGGCTGCTTAGTCGGCAACGGATGCCCCAACACAAGGTTCCCTGGAACTACTCTGATAAGCATTATTATACGTTAATATGTAGAAGTAAATATCTTGTCGCAGGTTCATTCAAACATTTATTGACTTGTTGGATACGTTAGTATATAGTGGGTCCACTTCGAAAACTAATTATACTTTAAATGTTTTCCTTAAATCTGCAATATTTAAACGTGTACGAATAGAAAAGAGTGTCTTACCACTCCATTTTATGTTCTCTAACCGAATTCTAGATATTGTATGCTGAATGGCGGAGACAACCGTTACGTATTTATTAACACTAAAAAATCACACTACAGTACTCAATATTACTTGATTTTCAATTCAATTTTTACTTTCACAGTTCAAAGGCTAAAAGGGAAAATGTAATTCCACATCACTTCAACTTTCATACTCATGATTTTATTATCCACTGACCTTAAAGGCTTCATTTTAGTGAATTGATTATAGGAAAAGTTATTTTATTTGAAATCAAATAAGAATATTTCAAAAAAAATCATATGTTATTCTTCAATAAATAAATTAGGTTTAAATGTATATTAAATAGCTACAAGCCATAAGCGGTTAGCGTGGTCTAATAATAAAATGTAAAATTTTATTTTAGAGTTTCTTATTTCAAAAGGTAGAAACGTGGGTTCTGTTTTTACCTTTTGAGATACGATTGAAGGATCACTTTGTTGTCCGTACGTCTGTTTGTCCATTTACCTCTCATTTATAAAAATAAATTTTAAACAATGTGTTATTCTGGTCTATAAATTATATTAATGTAAAGTTGCATCTAAATTCGTTCAGTTCTTTACACTAGTTCCCAGGTTGCCTCTGCATACCCTGCCATGAGCGGAATACACTGTGAAGCTAAAAAATATATATTACCTGACCGAATTAAACACAGCGCATTGCCTTGTAACGTAAGCGAGGATAATAAAACTAATTGATTCTCCCGAATAGGAATCGAACTCACAACCGTTGCGTTTAAATGAACACGCTATGCCGCTGCGCCACAACGGCCTCATAAATATAAATAACATAAAGTACTAAAAATAAATATAAAGAGAAAGTCAAGAAGAGCACATTCAAGTGCCAAGAACTATATCTAACTATACTAAGTCACACTAATTACGCTTGCGACAGTTTAAATTAAAAATATTTAAAAGTTACGCTCCTTTGTAGCTCAAACAAATAAAAGGAGATTTTCACACTTTTCCTTACATTGCACAGTCGTAATGGCAAATTGCACATGGAACCTAGTGCTAAGACAATTCGCTTCCCATTTCCAGCCCAGTTTTTGCGTGTTGAGTGACGGAACTCAACGCCGCGCTTGGTCCTGTTACAAGAGCAAGAAAATGCAAACGAAATCAAACTCGTGCACGAATGGTTTTGTATCATTATTATAAAAAATATATTATTATGTTTTTCAGCAGATATTTGTCATTATAGCAAATGGCATCATCTGTGAAATTTCAACTGTCTAACTATTACGTTTCATAAGATAAGGCTTGGTGACAGACGGATAGACAGCGGACTCTCAGTAATAATATGGTCCTATTTTACCCTTTGGGAACGGAACGCTAAAAACGAACATATATAGATACAAAAGAAACTCATTATATAAGCACAGAAAATTTACTAATTTCTATAACTACTAACAAAGTGTTGAAATATATAATCATATAAATAAATGCACATATATAATAAAATTAAAAATATATATATTTAATAGAAAAAAGTATTATATAACGAACTGGAACTGAAAAGGTTTTTGCGACAACTTTTCAATGTCCATAGGATAAAGTTTTTACATTGTGCTTTGTATAGAAACGTAATAGCAAAGTTGAACTTAATCCACATAATGTGATAATAACAGTAAAGGAATGTATTCTTTCAAGTATCTTTATATACTAATTTGTATTTTATTCTATGTAAATGTATATACTAGTGCTCCGCTCGTGACTTCACCCACGTGGACTACAATTTTTATAAATATGCTGCATATGGCAAGGTAGGCAGGAGGAACCTCGAGTTAGAAGACCCTTCGTTCTATACGCACCGATAAATTTTGAAAATATTGAGCGGCGTCAACGTCACTTTTTCTGTTTTTTAACCAGAGCAAAAGCTAGTTTTTTGGCTTTTTACTAGAACGAGGAAATGAAAAATAACTCTGTCAACTAAAAGTCTTTAATTTCTTATAGAATAAAAAGTTGAGGCCAGTCGTGGCGCAGCGTCACGAAGTATGACTGTAACACCGACTGGTTCTGGGTTCGATCCCCACTCGAGGAGATGAAATATTTACTTAAAATTTATATTTCCATTTCTTCGCTCTGGTGTCGAGGCTAAGCGCGGCGCTGAGTTCTGCCACTCAACACGTAATGCCTTCAAAATTCGGCAGAAAGTGAGGAATGGAGTGTTTTAACACTAGGTTCCCTCTGCCTACCCTGTTGTGTGCGGGATACAGCGTGAAGCTGATTTAATTTTAAATTATTTAAAAAGTTAAACATTATTATCAAATTTTTCGTTTTTATATGCGACATTTACAAAGAATACTTTATCAACTGTGAGACATATAATTACGTCCATATGTTCAGAATTACCGAACTTTTGTAACGTACAGACCTCCGATGCTATAAATTTGAAAGCAAATTTTATTTATTTTCGTTATTTGGATATAATCTTCATAAAAATTCTGTTGTAAGCCAAAATAAGGGAATTTATGAACAGATAAAAAGTAATGTTTACTTCATTTTGTTATTTTTTATTTTAATATGAAAGGTTGTATTACACGTTAAGCGAGGAAGGAGAAGACCAAATGACATGAATTTATAACAAAATGAACAAAGCGTAAGAATATTTGATCAGAATTTTTTTTTGAGATAAAACGATTTGGCTTCCATTCGTGGCAATGGATTATCCTTATGAAATTGCTAACTACACAGTATAGCATGTTAAATTTCTAAAGTAACTTTGTTTAACTTTGTTTCCAGTTGAGACTTTCCTAATAGTATAAAGCGATCAAACTATGTTCGGTTTTCGTTCAGAGCAATCCTCATTAGGTTCACGCTTAGTGTTTAAATTTTCCATTTTCCGCAATATTTGAAGCGATCTGTAAGCGGTGTTGTACATCAGTTAATATGTAATGTAAGAATATGTTAACATTAAACTCTACCTTCTCTTTCACCGATTCTGGGAGATAAGTTAGAATAAAAACTCTACTAAAGAAAAATACAAGAATGTTAACAAATTCATTTCACAGATAAAATATAATAAATGTTACTACGAAAGAACTTTTTAGTAAGAATAATAATTGCAGATTCATTCCCACAGAAACCGATAAGAGAACAAAAGTCAATCAACTATAGACACAAGTTGTTCAGTGCTTTCAACTAAAGCACCTGGATCCTTGCACTCACAATGGACTCGTTAACAGATAGTTCGGGTCGTTTCTCTCGCCATTTCACTAACTATTTTCAGTAAGTTATGAAATCTGTGGTTGTAATTTTAATATTAGAAAGAAATTATAGTTTATAATTATGATTTATCTTTCTTTTCAGTTTAACTCGGATAGCAGGGTAGAGTAATAACAAGATTCTCTTCTTACAGCTTTCCAGATGAAGTGACGGAACTCAACACCGCCCGAGCGGCAAAAATAAAAATAATATTCTACTAGAAAACTATCCCACAAATATCCCAATTAATTTTACTATTAAAATCGAAATATAAAAAGTTTTACTTTGTTATACTATTACATATCATAATATAAGTGACTCGCTCGTGGTTTCGCCTGTGTGGGCTATTATTTCCCATTTTTGCGAGTACACACACTAAAATATCATTGATATTATCTCCTTGCACTGGTAACAATACAAAGCACTCAACAAGCAATATTTTAAAAATAAGGCGGTCCGTGGGAAACTCAATTTCTTAAGACTAGGTTCCCTCTGCCTACCCTACTATATACCGTTGCAGCGTAAATCCACAGTAACATTTTTTATAATTAAAAGATTCTGTATAAAAAAAAATACATTAAAAACGGAAATAAGATCATGAAATTCTTATACAATTTAAATTTGAACACGTTATTAGAACATCTTGTACGAGTCCGGACGAATTACCATTTTGAACATAGATTCTTGCAAGTTGGCACCAAAACATTTTTCTCTTTTTGGTTGGCAGCGACCCAGTTGGGATGTTTAACAACGGGTATAATTCCTACTACGTGTAATAAATTTAATATAATATTTTGATATTAAATAAAAAGCTAGAAAATTGTGTCGTTTAGAAAGTAACTCGCTATATATAATCTATATACAATACATAAAACCTGTCCGTTACTGCCTGACCGACAGAAAACGCACTGAAAATAAAGCGGCGTAGAACGCTGAAATTTAACATGCGCGTTCCTTGGAGAGAGTAGGTAAGCAGAAAAAAGATTTTTTCGAAATTCGGAGAAAGTATGAGACTTTTCATTTTTCTACTAGAATTACTGTGAAAGTTAGTGAAAATAGAGTAAACTGAACTACTCTCACGCAAAAACTATCGAAGGGATTTTGATAGAACTCAGTACTAGTATTACAGGTTACACTTCAGAATAACACAAAGGCTACAGTTTATATAAAGATTTTGTATAATTTGGCTATAATATAACAATAGGCTAGAGTTGCGTTTGGGTCACTGGTACTTAGGGAGCGGAGTCGGATAACCTCCTCGTGAGCTCGCTTGCTGCTGGCCCCTTCCGAATGTGTTTGCCATTCGGGGGGACGAGCAGTGTAGCGTGCCGGTGCTCCCTGGGCGGCGGGTAATTATTGCCTAGAGGATTCTTCCAAGGGTAATAATTGCTCACCGGCGAATAATCCGACGCGACGGCGTTTCTACGCGTGTTCCTCTGATTAGCAGAGGACACAGTGGGAGGAACTAGGACGGGCGTGCGTGGTGTGTACTTACACTACCTCCACGTAGGTACAGTGAGATATGTACCAGCGCCGATAATATCGGAACTCCACTCATGGTTGCGGTCATGTCTCGTAATCTTGAGTGGAACCGAGGGTCTTGCCTTAATTGGCCGGGCTGCGAGGAAGAAAACCTCTATAAAAAATTACCCCAACCCAAGTGGCGAAGCAGCGCGAGGGGTTCGTGGCTGATGGGATGATCAGTCGCTACTGCTGGTCCCGCCAGGGTACCGGCCGACACCCATGGCGTATTAGGCTTATCCAAGTACAGGGGGCACTGCTTGGATGGACTGTTTTTCCCCCATACTCGTGGGAACTTAATGGAGATTCAAAAATTTAAAAAAAAAACAACTAATGAAGGTGACGTAGGAGTGATAGAGTCCGCTTCGGATTCAGGAGTAGTGCAGCGTATGCGCCGTAAGCGACAGACTGTTAAAAATGATTCTTGCTCAGATACCGAGGCAGTACCGGGTGCTAAATGCCATACGGCCAGAAGAGGTCGGCCTCCAAAAACTCGTGGCTCTGGTTCAGCACGCGCTCGTAAAGAACAGAGGCAGCGCGTGGAAAAAGCACGCGAAGAAGAATACGATTTCGAGAGGAATCTATCTGACTGGGCACAGCAACACAGATCTGCCCAGACATCTGATGTGGATAGCGTCTTGGAGGAAGACAGTAGAAAAGATACCTCAGTGTGTTCAGCTGAGGAGCTACGCACGTACGCTGGGAAACGGGCAGCTTCGATACTAGAGGTAGCTACAAAGTCGGGCCACCTTAAAGGCACGTATGTGCGTAAACTTAAGGAAGCAGCAGCAGCCTTCACCGAAATTATCGAAGCACTTGTTTCTCGTACCGAGAGTGACGAATTGCGTCTTGTACGTGAGGAAAATCGGCGTCTCACTGTGGAGGTAAGTACACTCAGATCCGAATTACAGGACCACAGCAAGGATGTACAGAACTTGAGATTGGCACTTGCCGATGCTCAAAAATCGACACCGCCGGTGCAAGCGTCAACAGTCAATGTCGATAAAGATGCGCTTGAAGCACTAAAGCGCAGTATAGTTAAGTCTGTGGGAACTATGATTGATGCCCGCTTTGCCGGTATTGAAGACCGCCTATTGCCTGTTAGACCCTTGCGTCCCCCTCTAGCTCATGAGCGACGCCAAAGACCGATGGCAACACCGAAAGAATCGGAAACGGATCCAGATGTCAGGTATAGGCAAAAGCGCAAAAAGACTACAGAGCGTTATCAAGCTCCTATAGTTAGAGTAGATGTGCCACTAGCTGGCCCACAGTCAGACTCTGGGACCTGCAACATATCTCAGGTCACTGTTGCTGAGGACATGGAAGAGGAGAGTGAATCTTGGACTGCTGTGGTTAGGAAGGGTAAAAAATCCGCTACTAACTCCTCTGTAGTAAAGACAAAGACGCTAACAATTGCGAAGAGGCAACCACGCAGACCTAAAGTTGCTAAGCAACCGAAGACCATGGCGGTTATGATCACTTTAACGACAGATGCTGTCGCGAAAGGGGTCTCTTATGCCCAGGCCCTGGAAAGGGCGCAGCAGGGCGTTAATTTAGTGCAGCTGGGCATCACTGAGGGTTTAACAGTGCGCCAGGCAATGTCAGGCGCCCGGCTGCTAGAGCTATCGGCTGCACATTCGTCGGAACAGGCCGATATGTTAGCTGAGCGGCTAAGAGTGGTTTTAGACGGGGTGGCTGTAGTCACTAGACCCCACAAAAACGCTTCCTTGAGATTAGTGGGTCTGGATGATTCAGTTACTAAAGAAAAATTGATAACTGCCGTTGCAAATACCGGCTGTTGTCCGGTCAACGCCATTACTGTCTCCGAGTTACTCCTTGGCCCCAGACGAATGATGTCAGCTGTGGTGCGATGCCCGTGCGACTCAGCAAAAACCATTGTGGATAAGGGACGTATCCTGGTGGGGTGGAGCTCGGCTAAAGTCCAGGTACTTGAAGAACGACCTATGCGCTGCTTCAAATGCCTGTCGTTGGGTCACACCAGGCCTAGATGTCCTTCAGCAGTTGTGAGGGAGCATCTTTGTTTCCGTTGTGGCTGTGAGGGACATAAATTCCACACGTGTCGAGCCGAACCACGGTGCATGGTATGCACTGACGCGAAAATACCAGCTGGGCACATTATGGGTAGTGCAGACTGTCGGCCGCCACCTATTAAAGGAACAGAGTCTTTTGGCATTGAGGTCTCTCGTGGAGACGGCGGCTGCCAGGGCCAGGAGGATAGTGTCATGTCGTAATGGATAGGCATCCAATACAATTTATGCAGACGAACGTCAATCACTCCGCTGGAGCACAGGACCTAGTGATGCAATCCATGATGGAGTGGCGCATTGACATTGCCGTAGTATGTGAGCCGTACGTCGTCCCTGATAATACTCGCTGGACTGGTGATCTGGACGGCTCTGTTGTTGTCGTATCTGGAAATAATTCCGATCCTTCCCTCGGAGCTTTAGAAAGGGGTTCGGGCTATGTTGTGGCAGAATGGCGAGAGTATGCAATCGTGGGACTATACTTTTCCCCAAACCGCAGTCTGGCGGAATTCGAAATTTTTCTGGACTCCGTCAGAGCCGCAATCGGCCGACTGTCACCGAGAAAAGTCTTAGTCCTCGGTGACTTCAATGCAAAGTCCCGAGCGTGGGGGAACCCAACTTCAAATAGCAAAGGGGAAGCGGTCCAATTATGGGCGCTACTTTCAGGGCTGTCCCTTCTCAACGTGGGAAGGGCGTGGACTTGCGTGCGACACAACGGTGGTTCTGTGGTGGATCTCTCATTTGCCACATCATCTGTCGCACATAACGTGGCAAATTGGAGGGTGGAGACAGAGGTGGAAACTTTGTCGGACCATCGATACGTTAGGTTCGAGATCACCAAGCAACCAGTTCTAGTTGCCCGGCCTATGAGTGCATTTCGAAGATTCCCGAGATGGGCTCTTAGTCGGCTCAACGTAGAATTAGTCAAAGAGGCGGCTATTGTGGCGAATTGGTGCACTACGGGTACAATGGAGGTCAATCGCTCAAGCGTCGAGGAATCAGCTAATAGAATGCGTGATACCATAACGGCGATATGTGACGCAGCTATGCCAAGAGCCCGGCGAGGTCCATTGCATCGTCAAGCATACTGGTGGACGCCCGAAATTGCAGCTCTACGGGTGGCATGTAACAAGGCCCGACGGGCATTTACGAGATGCAGAAGGAGAAACGGCTTCGATGTTGTTCTCGAAGGTCAACTGAACAGTGCATACAGAGAGAAAAAGAGAGCTCTGCGTATCGCCATTAGACTGGCAAAGCGTCAAGCGCATCTGGAGTTACTGACAGGCCGAAACAGGGATCCATGGGGACGCCCCTACCTCGCTGCGCGAAAGAAATTGCGTGTCAGTAGTACCCCACTAACAGAGACCCTATCTCCAGTCTTTCTCCAACTCATTATTGGGGAGTTGTTCCCGGAGACATCTGAGTTCATTCCTCCTAGAATGGCCCCACTCCCTATACAAGAGGGACAGGTGTTAGCGCCGCCCATTACGGAAGAGGAAATGGAAATGGCTCTTAATAAGCTAAGAGCGAAAAAAACCGCTCCAGGACCAGATGGTATTCCGGGTAAAGTACTCAGTATTACCCTGGAGTACCTTGCCAATAATCTTCGGGTTTTGTTTAACCAGTGCCTCTCATCTGGGCAGTACCCGAAGATTTGGAAAGAGGGAAAGTTATGTTTATTGCGCAAAGAAGGTCGGCCGTCGGACTCACCTTCCGCATACAGGCCGATAGTGCTACTGAACGAGATGGGTAAGATATTGGAAAAGATCGTCGCCACCCGTCTTAGTCACCATCTAGAAGAGGTAGGACCGGGTCTTTCAGCAGACCAGTTCGGGTTTAGGACCGGTCGTTCAACAATCGACGCTCTCAACGCCCTGAAGACTCGATCATCGATTGCGATGGCAGAGGGAGACGTTCTCCTAGCCGTATCGCTAGACGTGGTCAATGCGTTTAATAGCCTACCGTTCGAGACTTTACGAGAGGCGCTCCGTTACCATGGCGTGCATCTCCGGCGGCTATTAAATGACTACCTTCAGGACAGAGTGGTGATATGGATGGGTGGGGACGGTCAAATAGGCCGTCGAAGAGTTAGTTGCGGGGTTCCACAGGGGTCAGTTTTAGGCCCGATACTGTGGAACCTTGGGTATGATTGGCTCCTGCGCTGTCGCTTGTCTCCCGAGATGAGCGTCATTTGTTATGCTGATGACACGCTCGTCACTACCCGGGGGATAAACTATAATGAGGCGGCACGTTTGGCTGAGGTCGGCATTCACCGCGTTATTGACCGTATCGAAGCCCTGGGCCTGAAAATTTCAAGTTCCAAGACCGAGGCACTACTGTTTCATAGCCCACGTAAGGGACCTCCTCGTGGGGCTACCATACGCATTCGAGGGCAAGAGGTGGAAGTGAGGGCTACAATGAAATATTTGGGCCTAATCCTCGATGGGCGATGGTCATTTGCGTCACACTTCGCCCAACTTGGGCCGAAGTTAGTAAGCACCGCCGGAGCCCTTGGCAGGCTGCTGCCTAATATCGGAGGGCCAGATTCTCCATGCCGACAACTTTATGTTGGCGTGTTGAGATCCATGGCACTATACACCCGTGCACCCGTGTGGGCGGACTCTCTCACTGCTCGTAACAAGGCCCAATTGCGAAAAGCGCAGCGGGTCATAGCAGTGAGAGCGGTTAGGGCTTACCGTACGGTGTCATGGACGGCGGCTACTCTCCTGGCAGGTGAGCCACCTTGGGAGTTGCAGGCTGAAGTACTTGCTAGAGTGCACATATTCCGCACAAGTGGGCGGTCGCGGGGTGAACGACCATCAACGGAGGATGTCGTGCGGATCAGGAGAAGAGCAGATGAAGCCCTGATCCAACGATGGAAACTAGACCTGGAGTACCCGAAAGCAGGCATACCTAGAGTAGAGGCTATTCGCCCCCATTTAGATCAATGGGTACAAAGGAGCTTTGGGGTTTTGACATTCAGATTGGTGCAGGTACTGACGGGTCATGGTTGCTTTGGAAAATACCTGCACCAAATTGTACGTCGAGAAGCGTCACCTGCATGCTATGAATGCAATGCGGCCGTGGACTCATCTCATCATACTCTGGCCGAATGTCCTGCTTGGGCACCGCAACGCCACACCCTGATGGCCGTAGTGGGTAGAGACCTCTCATTATCCAGTGTGGTGAGCGCCATGCTGGATAGTGAGAGGAACTGGTCTGCCATGGTCTCCTTCTGTGAATCGGTTATGGCATTGAAGGAGGCCGCGGAGCGGGTTCGCGAGTCCAGTGCGAATGCAGAACCGCTTCGCCGTCGAAGACCAGGGAGTAGGAGAAGGCAGTACGCACATCTCCTACTACCTTTACCCTAGACCAATCCAAACTTCCGAAGTTGCGGAGTCCTCCTAAGGACCGCTAGGATACCCTGAGAGTATTGGTGGCTCGTAATAGTGTAAGATGCGGGCCTACCACCGAGGCGTCGTAGTGGCATGCGCGAGCGATCCTGCGGCGTCTCTATTTTGGTGGAGAGGTTCCCGCTGGGTTTTAGTGGGTAGTATCGGACTTTTTTGCCCGATGAGTCCTACAGTACCATCCGTATGTAGGGTATGCCTATATGCCTTGTACGGATGGTCTGCGTGAAAGCATTTCCCAGCGTTAAAAAAAAAAAAAAAATGGGTCACTGGTACTTATAAAAATCCACGTAAAGTTCTAGTACGCAAGACATCTAGTGTTTCATAAATTGTAAAGAGCGAGTGCTAAAACTCCAGGGTTTCTACATCCAATCTACATTAAAGTAAGAAATACATAAAATATGTGCAGACAAAAGAATTAAAGTTTTTTTATAGATTATTGCACTTGTAATTCCTCGTCTCTTCTCTTCGAGATCTAGTATAACTTAATACTTTGTCTAAAAAAAAACAATATTTGACTATGGAACAAATTTAAACATAAACAATTTCTTTAAAAGCGTAACTACTGTAAACAAAAGATAGTATTATTTAACCACAATCCAATTACGTTCCACGTATCCAGCTACGATCTATATCACAGACGTATTCTGTATTCGTCTCATTATAATTACATGTAAACTAAATTTCAAGATTGTAAATTGTCTAGGCTCAAAGTATATCAAAGTAAGTCATCAAGTACTACACATTATATACTCATCTGCTTTATATATATATATATATATATATATATATATATATATATATATATATATATATATATATATATATATATATATATATATATATATATATATATATATATATATATATATATATCTTCTATATCTGTCTTTATATATATTCTTTATTCTCACACATGTACATGTATGTGTGTATGTAGGTTGCCAAGCCTAGGTGTTTTTTATTAATTAACAGGAACGGTAAAAAGGGTTTTTTTTCTACCTATGGATATATGATAGATATAAAAATAAAAAAAATTAAAGCCCCTAATAAGCGTTTAAATCAATTCAAAATTTACCTTGATTTATAACCACATATTAAATTAAAGGTGGAAATAAATTTCTATGATCATTCAATCCCTTTTTTTCATAGCAATTAATTTTCAGAACAGATAGGCTATCAATATACTCGATCCGTTTCGAGCCTCGACTCGGTTGGTACTAAATTAACAACTCCGCTAAAAAATGTTCGCGTACCGTACCGACAAGGGTGCGTTAATAAAAGCTAAATATTGGTCATATCTCAAATGGCCTCTGTGTTGTGTAAATTTATTAGTTTGTTTGTAGAATATATTAGTGTGTATGTAATTTATCGAATGTAGAACTAAACGCTGCGCTTCTCCTACCAGAGTGGGGAGATGAAAAACAGACGGACACACAAACAGACAGACCAACAAAAAAGTTATTCTATAAGAGTTATGCTTATTGGATAACGTTTTTGTTATTGCTTTTCAGGAACAAGACCCTGATAATCAATAGTAAGTAATAGCCGTTGTAATAGTATAGTGAGGAGGTTCCTCACTCTGGAGCCCCAGCCATCGATGATCTGGACCGACCTTGGTTCCATCGCCGGGAGAGTACTTTTTTATATTCTTAAAAGTATTTTACCATCGAGGCGCAGTGGCAAAAGGGTGTGACTATAAACACGACGGTTGTGAGTTGCATTCCTTCTCTGAGAAATGAATTATTATTTATTAATATTTTTATTTCTTCGCTCTGGTAATAACACAATGCGCTGCGTTGAGTTCCGCCACAGTTAAAAAAATACCGTAGCAGGACTCGGACCTCCGCCTCTTGGTTACTATTCAAGAGCAAGCATGAAAATTTGTTATACGTTAGCTTAAATATTTTTCTTTAAGCTTAATTTTTTTCCTAAGTGCGGATAAAAAAAATAAAAATATCTTCAAACCCTATATATTCTTTTCTATATATAATATATTATTGATAAAATAAATATGATCCATAATGTAACCAAAGAATACTCTTAAAAGAATTGAACTCACACTCCTCTATATACATTAGATAAACATTTTATGAGCTACTCACATTATGTAAAGGACGTGAATACCGACGATTTTCTTTCGAACACCTGCAAAAATACACTACACGCGAGACATAAGAGTCGAAGTAAGAAATATAAAATGTCTTTAATGTAGTACCCACTGAAGTTGTACAATTTAAATTTTAAAATATGTAAATCGATTCTAAGAGAATTTATATTGTTAAAATGACGATATTTTTTTGAAAGCTGATGACTCGAGATGTACCATATTAAGTAGCGAAATTCAACGCCGCACTAAAGCGTAATAAATTACACTATTTAGTTATGTATGGCACATAACACAAAGGAATGTCTTATCACTATGTACCCTCTGCCTACCCTGGTATGTGCTGGATACAGCGTGAAGCTGATTTAATTATTTTTTTTAATACACATTCTAAGTCCTCGCTATGACTGTCTAGTACAGTGGATTACATTAAAATGATTAAAGTGATATAATATAGCATATAACCTTCCTCGATACACGGATTATCTAAACACAAAAGGAATTATTGAACAATTCAATAATCGGCAGTTTCTTAGATTAGTGCGTTCAACCAAATAAACTGATCAGCTTTACAATATTAGTATAAATAGTGGAAAAGCAGGGATTGAACTCATTATTATTTCACTGTTTCTTCATAGCCTTATAACTTTTGCACTAAAGAGGACTCTCCCTATAGTGTTAGTCACGGTTCGTTCTCGTTCTGATCTCAATCTGTAAAAATAAACCTATATAAGAAACAATGGGAGCATTCATACTATTATTCTGGTCAAACTCCGATCCAATCAGGCATATAAAAGTATTTCCCATACAAGAAAATGAAATCAGACCGACAACGAACCGTGACCGGCACCATACTGTGAATTCTTTCTAAATTTTATATACAAAAAATATTTATCACAAAGTTTTTTCGGCAAATTTAAGCATTACACAGCTACAATAATGTATAGAAACGCTTTAAAATTTAAAACACAGTAAAATTTGTTTCAGAAATGTTTATCAGAATAATTAAAACAGAACAGAATTCATTCATTCGAGCCCAGTCGTGCCGCAGGGGCACAAAGTGTGACTGTAAACGCGACCGGTTGTGGATTCGATACCCACTCGAGGGAATCAAATATGTACTTACATTTATATTACCATTTCTTCGCTCTGATGTCGGGGCAAAGCGCGGCGTTGAGTTCCGCCACTCAGCACGCAATGCATCAAAAATTCGGAGGAAAGTGGGGAACGGAGAATCTCAACACTAGGTTCCTCTGTCTACCCTTGTGTGTGCGGGATACAGCGTGAAGAATCCAAAAAGTATTAAGTAATAAAATAAGTTACTTTATTACTATATTTTTTTTCTTTTAATTTGTACCTAAACTAAAATATATTAGACAATCGAGTCGTGGTAGGACGTTTGACTATACTCCTCTCTGTTAATGTCTTATCTCAGCGTTGAGCTCCGCCTCTCAATACGCGATGTCTCAATTTCAGGAGGAAAGTGGAGTATATAATGTCTCGACACTTAGACTAGTGTCAGGACATTATATACTCCACAAGACATTATATATCCCTGCTATGTGGAATAAAGCGCAAAGCTAACCAACTAAGATATTTCAAAACATTCTAATAAGAATATTCTGAATATTAAATAGTTTCACATTTTCAAGATTATTATTATCTTTAGATAAGCTATGTGAAACATCTGATTGGAATTACTGGCATCGCTTTTTACGTAACATAATATTATAGTGTCGTAATATTTTTTTAGGGTAAATATTTTTATTTGAAACTATATAACTATGTAGTTATAGAGTGCAACTTCTTTTACATTATTCTTTTAAGCATCACGCTGTATCCCGCACATAGCAGGGAATAAGGAGGAGAGAGGGTGAATCTGGGAACCTAGTGTTAAGACACTCCGTTCCCCAATTTTTTAGATATTTCACATATTTCGATTCTGAAGATGTCAAATGAAAACGACCAAAACTAATGAACTGGTTGATGGATAGGCCCATTATTGGACATAGAATAGGCGTAGGCGTATATGAAAAAAGGAGAAACGATTAGGTAATTAAAAAGGTTATCTTTACTTGCATTTCAAGTCTATATAAAATAATGTAAAATACTATTTTTGTAAAAAATCTAATTAAATCGACGCCGACGCCACCGACTTCCAAAACCAAATAATTTGATAATATTAGTAGAGACCTATTCTTCTGTCCCATTCTATACTAATATTATTGTAAAGAGTTTGTTTGGTTCAACATTTTTATTTCTGGAACTACGGGTTCGAAATAAAAAAATATTTTTGTGTTACATAGTTCACTTTTTAATCTTATCATAAATACTTAGAATTTGTTGTATGAATGTCTTAGGGTCTTGTAATATGAAAATGCCATTTTCCAGAATTATCTCTCAATTTGTGCATATAATACGAAGATTTTTGTACAGTATATCTAGACGTTAATAGTTACAGATAATAACTAAGAAATCCTTTAAAAAAAACACTACTGTCACATTGGATGGCGTGGCTGAACCCAACTCCGCAATAAATCGCGGTTTCCACCGCGAGCGGACCGTGCCCAGTAAGGACTACGTTGCCATCGCAAGGGTAAGCTGCATACTTATATTTCTACTAAAAAAAATCAAGCTAGCAGAAAGAGTTGAAATGAACTCACTTCTAAGGAGCGGTAAGTAATTATAAAATACACAACCCGTTGTTGGTGGAAATGTAAACCTATTTTATATAAAAGGAGTCCGTTCCGTCTAAACATTGACCGCTCATTTCCCTTTCAAGTGGAATCCCGATTTTAGACACAAACAGACAGCGTAATTTTTTTTTATATTACTCAAAAGCAATTTACTTATTACCTACCGTTTCGACGTTAGATTTCCAGGTCGATATCGACACCTGAAAGGCCCGCAATACACCTGTAGCTCTTCTTGAGTTATACGGGGTCGTGGGCGATGGTGATCATTTACCATCAGGTGACCACCCGTACGCTCGTTTGCCTTGTATTTTTAAATAAAAAAAGGTTCCAAATCTTACCCGATGATATCTCTCTTTTTATTTTTTTATTCGAGATAAATAAAAATCTAACAGAAAGTACATTTAGCTCGAAGTTTCATAGTTTATTCAAGCGAAGCACTCAATGTAAGACTACTAGGTAGAATAAATAGTTGAAGAACAAAAGTATATTAAAGTTAATAACTAAACTATATTTTAAAAGTCAATGGTGCAAACGCTTAAGGATGAACTCCAGACAGTGTATTTTTTTTGTGAAATGTAGCTGCATAATGGCACTTTGTCTATGTCATAAATATGTCTTGAAAATCGTAAAACAACTTGTTCATTTTATAAATTAAATTAATATATTATTGATATTTTTTATTTTACATTAAAGGCCGTTGCATGTGTGTAAACGCGGCGGTTGAGGGTTTGATACCCGATCGGGGGAACGCGATAGGACGCGGAGGTTCTCTTTTTCTGCTATATGTTGCTGCTGCTGCTGTTATAAATTATGATCTTATTTTATTTACAACACATTAAATTTGAACGTAACGATTTGAACTCGCACCTCTTGGAAACCATCCAAGCGCTCTGACTACTAGGCTATACGTTCTCATCAAGCTACGTCATAATTCTTAAAAGCGTGTTACAACTTCTTTATGTTGTTAGCATCTCTGTAGAGATTATATATATAAAAGGACTTGTGCTGACTGACTGAGGTAAGACGCACGCAGAGCCGTAACCGCTGATGGTAGAAACGTGAAATTTGGACAGATGTTTATTTTCATATTCTGGACATCCACTAAGAAGGGAATTTGAAAAATTTTAACCCTAAAGGGATGAAATAGGGGTTGAAAATTTGTATGGAAAAAACTTTTAATCTGTACCGATTTTTATAAAATTTGAAATTCAGACTCTTAAAAATATTTCATTGAACACGTGTTTCATGGTTTTTAAGAATTCATCCCCTAAGGGTTCAAATAAGGGGTTGAAAGTTTATATGGAAAAATCTTTAAATTGCCACCGATTTTTATAAAAAAATAAATTCAGACTGTTAAAAATATTTTATTGAACACGTGTTTCGTGTTTTTTTTAGAATTCACTCCTAATAAGCGGGCGAAGCCGCGCGCGCCCTCTAGTCTATATATATAAAAGGACTTGTGCTGACTGACTGAGGTAAGACGCACGCAGAGCCGTAACCCCTGATGGTAGAAACGTGAAATTTGGGCAGATGTTTATTTTCATATTCTGGACATCCACTAAGAAGGGAATTTGAAAAATGTTAACCCTAAAGGGATGAAATAGGGGTTGAAAGTTTGTATGGATTTTTTTTTTAATCTGTACCGATTTTTATAAAATTTGAAATTCAGACTCTTAAAAATATTTCATTGAACACGTATTTCATGGTTTTTAATAATTCACGCCCTAAGAGTTCAAATAAGGGGTTGAAAGTTTATATGGAAAAATCTTTAAATTGCCACCGATTTTTATAAAAATTTAAATTCAGTCTGTTAAAAATATTTTATTGAACCGTGTTTCGTGGTTTTTTTAGAATTCACTCCTAATAGGCGGGCGAAGCCGCGCGCGCCCTCTAATTTTTATATATTTTTATACGTACGTTTAATGAGTACTTTATTATCACTACATCAAGCGAAGCGAGCGGATGCCCTATATACTATAAACTAATTAAATCTCTATTTCTAAAGACCTTCAACCACCAGCCGACGGTGCACAGGATTTGATCCACTCGTGGAAATGATTATTTTAAAAATTATCTCATTTCTCCGCTGTAATAGATAAAGTGCAGCGTTGAGTTCCGTCATTTAACACGAAATGGCTGGACAATTAGTCAGAACGCGGGGAGACTTAGGGGGAACAGCCCCTCTGTCTAGCATGGTATGAGGTAAAACGCGTGACAGCCTCACGCTATGACCCGTATAATTTCATCCCAAATTTTAGTGTCATAAAAAAAAATGAGAGATATGTCTAGTTATTCCAGTACATTTTGCCCCTATCACCTCCAGAGTAGGTAAATTAACAATTATTGGAAAACAATTTGTATGCGGGCGTCAAAGATGGTTATTATAAATGGATAATTTAGTTCGACGATGTGTTCACACAGTACCAGAGTTATTGAGTTTTTTTTTATATTTTCAGGCTAGAAGTCAATGAGTTCGTAGATATAAATTTAATAATTAAATAAATATTTTTATCACTCTGTCTAGATACGATGCGATGTTATGTTACGCTACAACAATCATTTTTTTAAATGAAAAAATATAATCAACATTTTATCATGCCTTTCCTTATTAAGCCAAAAGCTGGGTTAAAATAACTAAAAAAATATTTTTAATTTGATCACAATCTTAATATGGTATTTTTACGAGGCTGTAAAATACTTTAAGCGGCATCTACTGTTTCTTTACACACCAGCTATCTATACTTATAATAAAATTATAACTGATCGGTGTTAGTATATGGAAGATATATCAGAAAAAATATTATTGGGGGCATTTATGAATGTAATAGAACCTGTTTTGACAAAGTTTTTTTTTTGTGTTTGTCAGTGCGTTTGTTCATGTTAATTTCAAAAACGGCTTACCCAATTTTAATGCGGTTTCCACTATTGTATTTTGGCAAGCTTCCCTTTGTCCTTTGTTATATTACAATCGATTCTTTAGTTTTAAATATTTAGTTTTTTTATATTGTTTGTAAAATTATAATATGAAAATTATTATTTTTATGATGATAGAAGAAACTCGAGATTGTTTGATGATAAAAACCACCAAGATTTCAAGATTTAGGATCAAAATCGGAAAAATTACTTTTGCCGTGCAGCAATTTTTTTATTAATATAGTAAAATGTTATGTAATTGACCATTGAACATGCTTTAGACATATTTACTTGTTGATATCAATTTTTGAACATCAAAAGAAGAGTCACGCTGAATAAATTTTGCAGCCTCGCCTACTTAAAATTATTAATTAATCATTACATAAATTGTAGCCTATATGTTTTTTTTAAAATATGAAGTATATTACTGTAAAGTTTCCATCTAAATCCGTTCAGTAGTTTTTGTGTAAAAGTGGAACAAATATATATCCTCATAAACTTTCACATTTATAATATAATATTAGTAGAATTAATAGGATTAAGTTCAAGTTACTACAGGCAGACAACGCATTACCAAAAATACTGGACTTAACAAAAAACTTGGCATCTAGATATATTAAGGATTGAAGGTGAAGATCACTCAAATAACATTACAAATAATAATGATATTTTCACGGGATAAAAATCATTTTCCATTTTACACCTTAAAGTTCATGCGAACAAATTACTTAATAGGTAACAACTGAATGTTTTTCCAGTGAAACTGTCCGCATTCAACACACAGTCTCTTTGATGACAGAAGTGCTCGGTTACTTCATTACGTAAAAGATTAATTATAACAGGTGGTTTTCCAGAATATTAATTAAAATTATCATACCACTTCGCCATTAAATCAAAATGTGAAAAATTTAATAATTTATTGAAAAAAGTATTTCTGTGGCCATCATGGCGCAGTGACACATTCTGACCGTAAACGAGATAATTGTGGATTCGACATTCAGTTGGGAAAATAATTTAATTTGTTTTTATTCAGACTATAATAATACTAGGTTTTCTCGACTTCTGTTACATACAAAAGTGTGAAAAAAATCAAACTAATAGAACTACATTAAAATTGTTGATTTAACTAATTAATAATTCTTTCTTGTAGCTTTACACAGTACCCCACACATAGCAGAGGGACCTATTGCTAACACTCCGTTCCTATTAAGACACTTCCATTCCCTACTTTTCGCTGAATTCTCGAATTATAAATATCAAAAAATAAATAAAGAGAATTATGTAAAAAAATATGAAATAGTCTAGGCCAGTCGTCGCGCAGGGGTACAAGGTGTGACTGTTAACGCGACTGGTTGTTCGATCTCCACTCGAGGAAATGTAATATTTATTTAAAATTTATATTTTAATTTCTTTGTTCTGGTGTCAAGGCAAAGCGCGAAGATGAATGACGCCACAAAGTGGGGAACAGAGTGTCTTAACACTAGATTCTCTTGGCCTAACCCGCTGTGCGCGGATTACAGCGTGAAGCCGGTTTATTTTTTATGAAAAATATTTTAAATATAAACTTTTTCTTTGTCTATATTTAAACTTATTTAGGGCAGGAAGTTCAATCTTTTTCCCGGTTCGGTCCAAAGATATCAACAAAGGTTATAGTAGCCCGCTTTTATAGTACACTTAAAGTATACGAGTGTATTCAGATGCTCTTCAAAGTATCGATATCTTAAATACCTTTCAAAGGAACTTGTAAGAGGCTAAAGAAGAAAGAAATGACTAGTACCTAATTATACGAGAACCTAATTATAAAGGTATATTAATTTTCAGCTTAAAAGCCCAGTCCAAATAGGGTCTGTATACACGAGGGTTATAACCAGGGGGAGGGTTCATACCAGCTTAATGGGAATATTATATTAAAGACAAGCAGTACCATTAGATGAAAAAAAAGACATCTAAATGCATTTTTTTTATATATCTAGTCACCAATATGTCTTTTTTTATAAAAAAAAATTGTGGTAAATCGACATCAGATATAGTTAAATATTTTATTTCGTCTATTCGAGCGATAACGTTGCGGGCTAGTTAATAAAATGAAGCTGATGATTTATCTCACAAATATGTATTCTAAACGGGAATTGAATCTTTGTCGTTTGTCTATAAACGCGAAAGTTGTAGGTTCAATTTCCACTTGTTGGGTTTGTTTAGGCGATGCGCGGGCAACGGAGTGTCTTAACTCTATTTTCTATCAAATTCATGGCTACCTCCCAGTTCAAAAATAAAACTTAAAATACTGAAATAAACTTCTTAATCCATAGCACCGCTTGTACATTCTGTTGAGTTAAACATGATAATGTTATTAATTTGGTACAAGTCACAAGTTAATTATTTTCGGCCGCCCAGTAAATACAACTTGGTAATTACAATGCAAATTGAGTCTGTCACATGTTGCGCTGACAGAGTTCTACTGTTTATAAGTCCGAAAATAATTGCTAATAACGGAGACAGTTTCACATAAATTTTCTTTATCTATCTTATTATGTTTTTAATGAACTTCGAAAAAGGTTCACGCTGTATCCAGCATACAGTACAGGCAGAGGGAAAGACTTAAAACATTCCATTCCCCACTTTCGGGTGAATTTTACGAGGCATTGCGTGTTGAGTGGCGGAACTCAACGCCGGGTTTTTGTCTCGGTGCAAAATATTACTCCGCCACAACGGGCTCAAAATTATGACCGAAAAGGAAGTTATCAGTTTGACATGTTTATATAGTTAAAAATGTAGTATTTTAGTATGATTTAGGCGTAGCTAAATACTTGGATGCTTGTAAATTTTTGAAAAATAAATCATATCTAGATGATCCTTTTTGATTTAAAACAAAGTGTAATCCAGCTTAGCGATCATGAAAATTATATCATAAAAATGAATTCTATAATTTTTAAATATGAGTTTTCAGCTATTCACGAATTTCTGCCGGATTAATTTATAAAATATGTACCTAAGTAATAAAATGTAAATATTATATATTTTTAGTTTTTATCAAAATGTTGAGACCAGTCGTGGCGCAGAGGCACAAAGTAGGACTGTAAACACTACGGGTTACGGATTCGATTCCTACTCGATGAAATGAAGTATTAATATTTCCATTTTCTTCGCTTTGGCGTCGTAGCAAAGCCCAACGTTGAGTTCCACCATTCAATATGCAATGCCTTCAGAATTCGGCGGAATATGGGCAACGGAGTGTCTTAACATTAGGTTCCCACTGCCTACCCTGTTGTATGCGGAATACATCGTGACGTTAAAAAATCTATTTTTAAATAGAACTATTTGCATTTTAACGTCACAGTTTTACACAACTTTATAATTTCACTTTATATCATATGTAGAATACAGTACAGGCTATAGTAGGATAGAAATCTATAAAGATAGAAGGAATATTAGGATTAAGACACTCCGTTCATTACGCACCGCCGAAACCAACCCAACGCCGTGATTTGTCTTATCATCGGAGCGAGAATATGAAAACAATTTAAACCCCCATGTAGAAATCGAACCTAAAACAGTCTCGCGTATAGACAAACGCTGCATCTCAATGGCCTCTACCTACCTACTCGATTAATACTTATTTAATTTAAAACAAAAAAGTACTGACGATTTTATTATTAAATGGATTCTTTATCTTTACACACTTTGTAGAAACATAAAAACAAATATATATATATATATATATATATATATATATATATATATATATATATATATATATATATATATATATTTAGCTTCACGCTGTATCCCGCACACAGCAGGGTAGGCAGAGGGAACCTAGTGTTAAGACACTCTGTTCCCCACTTTCTGCCGAATTTTGGAGGCATTGCGTGTTGAGTGGCAGAACTCGACGCCGCGCTTTGCCTCGATACCAGAGCGAAGAAATGGAAATATAAATTTAAGTAAATATTTCATCTTCTCGAGTGGGGATCGAACCCACAACCAGTCGATTTACAGTCACACTTTGTGCCGCTGCGCCACGGCTGGCCTCAAAAAATATAAGAAAAAATATGTATTATGACGAAACACTTAAATTTACATTTACATTATGCAGGCGAAGATTTAGGGATGATGAGGAAATTTGCATCTCAGGCCGGCGGCGGAAACCAGTTAGTTATCAAGCTTACTATGTTTTAGTGACAAGAAAAGTAGGTATCCTCTAGGCTACTTTATAAAAAGGAATAATGTGGAGTTTTCTTCAGTACCTACTTCCGGTTAGTAATAACAACAAATGATTTCACAATTTATATTTAAAATTACATTTCTTCCTGTTCCCGTACGAATAGTAAGAACTTTCTATTTTCAGTAGTTTCATCTGTGTGTTGTCAGTTCTTCAGTGTTTCAAATAACTGGATGTGCTTCAAATATTTGCATTTTTTTATAATATAATATCCTTTATTGTATGTACGAATACATAAAAAAATATAAAAATATGAAAATGATGGTAAGTTTAAAAATATATCTTTATATATATATATATATATATAAAAATAATGAATGAATTAATATTTGTCTTTATGCTTAAATATATATCTTTTTTTAAATTAGGACTGTCAATCTACAACCTTGGTGTATACGTACTCATACATCAGAAACTACCCAACAACAAAACCGTAAACAAACTACTAGAAAATAGTCGATAATTTACTAAAGACTGACCATATTTTTTTGTATCGTGACTTAAAACATTCTCGAATAAGTTACCTTTCAAATGAAAGAAACTAAATGAACATCGGTCGATCCATTTGGGTGGTATAATGCCACAGACATACAGACACGTACGATATGACCCCTTGTGTTTGTGTCAGGGATTAAAAATCAAACCACTATCAACGCCATAACCTAGTTATACAGGACGTTACATAATTCCGTTTCATTAGCACCGTACATTACACAATGTCGCCGACACTATGAGATTTAAATTTTAAAATCTTTTACACCTCGTAATTAACACTGACTTTATTAGCTTTGAAAATAAAACGGTTTTAGGTTTTAGTACTTTACGCTACTATGAAGCAGTTGTAATATAACTATGCGACGAACGAGCTAAATGGTTGTTGATTCTAATTCTATTTAGGGGAGTGATTATATGAAATACTCTTTGTTATATTATATTTATGACATTTTACTGCCTGACTGTAAACGCGACGGTTGTGGATTGTGGGTTGATTGCCACTACGCCACGACGGCCAGCTCAGATCAGTTTTGTCTGTCATAAATGCATATAATGAAAAAATCATAATCATACCTAGAAAAGAATTAAAGACTTGATCAAAGTTAACTCATCTCATTTTCATTCTCATTTTCTGAATTTGATACTCAAATTTTCGAAGGAATGCATTATTATTTAATAAAATTTTCATGTCTTTGCTCTAGCACCAAGGCAAAAGCCCGTGGGCGTAGGAAGGGGGGCCGTATGGGCCGTGCCCACCTTAAAATAGTGGTGCCCACTCCAGAAATATTACTAACAAAAAAATTATCCCTATTTATAAAAAAAAAAACGTTTACACGAATATATCTGTTCAAAGGTAAATTTCAAAGTAAAAGTCCCGGCCCCCCCAGAAAATATGTATCTAGATATGCATGCGTTGACTTCCACCAATCAACACGCAATTCCTCGAAAAATTCGGCGGAAATTGGGGAACGGAGTGTTTTAACACTAGGTTCCCTCTGCCTACCGTGCTACATGCGGGTTACAGCGTGAAGCTATTTTTATTCTTTTTGAAGATTAAATTCAAGCACCATTAAGCTATTGAACAATAACAAGCATGTGCAAGCATAGCATAAATCTATTGTAAGTTACAATTCCGTAGCAGATTCCACTTAAGTATGAAACTCGAAGTTTCATATAAGTTTCCACGTCGCTTAGAAGTTTAATGAGAACAAATCCTTCCTATATGCATTCTTGGTTGTATGACAAAGATATTCGTATTAGGTTCACTAAATTTATATTTTTATTCGTCATATATAATAAACATTTCTATTGTAATTGAGAAACGAAAAAATGTATAGATAATGAGAATATTGCGAGTAATAACACATAATCATAACAAAATTGTAAAATGTAAAATAATTATAATAATTTCCCCCGAAGAGAAATCGAACCCACAACTATCACGTCTGCCACTCAACGTGCACTCAACGCACTAAATTCTCAGATTTCTCTGCTTACTGCGGGATACAGCGTGAAAGTAAAAAAATTATATCTCAAATGTAGTGCTATATTATCTTCCTTTTCCGGTAATCTGTTGGGTGGCAACGGGTTGAAATCCCTACTCCCCAAGTATAACATTACATTAAGCTACGTCACATCCCATCAAATCAATCATTCGACAAAATAGTTTTTATAGCAGTTTTGAAAAAAGAGTCCGCAGCAAAAATCATATAGAATTTGTTCTTTATTTTTTTTATATTGACATTCCTTCGACGTTTTTCATGTTTACAAAAAACATCCTTTTATAAATTAAATTATATTATTTTTATTTTTTCACTTTGCAAACGAGGCAAAGCGAGGCGATGAGTTCCGCCACTCAACACGTAATGCCTCAAGAGTTTGGCCGGAATGTTTAAGTGGCGGAAGTAGACGCTGCGTTTTGCCTCGTTACCAGAGCGAGGAAATAAACATATTAAATATTTTAATCCCCTTGAATGCGAATCGAACCGATTACACGCTGTATGCCACGATGGCCTCTATTATATATGGGTTTTCCTATTAAACTTTGGATTACCCCACATTTCCACTATCGGACTGACATTTTTTCATTATAGATAACAAGAAACCGCGCTTAATTATGTAATGATAGTAAAAAATAATGAGAATTTCCAAGAATTGCTCCCAGAATATTCTTATGCAGATCATATCATATTAATTTTATTCGTTGCCAAGTTGGTTTGTCTTAATACAAACATTTACATTCCAAGACGAATATTAAGTAAGATGTACGATATAAATGAAAAAAATATTTGGACTTCCTTGTAAAAATTTCGTTACTTCCTTCCTTTTTTACTTGAAAAATTGTTAATAAAAAGGGCGAATAATATCTAAATCACATAATTTCTGGTGAATCTGACTGTAAACGATGTTGTGGGTTTGATTCTCAATAGGAGGACTTTTTTCGTTTTCGGCGTTAAGTCCACCATTTTCAGGCTATGTGATGAAGAGTGTTTGGACACTGAGTTTTCTCAACCTACTTTACTAGCAGCGTAAAGTTGAAAAAAAAACTTTCTTAATTAAAGTGAAAAAATACTACTAACCTTAAGATATTTTCACTGTGAAAATAACATTGAAAAATATAAGAAAAATACATTTAATATTTTCCTAAATTTCGTATATTTTTCATTATAAGTTGAATGAAGCTTGCCGCAAACAAAACTATAGTTAGGATAAAATAATTTTCGCCATATTCATTTTATATGGGCACGTACGTTCTTTATCGCTTCGTTTGTACGCTCATAAGTCTGCAAAATTTATAAAGGATCCTTTTATTAAATAACTGATAGTATTGACTATTACTTATATTTTTTATCTCATTTCTTTTTTGAGAATTTGTTAGTAGAAATAACTATGAAATGAATCTGATGTACATATAGTATATAAAAAAGAAACCAACGCCACGCTAGCCTCGATACCAGAGCGAGAAATAATGATAAATGATAATATTAAATATTTCATTTCCTCGAGTGGTAATCGAACCCACAACTGTCGTGCTTACAGTTTCGTGCTTGTGCCTCTGCACCACGACGGCCGCACATTTCATTTCAGAATAGTTTTTAATAATAATAATTTATTAAAATTAAACCCACAATCCTTGATATTTTAATACCCCAACGAAGCCACAACGGCGTATAGAAATTTAACTACTAATGGATATTCCAATACATATTATATTATATGTTTCAGATATTTCAATGTTATTAAAGATCAAAGTGACTTAACACTAGATTCTCTTTACCTACCTCACTAAGAGATTTTTTCTTCAGTGATAACACACTCCGTTTTCAGCTCTTCGTCCAATTATAGAATAAAAAAAAAGAACAAAATGCCCCATGCCATTTGTCTTCTTACGAAATTGGAAATGTAATACATTCTTCTAAGTGGGTATCGAACCCACGCTCGTCGCGATATCTACAATAAAGCATATTTTTTTAGATGCATATACATGTTGTTCTACTGCAACGACCTCTAAGAGAAGTGCGTAAATATAAAAATATATATTTTCCATAAGGTGAGCTTCGTAAGCAACTTTGTTTACTGCCCCAAACGGTCGGTTAGATAAGAAATATAAGCCCTTTTCATCGCTGAATCTAACCGCCTCTGAATTTCACTGATAAGGGACAACAAAAAAATATTTTGTGTTGTACAGTAATTTATGCAAAAATAAATAAAATCCTTCTTTAATTATTCAAAATATTGTCTTTATAGTAAGGAATTAAGAAATAATAATTAGGTATGAAAACTTAACTGCTTGTATATTCATAATCTTACTCTCTATCTCAATCTTATCAGACAAAGCTTGGCGTTGGCCACAATACAATGTATCTAAATACCCTGGACATTATGGAATATCTGGAAACAGAGTATCTTAACACTAGGTTGTCTCCTTATATAGATAAATGAATAAATATGATAAATAATCAGCTTCACGCTGTATCCCGCACACAACAGACAGAGAGAACCAAGTGTTAAGACATTCCCATCACTGTCGCCAGTCGCAGCGACAATACTGTAGTACTGTCTACTGTAGTAATGTTACTGTAGTAATGACCCAGAAGTTAGATATTTTGAGCATCTTTCGCTCCGGAAGAAAATAAAAAAAAATATAAAATTAAATCTGCGCCACCTACAGCTAGCTTCAGGATGGCTCCGACTCGTCGATAGTACCATAGATAAATAAATATATAAAGAAATAATAATACAGGTGAAAATAAACAAAAAACTGCAAAAATATATATAAAAAGTTTGTACTTCTATAAAACAGTGTTAAGTATTAACGCGAACGACTCCACTTTCGCAGCATAGTAAAAAGGTCACAACGAGACGCGAATAACTTATAGCTAACTACTTCCATTCTGTAGAATAGATAAGACTCACCAAGATACTCGTTTTTATCTTGAACCCTTAAAAATGTTATATTCACTTTGTGGTTTTTTAAATTTCTAGGTCAATTTTGAAATATGTACTCTCTTTTTTAATATAAGGACTTTTTAATATTAAAAGTAAGTTAAATAGTACATTTTTTACTTAAATTTGAAATAGATACTAAAGTGTATCTTCAAACAATTCAAGATGAAGTGAGATTAGTGACAAATCCTTTTCTAAATAAATATAAATCCTTTCAGTTTTCTCCCTTTGTATTTTGGCCGTATCATATTTCATATATAAACTACTGTACTATAATATCACTGTATAAAAAAAAGTACTTTGTCAACATTTATTACAAATAAGGACCAAAATCTCAATTTAACGACAAAGGTCAAAGGCTTTCATATAAACAGTAAACATTTAAATATTATCAATTACATTATTCCAACAACAAGCCGAGCCAAAGGGAAGCTGTTAATTAATTTAAGAGAATCTACTGAGTCACGCTCAACGACATTAAATAATATTTAAGTCGATGATTAAATTTGTTGACTTCATTTCAACGTAGTGAAAATGTTATATTAAACATAATAGTTTAAAGTTCAAATATAATCATAACTATAATGGAAAAAATCTACCTATGAAAAAGTGAGTGATCTCTTTCTCACCCGGTAGGGGGAGGCCTCGGTTCACCTTCGAAAACGCAGTATCAAAGATACTAAAGAAAGGTCACGTAAAAAGCAGAAGGACCCCCAGGATGTATGAAGAGGTTGATGACAGTGGACGAGGCGAAATAGGTATGTAGAGACCGTAACGTTTGGCGCTCCGTTCTCTCTGACTACCCCGCTAGGGATAAAGCGTGAAGTTATGTTATAATAGGTTTATAACGTGTCAAATAAATTATTTTGATGGTTTCTCGCTATTCTGTTTCTTTCTATTCTACTTAATAATGCTGAAGTGTTGTACCTACACCTCTAGCCCCTTCACTCTAACAGTGTTGGCCGTTGTTGTTAAATTTTCACGTAATTGAGAATAATTGACTAAGCTATTTATTCTTATTGAATATTTTGTTTTGCTCCACTTCCTAGAGTAGTACGTTGAAGTACCTAGTAAATAGGTCAAAGATTACCGTGACCTAGTAGTATTGATTACCAAACTTCGATCATAGAGTAATAAGATATTTCTTTATTTTATCTTTTTAACGTCGTATTTTGTTTCTTGTGTCAATTCCCGCTTAGGTGAAGAAATAAAATTATTTGTATTGTAATCTTTAAGTATTTGTTACACCTATTTTAGGTTCCGTGTACTGTCTATTATTTTTCTAACTCGCTAACAGATTTATTTATTGCAAGCTCATTATTAGCACGACGTCGAGATCCGCTACTCAAGACGCAATGCCTCCAGAATCCGGTGGGAAACGGAAGTGCCTTGATGGGAACAGAGTATTTTAACACTAGGTTCCCAGGTTCCATCTGCCTTCCCTGCTATGTACGACATATAGCGTGAACCTAAAAAAGTTAACTATTTCCTTTTAGTTCTATTATTTTTAACAAATTAACAAAAGTGACAATAGAAATAAAAGAAATAAAATGTTATTAATAACATAGAAAAAAAGAGAGCTAAGTAGCTGTTGATTAACCAAATCAGGGACAGAATAGCGTCTTCAGAGTAAATTCAACCACTTACTACTTGCAAATTATGTAAATACCTCTCGCCACTTCTGGAAAGACAGATTTAATTTACTTATTAGCGCTTGTAATTCAAACTGGGGAATCTAAGTTGACTAATCCAAAGATACACAAATTGGTTGTGAATATTTTTAGTTTAATAGAAAAAGATATTTAGTGAGAAAATTGTGAATGACACATGACATATTGTAAGTGCTCGATATAACTCTGACCGTACCGGTATAGTGGGTTACAACGGAACGATTAACGTTATACAATATTGCCTGTGGATAGTCCATTTATCGAGATAAAATTTTACGATTCGTACTTTCTCTGATGAGCGTGTTCAGTCAAGCAAAACCAGCTTAAGCCTTCAGCTAGCCTTTATTATCTACTTAGGTTCAGCTTACGCTTTTATTACCTACAAGACGATTTCCATATGGACCTGGTTGATATCAAAAATTATTATCTATAATAATAAAATAAATAAAAATAAATCAGCTTCACGTTGTATCCCGCACACAGCAGGGTAGGCAGACGGATCCTAGTGTTAAGACTCCGTTCCCCACTTCCTGCCTAATTCTGGAGGCATTGCCTGTTGAGTGGCAGAACTCAACGCCGCGCTTAGCTTGGACACCAGAGCGAAGAAATGAAAATGTAAATTTAAGTAAATATTTTGATCTCCTCGAGTGGGGAACCGAACGAACACACAACAGTCGATTTTACAGTCAAACTTTGTGTCCCTGTGTCACGACTGGCCTCTTTAATAATAATAATAATTAGGCCATGGGACAGCTTGTGGCGAGCTATTAGGGAGTGGTGACTCCACGGACCTGAGTGTTCCCGAGAGGAATTGTACTCTGTCCTCCGCATCTGGTTTGCTTTGATTGGCCGGCAGAGTGGGCCACAGCTATACGCTTGAAAGGGTGGAAGTGTTCAATCAGCATAACAGCGGGAGAACTCGCTCACGAGCTCCTCGTTATGATGAGAACGGTTGGACGCCCGAGGCCGGACTTTTCAACATTCTTAGACTTCTAGTTTTCAACCCACGTCTTTTGGAAAAGTGCTCTGAACGCGTATGGCTTAGTGGTCAGAGCGCTTGGGTGGTTTCCAAGACACACTCTGCTTTGCGTTCTGCATTGAAAATATTTACGTTTCTAAAAAAAATATTCACAGTCCTTCCAAAATCCAATCCATAGTCCCATTTTAGTTTCTTATATTTTCTATAGCTCTTGTGCATTATCCGACCATGGCCAGGTTACTCAGAAATGGATCCAGCTGATGCATCACAGTATATAATCGTATTCTCTAAGGGCCCTACATGTTGATCCAAAAGTGCTTGCAAAAGTCTATTTGAATAAGGAATTGAATTTGAATTTATTAGACCTATGACCCCACGCAGGCATTTCAAGGGACCGGGTTCTTTTGAACCCGAGAATTTTTTAAGAGAAACATAATAATAATAATTCACTTTTGATTTTAAATTTAAGGTTTTCTAAGTTTACATAGAAGTTTCTTTATTAACCTCCAACTTGGTGGAGGTTGGAAGTACTCGTATATATAAAAAGTGCGGCGAAATTCGTAAGCCCAAAGTACTTAAACAAACTCTTTCAACCTAACTTGTAGATAGAATTTTGAACTCAAATAAAGTAAATAAAGTCTTTATTTCGAATCTTTGTGTTTACTTAAATATTTTTGGTCGTTTCTTCCCTTCACCTTTTGCCAAAGTTTTACACTGATACTTATTTGAATTGAGTTAAAAAAAAGATAAGAAAGGTTACAGTAAATGCTTACATTTTCATCAGTAGCACTCCTTTTTTTAGAAAAGAAGTTTAAATTTCATGGCGGCATAAGCGTTTGGATTCTCACTCGAGGGAACGAAATATTTCATATTTTCACCTCGCTCTGGTCTAACGGCTTTGGAAAATGAGAACAGAGTGTCTTAACACTAGGTTCCCAGGTTCCCTATGTACACCCTGCTGCGTCCGGATGACAGCGTTGTTATTTTAGATTTGGTATATTTGATTTTTTTTTAATTTTTTTCAGTTTTTATCTGTATTCATTGGAATACAGCGTAAAACTAAAATATATATATAAACATACGTTACGTAGCAATGTAGCTCAAAAAATTATTATACTAATTTTCCATTAACCTTGCTATACGGACCCTAATTAATTATACTAATCACAATCATTAAATATCTAACGTCATCATAATAAAGCCTAGGTCGGTCCCAGGTATAGCAATTAAGGCTGGCTTAGACTATTAAATATGGGGGCGACTATAGACGAATATCGTAAAATATTTTAGGACCTTTTACGCAGTACGCCTTTGTAATAATGATAATGTTAATAAAAAAATATTTCATGAAAAAAATTGTAATTTTTTACAAAATGTAAACAAATATGTGTGTGTGTGCGTGCATGAATGTGCGCGTGAGCGTGTGTACTTGACCCACTTCCCAGTGTCTGATTAAACTTACATATAATTAATATTGTTATTAATTCAAAATGGCTGGAGCAACAAAAGGGCGTATTACAAGTATTTTTACACAACCCACCTAATATGGGTAACAAAAAAAGGATTTGAATGTTTGATTCAATGTTTGAACAATACATAATGAAAAAAAAATACATGTTGTTTTTTTGTTTTTTTTTTTTAAATTAAATTAATATTTTTATTACATAGAGATTACAATAATATGCTAAATTTATTGTGACATATTGGGCTTTGTATAGTACACTCCGCCTCCGCTCCGTTTTTTTTCTGCCTGAATTTGAACATTGCGTATTGAGCGGTGAGAAATGAAAATAATTCATACGTTTGAGTGTGGATCCAGACCACAATCATCACATTTACTTATGCATTTATCATATGCTGTCCAATTGTGCTACGATGGACTCCAAATTTACACATAATATGTAATTTATTTTCAGCTTCACGGTATAGGGTAGGCAGAGCGCACTGGGAACCTAACCCTAAGACACTCCGCTCCTCAATTTCCATCGATTTCTGACTCAACTCAACGCTGCGCTTTGCCTCGTTACATATTTAGTCGACACATATTTAGTAAAACGTTGTTTTCGATTAATATAATTATATATTAAGTGAAATTTAACATAAAACGGCATTTTTGAACTACCTAAACAGTTACAGTCTAACTTTAAGCCCAATAGATGGCTCTGTGCATAAAGCATCATTTTTTGAATCGCGCTGGTAAGATTTATGGCTAAAAAAAGACATTAGAAACATCTTGGTTATATGACTGTTGATAAAAATATATATTTTTAAAGCATTACTTTAGCTTTCATAGTACAAACGATATAGTAAACAAAATTGAACTGTTAGTGAAGGTTACCTTCATAAATCATAACAGTTAAGTTTAAGTCGTAATCAATTCAACACAGAGATAAAGAACGATTTGATCTTCAAAGAAATATCAAGTAAACACATAGTTTGAACGAAATCTATATAAAAATGCCTTAGAACATCCTTTCTACGTGTACTTTGTAATGACTACATAATTTTCAATTTTACATTTAGCTAATAAGCTAAGTTAATATGCAATCATTACAATTATTTTACAAAGAATTGACTAAAGTCAATAATATATACCCAAGTAAAAAAAATCCTACCGAAACACATCGCGTATAGTATTCAATACTAAATAAACACGTTCCTGTAGTGAATAGTATCATGATTTCCAATCATATTCAATTTTCAGACAAATTCTTTGTGCTCTATTAACAGTATATACAAAATTTGGAATACCTATTGAGAGTACATAAAAGCAATTTTTATCAGGGTTTAACAACATTTTTTTTAGCTTCACATAGCATAGTAGACAGGGGGAACCTGGGAATCGAATGTTAACACGCTTCGTTCTTATCAAGACACTTCTGTTCCCCACTTTGCACCGAATTCTCGGGGCATAGCGAGTTGAGCGGTGGAACTCAACGGCGCGTTTTCCCTCGTTACTAGAACAGGGAAATGATAACATTAAGTATTTCATTCCCCTGAGTGGAAATCAAATCCAAACCGTCGTGTTTTCAGTGATACTCTTGTACCACCGGATTTGATTTTTATTTATAAATTTTTCACTAGTCTTACTCTCCGAGCGATAAGTGACTAAACTCTACACCGTACATGATATTGCTAGACCAAGAAAATGAGAATGTCTCAATTGAAATCCACGAAAGCAAACTATCATTTTCAATCAGTAGTGTTGCTATGCCTTGATTTTGCTTAGAATTACAACTGTTTTTTTCTTTGTAATTACAATATATTGTTAAGATTAAAGGTAAATAAATGTAAAGAAAGTTTTATAGTTCAGAAGAAGCCATCCTAGTGCAGTAAACAATTGTTAAATTAAAGAAAAACATAAATAAATGTTTTGTTGGAATTCATTGAAAATTTACTAACGTTTACTAACGTTTATGAGGCCGGTCGTGGCGCAGCGGCACAAAGTGTGACTGTAAAACCAACTGATTGTGGGTATGATCCCCACTCGAGAGGAGATGAAATATTCACTTAAATTTATTGGCAAAGCGCGGCGTCGATTCTGCCACTTAACACGCTATGCCTCCAGAATTCGGCAGAAAGTGGGGAACAGCGTGAAGCTGATTTATTATTTTTACTAACGTTTATAACAAGTGGAAGTCAGACACGAAGGGCTGTTTTGTTCTTCGGTTTTCTTAGTATTTGTTGTTACAGCGGCAACAGAAATAAGTATATCATCGGTTAAAATTTCAACTGTGTAACTATCAGGGCTCGTAAGACACAGCCTGGTGACAGATGGACAGACAAACAGCAGAGTTTTAGTAATAGGGTACCATTTTGCTATTTTGAGAACGAAAGGGAATCCTAGGGGAACTGCATGAAGCACCAGGATGAAAACTGTCTTAAATACAGGTTTTAAGCTTTTACTTGTTCAAAATTCTTGACCTTTCACTTCTATTTAATAGTAATTGGTATTACCTTGAAATAATTTTACTTTATCGTTTTTTTTTCTTTTTACGGGAGTTACATTGAATATCAGGATAAAAAGCAGAAAAACATATTTTTCATTTGACTCTAAGCTATTTATTACCACTACTAAAATTTGTCAATTTTTGTCTATTAGGTTTCGCTTGATTGGCGACCAAACTAACAGACAGACAGGTATAATTCTTTAATCGATGTATTAACTGACTCAATAATTATTTTTTATAGACTTCGCCCGCACGGTTGATAGGAAAGAACTACGAATTGTATATGACACATGATACATTCTAATTGCCCAAAGTAACTCTAACCGCAGGTGCTGTAGGTTTCATTATATAGCTTCTTCGATAAATTGATGATCTGACATAAAAATATTTCTTCAATTCCAACTATTAGTTCCTAAGATTAGCGCGTTTAACCAAACAAATACAGCAAAATCAGCCTTATAATATTAGAACTGATAGAGATGGGAAGTATAATTAAGATAATTCACAGTATTAAATTATGTTGCTATATTACATCATGTGGGCGGAAGGAGGATAATAGTCATTTATCTCAAGGTTTTCGCAAGAATAGCGCTGAACGCTAGACAAAAGAACTTGTGATGCCTTTGTTATATCTAATTTAGAATTTTACATAGTGTAAAACAAACTAATTTTCAATTTATGTACACTTTAATCTTACAAAACTCTCAACGTATTTTAATTTACTAATCTATTAGTGAATATTTTTTTTGAAATTGAGTTAAAATACGTACTCTGTTCGAGAGGAAGATTATAAACCTTCCCCTCAAATAAGAGTACAATATATTCATATTATAATATATAATAAATACAGGTCACCCAAAAAAACGGGCCATAACGAAATCATGTAATTCACGCAGGCCAAGTTCATATAAAAATAAAAATAAAAATAATACAAATAATGTTAAAATAATTTACATAGAAGAAATCAACGGTACGTTGAATCTATGGAGATTTTTTCTCATTTCTCTTTATATCGAATTTATTCTGGGATAAAACATTTGTTATTTGCTACTTTTCTTAATAATTTTTAAATTTTTTCAAGAGATCAACGGCCTCATACTTATATGGAAAATGGAGATCGGTCTTAAAAAACATGATTTCCTTCTGCCCACACCATCGCACGTGGAATAGGTATAATACTAATATACAATCGTTACATTTATAGTAATTTTGGATAATCATTCAATAGTTTATATAAGCCTAAAACCAACAAACGACTATGTAAAGAATAAAGCTCGTTAAGCCTGACCCTTGTAAGCTTAAGCTAAAACCAAACAAATTTCATTCATTACGGGACCTTTTCAAAAATATTGTGGCCTTTGCGTCACAGTTGAATAGTATTTAGACAATAAAAATATAAAAAATACTAGAAAGAATATTTATAGTACACTAATTGTAGTCCGCAACCTCACTTACGTGGAATGTGAAAGGAGAAATATGTTTTCCAGATTCCGTAAAAAAATCGGAGAATTTAGTGCGTCAGTCCCTTCACTTCCCAAAGAACCTACATGCCAAATTTCTGTTTTCTTTACCTGATAGTTTCAGCTATACCATAATTGTCATTCATGAAAAAGTTTTATTTATTTTTTTAGCTTCACGCTGTATCTCGCGTATACATGGGTAGAGGGAACCTAGTGTTAATACACTCTAAAAAGCAACGACGAAGACACTTGTTGAGTGGTGAATCACGACACCGGACTTTGTCTTTAATGCCAAAGCGAAGATATCAAATAATTCATTCATCTGAATGAGAGTCCAACCCGCAACTCTCATGTTTACATTCAGACACTGTCTCGCTGTACCGCTGTGCCACGACGACCTCGAAGAGATTTATACATACATATATAGATAGAACAAAACAATTTCCATTATTTCTGTACAAATCAAACCATTTAAAAATAATTTAAGTAATTGCTTTAACACCTGTTTTAATAAACTTTTTTATTTAACAAGTAGAATAGGATCGAGAGTATCCTACTGTAAACTCAAACGGCCTTGGCCATTGTTCGCAGGGCGCAGCACAGCAAAGTCAACACAATGCATATATTGTTTTAAACTATTCAGTGTTCTTAATAAGGGTGCACGAAGCGAATTACCGCTATGTATTTTGTTTACGCTGGTGGGCTTTAAATTGTGAAAAAATGGTTTAAAATAGATGATTTTTTTTTCGAACTTGAGGTTAATGCTGTTTAGCTGCACTGGCTTTTGAAGAGCTCTCTGGAAATCGAAGTATGTCCTGGACTATGTATATATCTGTCAATTGGGGTAAAAGAATTTATTACTTTCTATGACGGAAGCACTCCTTTCTTAATTTAAAACGAGACACTGTCTTATTATCTTGAATATTAAAGTTGATCTAAATTTTGTTTTTTTTTTCATAAACTAATAAAAATAAGTAAGGCCGTCGTGACAACGTGAGCAGCATCTGACTTAAATCAATTATTTTCATTTCCGTCCTCCTCTCTGGTAACAAGACAAACCGAAACGTTAATTTTCGCAACTCAACAAATAGTGCTTCCAAAATTGGGCGGAAAATGTGGAAACGGAGCGATTTAACAGTAAACTACGAGTAAGTGACAAGTATAGCTAGCCCTTACATTTCAAGAAGAGCGGTATAATAAATGAGGTAGGTACATATATTAGCACACAAAATACAAAATGCTTTTGCTGTATCAGTTTCAAAAGTAAATCAAATGTTTTTTCTAATCATAGGTTAAGCAAAAAAAAATTTTATTAACCATACATTAATACAATATGTTTTAGCTTCACGCCTTATAAAACGGTAAGCATGTGGAACATGAACGTTAGAACTCAAATTAAAATAAATAATTGACTCGAGTCGGAATCGAACCAATAATTGATGCGTTTTGCCACGACGTCACGAGTGTCTTATGTTAGAAAATCCTTTTCTATATAAATGTTATAGACCAAGGTTATCCTGTTATGTTTTCTTATATTTTATTATCTAGCTCGTTGGCCACGTGCCACTGATCTAAATCAGTTGCTGGAGATTGAAAGATTTTATATTAACTCATTATAAGTGTGGTCAGATGACCTAATATAAGGTTTAGTCCTATATTCTCTATATATACTACTTGTTATAGCCCACAATTAGTTAATGCCCGTTGATAGTTCGGGAAATCCTCTCTTAGTACTCCCTTGCACTCTCTCTCTCTCTCTCTCCCTCTCTCTCTATCTCCCTCTCTCTCTCTCTCTCCCCCTCTCTCTCTCTCTCACACACACATGCACCCACGCACACACAATCCAAGAAAGGTACATGCTTTTCAACGTACTACGCCGCGTACTTTCGGCTACGCATATATGTTACAGGCAATCTGTATATTCCAGGTATTCTATAAAATAATTCCATAATACAAAGTGTACTCGTACTTAGGGCCTCCAGGCAATGTATAAAATATTAAGAATTATTATCCATTACATACTTTACCTAATTAAAAAATAAAATTTCTATGAATTCTATAGAGTAGGGGAGAGGGGGGTAGCTTAGAACAGGGGCACCTTTGAAAATATATGTTAACAGAGCTATTTTAAAAAGAAATTTTGGTAGATTTTTTTTGAGTAGTAGCAGCACTAACCTGCTCACGTGTCACTTGTCACCGCTGATATATGAGAACCAGTTGTTGAGTTACGAGGAGTGTTTGATTTTGAGTAAAATTTTATGCATTTTTAAATAAACGCGTAAGGATCGCAGGGATCCAATTCAAGGTATATGATTTTATTTTTTCCTTTTTTAGTTAGAATGTTTCATATATCATGCAATAAACTAGAAATCACTACAATTTTTAAACTTTTACTTGAAAAAAAAACGTTTGTAATTTTTTTATTACCACTGAGGCAGCTTTGAACAAAATAAAGGGGGCAGCTTTGAATATTATTATATGTAAAAAAATACCGCGAAAGAAAAACAAAACTATACTGAACTTTTCTTCACAAGAAACTGACTCAAAAATGCATTTGGAATTTACTGTGAAGAGAATGAAGATACTGAAACCTGTGCGTATGAAGACTACGAAATGGAATTAGACTACAACTTTATAAATATTGGAGACTTCGTTTTAGCGAATGTCTCATCATCTGTGAATAGTAAAAAAGTAGCATGTACATTTTTTTTCTTTCCTGAGAAATAGGACATATGCTACGTTAGTTTTTCAAAAGTCTTACGTAGACTAGACTTGAGGCCAGTCATGGCGCAGCGGCACGAAGTGTGACTGTAAAACCGACTGGTTGTGGGTTCGATCTCCACTCGAGGAGATGAAATATTTACTTAAATTTATTATATATTTATATTTATTTAGTTGAGTTCTGCCACTCAACACGCAATGCCTCCAGAATTCGGCAGAAAGTGGGGAACGGAGTGTCTAAACACTAGGTTCCCTCTACCTACCGTGCTGTGTGCGGGATGAAACGTGAAGCTGATTTTTATTTCTTACGACTCTAGACTACTTCCCCCAATTTCAGTTGCTGGTTACATCACGTACTACATCCATGTTTTCCTTTAGATTTAATTTTTCTAAGTTCAAATTAGGGTAGTAAGCTGTTTATTTAAAAAATATTTTGTTTTATTTTTATAATAATAGAAAATCTAATTATGGGATCAATCATAGAATAAAATTCTATGATTGATCCCATAATGTTAGTTACTTCTAGGAAGCCAAAGCTACTTTTTTGTTTGTTCGTTGTTTAAAGTCTATTAATAATATTAAAGTTATTTAACACTAGTACTAGTACAATCGCAATATTAAACTAGGTATATTATTTTTTTAAGTTAACATGGTACTGATATTTGATCTCCGTCGTTTTTAATGTTAAGTTTATTAATAAAGTTACTTAAAAGTTTAATAATCCTTTTAATTTCATTCAATTTAATGATAGTTTAAAACTGCCCCATATATGTTCAAAGCTACCCCGGACGGGGGGCAGCTTTGAACATTTGACTACTGCTACTAAAGTTGATATTGCACCTTTAACTTATATATTTTTCTACATATGATGCTACGATTGTGTGGCACAATAGTTGGACTAAGCATTGTGAAATAGTAAATAAGTTAAAAACTGTAGAATTTTTAGATATGACACAAAGTTTAAAAATCGTTCGAATGTGCCCCCCTCTCCCCTACCTACGTGCAGGTCCACCGGCAATGTGTAAAATAAGTAGACGGTCTTGGTCTTGGTCTTTTCCACATTCAAGCTACAGATTTAGCACTTTTTAAGTGCAAGTTAGGTTAGATTAGAGACTTTGAAAATTAAAAATAACGAACCAAACCGTGCAGATTTAAAGTCCTCTAAATCTGTAGCTGCAGTGGCGTACATATGTAATTATTCATAAAAATCTGCATGAAATTTAAGCAAAAAAATAAACCAGTCGTTACATGTTTATTGCCTGCCCGCCCGTTTCTTCCTTCCTTGCTCTCCTCTTACATATACATTACCGGATGCGCGTGCGGTATTATATAGAATACCTAGGCAAAGTAAGAAAAAATAAATATTTCATACATCACCTGCACGTTTTAGGTATTCTATACATGACCGAGGTATTGTATAGAATACCAAATTATACAAATACAGATTACCGGTAACTTATAGATATAGATTACAACGCTTAAACATAATTCAAGAGGTGCGAGTTCAAATCCTGCCAACATTATCATATGAAATTACTAAAAAATCACGTATCTAGGTTGATTTCCAAAAGAATTCTTTTTAACAATCGCTTCGGAAGTAATAATAATTTTAATTTCTTTTTTGAAACATAAACACGCTATAATCACTTAAATTACACTGAAATAGCATATTTAATATGAAAGTTTTCATTAGACTCCTCGTAAAGTTAACTTTATGACTTATATTAATCTATAGCTTAATTTTCAAAGTGCTTTACATTTAAAAGCTCGGTTTCACTGGGTTGTGGTGTTTTAAGACTGTCGTTCTATATAATGAAAGATGGTATGTTAGAGAAATTTGTAGAGTAAAGCTGTTTGATATGACAATATCTTATGATAATAATAGTATTTAAGTTTTAGTTACATTTTTATCTTAACTGTTTTTGTTAATATAAAAAGCTGACTAGTGCGAGTCGGACTTGCTCACTAAAGGTTCCATGCCAATTTCAGGATTGTAGGTCAACAGGAAATACAACTTACAAAAACTGACAAACTTATGTTTGTTATAGTTTTTGTCTGTATTATTAATATTATTAACATTATATGTTTATATTAAAAGTATTTTCACTCTAACCGCTGGTGGATAATTGCGGCTTGAAATTCAACATAAATTAAACAGAAAATGAAGAACGAAATAAGCTAGATTTCCTCGCCATGATATACCGGTAAAAGCGTGATGCGTGCTAAAAACACGGGATAATCATATTGCTACAGTTAAAAAGCTAAAACTCTTATTAAAATAAAGTTAATTATGTAATCGTTAGCGTTCCAGGCCGCCCCTTATCTTTGTTTAATTGCACCCTTTCCCGTGGGGTGGATTCACCTCGGATTATTCATAATAAAGTTTTACGATAAAATAATTAAGGGATTCACAATATTGTTAAATATTAGCACCTGTGTTGTTGGGATGCTTCTTATTAAAATATTTATGAATTTATATTTTTCTTTCTTTAACTTCACGCTACGCAACCTAGTGTTAAGACATCTGAATGTTTTAACACTAGGTTCCCACACAAACACAGAACCTAGTGTTAAGACACTCCGTTCTGTTTCGTTCTCCATTTAACGCTGAAATCACGAGGCATTGTGTTTAATGGGAAAACTTAACGTACTTATATATTATACCATTGACTTTGAAAAGAGCAACTGTTGAGTTTCTTACCGGCTCTTCTCAGCAGAACTGCCTTCCGAACCGGTGGTAGCTTTTTATTTTTTGTTATATGTTCATTCGACGATTCAAAAGTGCTTATAAAAGTTTATTTGAATAAAGAATATTTAGAATTTGAATTGAATTTGAATTTGAATAGTCTACCTTGGTGTAAGTTTTTAGGCCATCTAGAAGTGAGTTAGGTTATTGATGAGTGAATGAGCCAGTCACAAAATTAGTTAACGAAGTATGAAGGACTCAAAAGTAACTTGAAATTGTTCAGGTAAAATACACAGTGCGCTATTCCATTTTTTTAACTAGGCTGAACACGCTGGCGAGTCTTGATAAAATATTTTTTAGAAAAAAAATAAAACAACCTTAAAACGATACTTTTATTTATGCACAAACTTAAACAAAAACTAAATTTTAAAAAATAGCATTTTAATTACTTTAAAGTAAAGAAAATTTAAGAATAATATGTAAAAATATTGATAATTATATATCTATTTGTATATCTATTTCAAATCCATTATTTTTTTAATCAGTGCCAAAATGGTATTTTTTTATATATTTTTTTTTAAACTTTTCTCCGGTGTATTTTAGCAGTTCCCCTAAATATTATTGGTTAGAAACAACAAGTCAAGTAAAATGCTAAAACTTGCCATATAGATTTCTAACAGTCAGATGAGATTCCCCGAAATTCCTGCGGAATTGAGAAATAAAGAATTTTACGTTTTATAGTCCAAGCGAAGTTGTGAGCTGCGACTCGTTCACTATAGAATTATAAATCGTCGCTATGATGTTGAAGGGAGTCCAGTCACAGCTAATCTTAGCGTAGCTCGAATAACTTCAACACCAAAGAGACGAAATTACGAAATTTAAATCGTTTTTTAAGAGAAACTTAACACTGACCTTTATTAAGCTATAGACACTTATTGATGTATGAGAATCGAACCTGCATTCTTTGCCATCAAAATGACCACTTAATATAAAAATGACCACTTGATAAAACTTTCATCCAACTACGACTAAGCCAAAAGTAGTTTGGATTTCACATTAAGGCAAGTGGGATAAATAGCACTTAACCTACATTATGAAGAGTTCAGGCATGTGGAATTTTAATATGAAGGCTATCTTTTATAATATATTAACACTTTGAGGTCGCCGGTATTGCGTCTGACTATGAACGTGACGGTTGTGGGTTTAATTCCTACTGGAGGGAATGAATTATTTTCATTTACTCGCTCTGGTAAATTAAACAAAGCTCGGACTTGAATACCATCAATGGCATGAGGAGACATTTATCAGTAATCAGGTGGAAATTGGGGGTCGTAGTGTCTTAAGCTAGCTAGCTTCCCCCTGTCTACCCTGCTGCAAATGCATCAAGCAAAAGGCAATCACATATACTTCCAGACACTTTTTAACTGCGCCAATGTCATTCTTATCAAAATCATAGCATTTTTTATTTATCAGATATAATCAGTAACCCAGTCACCTTATCTATAGTCTATTAGTAGAACAATTATAAAAATAAAGAATGCGTTTGGTTCATCGCGCTAATCTCATTAACTACAGGATAGAAATGAAAAGTTTTATATAGATAAGTAGTAAATTTTAATCTAATCTATTTTTTTATAAATTTATTATTGTTATTATTATAATTTATTGACGACAGACGTGGCGCAGGGGTACAAACTGTGACTGTAAACGCGACAGATTGTGAGTTCGATTCCCACTCGGGGAAATGAAATATTTAATATTTTAATGCCTCCAGAATTCTGCGGATTCTCTCTTAACACTAAGTTCCCTTTGCCTACCCTGCTGTGTGAGAAATACAGCGTGACGATAAAAAAAATTAAAACCCTATAACATAATATAATATCTCTATTCTTGATCATAGAGTATAAATAAATATAAAAGATCTTTTTAAATATAAATAAGAAAAATGTATCTTTGATTTTCTACTTAAAAATATAAACAACTAGCATAAAACACATGAAGCAAGACTAAACCAGAATAATAGCTGGCTCCAGCTAATTAATTCGAACAGCTAAAGTAAATTAGCCGGTCTGCTTTCAGCTTACGAAATAGGTTGTAAGGGCGGAGATATGGGATAATGCTAGATAAGAACAAAATTATAATACTTGAAGACATTTTCTTAGGAGGTTTTTAGAGTTTATATATAAGTTTTAATGGTATTTAGTTTTAATATTTTACCTTTTTACCAGTTATTTAAATTTCTCTTTTTTTTTAATTCTACACTGTAGCCCGCACATAGCAGGGTAGGCAGAGAGATCCTGGGAGTCTAGGGCTTAGAAACTCCATTCCTATTAAGACATTTCCATTCCCCACTTTCTGCCGAATTCTGGTCGGTCTGGTCAGTCGCGTTTATAGTTGCACACTATGACCTAAATTTCTATGTCTAACTTTTATATATATATCGTAGCACAGCAGTGGAAAGTGAGAATATAATATTTTAAAACTAGGTTCTCTCTGCCTACCCTGCTATAAATTAGACAGCGGAAAGCTATAATATATATATAATATAGTTTAAAATGTATATAATATATACATTTTAAACCATAAAACGCGTGTAATTAAAACATATTTAATTAATTAAAAGCTATTTCAAACATTCTTAAATAATTTTTAAAGTCTTCATTTTCATTCATTATATTTAACTAAAATAAAAATTACAAATAGTAGTGAAGCCAGTGCAGGGGCACAAGAGTGTGACAGGTTGTGGATTTAAATCCCATTCGAAGAAATGATTATTATTATTATCATTTCTTTGCTCTCGCGTCGAGTTTGTTTCGCCGCGGCGTTGAGTTCCGCCACTAAATACGAAAGTGGGAAACGAAAAAATTTTAATGGGAACGGAGTATCTTCACAATGTGAAACAAATACAACTAAGTATATATTTTTTCTTACATTTGAAAATACCAACGCTTTAATAAACTAAAACATAATAGTGTGAAACCACTCTGAGAATAAACTTTATAATTAGTTGTTTATTATTTATTTGTGATGAAAAAGTTTTGTTCTAAGCTCAGATCAGCATATTGATGTCTTTTGGTAAAGTTCACAAAAGTATTAAAATCAAAGAACTGTTTATCCAAAGTTCTAAAACTTATAATTTAATCAGTCATTTTCTTTTAAAGATATTTCAAATAAATAATATTCGCTTTTTACCTCTATATTAATTTTAATGGCGAGTTCGCAGAAAGCGCGTTAGAACGTTTATAATTCAGCCTCGTCTAAAATTATATTGACTTTAAATCCAATATATAATTCAAAATTTAAATATACTTCTTTTTAGGATTCCGTACATTAAAAGGTAAAAACGGAACCCCTAATAGGAATATTTTGTTGTCCGTCTGTCAAGACCATTTATCTCTAGGTCGCATAGGGAGATCAAGCTAAAAATAATATAAAATATTTAGGTCTACGGTTCCTTGAAGCACAGAAAAAAATCAAACTTCTAGGTCAACGCAATAAAAAATCGATTTTGCAGCATTTTATGTGAAAATCGCCGCGTAATCAAAACCTAAAGTATACTTCCCGTGGACGGGAACGTGAACTTACAGGACCAATCAATGAAAAAATCCGGAAAGTGAAAATTTATAGGTATTTCGTAGAAAAAAAACATTACAAACTTATTTTTTTAGTACATTTCATAAAAAAATTGTGCGTATGCCAACACAGTTTAATCAATTTTTATAAGGCGTACTTCTTGTTGACCTACAATCCTATACACCGGTTTTTTTTATCATTAGGAGGGCATTTTGCCGATAATTTGTTAAAGGGAAAAAAAAAACTAGAATTGTTTCTTTATTTATTATATTATAATCAAAGTTTTATCAGATATAACTCTTTACTCATATCTATCATTAAAAGATGCAGGTTTAAAGCAGTTTTGAGGCAATTTTATATCGAAAATAATTTATAATATTCATCACATATAAAGGAAAATTGACGTAGATTTAAGCGTTTAACTTAAACTTTCTATTTTTTAGCTTCACACTGTGTTACAAATACAGCAGGATAGACAGTAAAGGCTTCCCTTTCGAATTCGAGACAATGTTGATCACACATCCTATCGAGTTCTGGAACTCAACGCCGCGGCTTATCTTGTGGACATCGAGCCCACAACTATCACATCCTGAGTAACTGCACCAAGATAGCCTCAATTCTCTTTCTTATGCCCAAAATACACAATTTTTCACGACTTCAGCTTACTTCTATTGGTATATTACCATAACCGAAGTATAATTGGTGTCAATTCTCATATAAGACGGTTCGGCTAAAAGCCACGTTAAAGCGTAAAATATCCCCTGGAATCACGCCAGCGCCACGCGAATATAGTAAATTCCGAGTTTTGGCGCAGTGTCGAAAATTTATGTACCAAATCATGATAACTTAATGGTCTATCATTCTTGCTCGGTATGTTTAACAGCGGTCGGCGGGGAGTTTTGAAGGAGTTCTTGTATTATTTTTAGTTAGTCTATTTTATACAATTATTAAATAAAATAAAAATCAGCTTCACGCTGTATCCCGCACATAGCAGGGTAGGCAGAGAGAACCTAGTATTAAGACACTCCGTTCCCCACTTTCTGCCGAATTCTGGAGGCATTGCGTGTTGAGTCGCAGAACTCAACGCCGCGCTTTGCCTCGACACCAGAGGAATGGCAATATTATTTATATCTGTAATAATTGTATTATTACAGAGGAATATGTTTTTAACCGACTTCGGTACAAGGAGGAGGTTATCGAATCGACGGTATTTTTTATGTTTGTTACATCAGTTCTTTTGACTGGGTGAACTGATTTTGATGATTCTTTTTTTTATTCGAAAGCTGATGCTTCCCGTCTGGTTCCATTTTAATTTTAATTTGATCCATTTTTGACAATGTTATCTATGAGAAACTCACAAAAGTAAGTACTCGAAAAAAGAACGAATAACTCATGCCAACCGATTTCGACGATTTTTTTTATTGGAAAAGAAGGAAAGGAAGAAAACTTCAAGGTACATAGTTTGATAAGAGTTTGGTTAGGTTTGGATAATGTTATCCGGTAGAAGTCGGTTTTTTTTTGTTAAAAATTACTGTTATTATATTGTTTCAATTAAAATCAATTTTAGTTAGTAATAAAGTAATAATAAAATTATTTTAAAGTGCTTTAAACATTATATAATTTGGCTTATATTACAGAAGTTGGTTTGTTTTAATTGAGTGATCTAATAGGATTATACACAGAGATAATAAAATGTTTTTTAATTAAAAATCAAGCCTTCTTTTATAACATAGGGAAGATCAAAGAGAAGTTTAATTAAAAAAAAATACGGTATCATTATACGATAAGTTTGTGCAAATCAAAGAAAGAGTAATCAAAACGCAAGAAAATTACAAAAATTGCTAAATTGCATACATTAACAGACATACTATCACGACAAGTCAAATAAAGGCTTGCAAAAACATTGAAATATATGCAAGAATAATAAATATGAATCGTACGCTACAACTGACATATATACTGACAAGCATACATCAGTTCTATGACATATAATAGTCCTGTATTATGCATCTCAGTACCACACGTCCTTTGACTAAACGAAACGAGACACTTCGTTCTATATTTCTAACTACATCAACTCAATGGGTCACAAGCGTGCTAATGTAAAACCAATAGATTATGGATTCGATTCCCACTCGGAGACATGGAATATTTAATATTTTCATTTCGTCGCTCTAGTAATGAGACAAAGTGCGGCGTTAGGTTTCACCACTTAATACGCAATGCCTCCAAAATTCGGCAGAAAGTGGAGAATGAATATGTAAAGGCAGAAAAAAAACGATATTTTTTCCTGTTTTCTTTTTTCTACTATTTTAGTTTCTTTTGTCGTTTTCATTGTGACTGTGAAAGTTTAATTTAAAAAACAAAAAAATCTGTTAAAGAAAAGAAGTATAGTTAATATTAAGTACTTATCGATTTTAATAAAGAAAATTAAAATCAGGAAAGCGTAATAATGCACTTTTTATTTGGTCTCTTATAATTTCGCATTTTTTTAATAATATAATTCATTATTGCATTAATTACGCTATTACGGATAATTATACTGGACCAATGTGGTACAGTGGTACAACGCAACTATTATGGTGTCGATTTCCACTCAGAGTAATTGTTTTTTTTTTAAATTTCATCTCCTCGTATTGGCAAATAAATAAAACGCGGCGTTGAGTTCTGTTATTCAGCGTGTCTCAAAAATACGACGGAAAGTTGGGACTGGAGTGTCTTAACACTATTACAAATTCTCTTTGCCTCCCCAGCTTGCTATATACGGGATACAGCGTGTAGCTAACATGTGACTAACACGTAAAATAAATTTATTTCACATAGCAGAAATTGAAAAGATACAAACCGCAGGTTTTATTGAAGGCCCAATTTAAATTACTTTTAAATGCAAACACACGGCGGTTTTCTAATTTAGATCTAATTGCATTTTGCTTTCCAACAAAAAGTGTAAGTTGCATAGTAAAGTATTGGACCACTAAAAACGTGTAACTTTGACTTCGTACATAAACAGTATACTATATATCAGAAAGATGATAATTTACCAACTGTAACTGTTTGAGGCCGGTCGTGGCGCAGCGGCACGAGGTGTGACTGCAAAACCGACTGGTTGTCGGTTCGATCCCCACTCGAGGAGGTGAAATATTTACTTAAATTTATATTTCTATTTCTTCGCTCTGGTGTCGAGGTTAAGCGCGGCGTTGAGTTCTGCCACTCAACACGCAATACCTCCAGTATTCGGCAGAAAGTGGGGAACGGAGTGTCTTAACGCTAGGTTCCCTCTGCCTACCCGGCTGTGTGCGGGATACAGCGTGAAGCATTTTTTTTTTTTTTGTAAAACAATTCTAGAGTTCCGTTTTCCATTTTACATTCATTTTGGAGAATAGTAACATAGTGGGGAATACCGTTTTGGGTTTATGAATTCCCCAAATGGGAACCCAAAAACGTCATAAACTGTGCCTCTTCGGCTATATACTCGTATATACAAACATTTATAATATAAATCTGCATATATTAAATCATTTATTATATTAAATCACAACGTTAGAATGAATTTGTTAATAAAACAAGTAATTAAGCTTTAATATTTCAATAAATGTTTAGTTAACACCACAGCGGAGCAAGTCGTCTGGGAAATTAATTAGAATCTTGCATCGTTTAAGCGTGTTTAGTCACGCCATGCTATTAGTTTGACTTTTTTTATTATAATTGCACATAAATAAGTCTTAAGGATTTTTAAAATAAAATTAAAAGCTATAGCTAAGTCTATCGATGGTCAGTGGTACGTAGTCTGAATGTTAATATTATGATTGTGGGTTCAATTCTAACATGAGGAAATTATTATTTTCCTTTCTCCGCGCTGAAAACTCGGTGTGGAATTACGCCTTGAATTCTAGAATTCAGACAGAAAGCATGGAACGATGGAACCCTACTGTCTTTTGTTAAACAGCGGGAAGGTAAAAACAGTCGCCCTTGGTGGGCGAGCGTGGCTCTCACTTATAGGCTGTTTGAGCTGTGTGAGTCTCTGAACGAGTTTCAGGATTGTAAGTCAACAGGAAGTTGTAAGGAAGTCTACGTATAAAAAACTTTAAATATATATTTGTAACAATTTTATTAAATACTTATAAATTTGTAACTTCTTACTTCGTGCCAAATTCTCTAAAACGAGGAAATGAAAATAATTAGTTCCCGCGAATGAAAATCGAAACCACAACCATCGCGCTTACCAACAGCTCCCACTGCGCTATGCCAACCCTACCACATACATATTCATAGCATTAAATAAAAAATACTACGAAATTCTATAAAAATTTATAGCGGGACTAAAACCCACGCTTTTTATTTAACACGGCCAAGTTTTCTAACTAATTAAGTTCTGTATTATTACTCAGATGTTTAAAACGTTTAATATTCAAAGATTAATTTTAAAAAAACCAGGCAAGCGCGAGTCAGACTCGCCTACTGTGAAATCCGTACAAAAGTTGACGGTTTCGCTTTTGACGACAGCTTTTTTATTGAAAATCAGGCCCAGCTTAGCCAGAGCTCTTTCATCTGATACCTCACTTGAACATTAGGGCCATTACTTTTTTAGAATTTAACCACAAATGTATAGTTTTCAGATTTTTTCCTGAATTAGTACTATCTATAGATGCTAGCTGTTGTTGATAATTCTCGGTCAACCGGATGTATCGTATGAATTTTGATTCCCTTGGCAGCGTCGAAAAACACGTTTTTTACAATTTATTCGGTCAAAAAGGATATCTTTTTTAAGTAAATGTAGATTTTTATTTTCAGGAAATCATGGGGCCGTAGATCTAAGTCTATGGTTTGAATTTCAACTCGATATCTCTAAGTGTTCCTGAGGTAAGTGATCTTGACAGACAGACAGACAGATAGACGGACAACAGAAATCTTATAAGGGACAATGGATGTAATATAAATAATTTTTAGTATTATTATTATATTTATATTCAATTATTTTTTTACATTCACAACCTTGTGCTCCTGCGCCACGACGGCCTCAAAAAATACAAGCAACATACATTTATCATAAATAATATATTTCTTGTTAGATGAGTTACTTTAAACTTTTTTACAAATTCACGGTCTGTCGTTTAAACTTGTTACAGGCTATGATCTCATAAAGTACGCCACGATCGTAAAAGTTCAGCTTATTATAAAAGTTCTTCATTTAAAAAAAGTAGTTAATCCATAAACCTCTAACACTAATACAAGATTAAAATGTAAAAAAATATGTTAAATTTATTATTGTTTAGATATAACTAAAAATTAACATGAAGATTTTGTTCAGATGGTTTGGGCAAGTTGAGTGAGTGACGAAAGAATGGCAAAAAAGATTTTTGAAGAAAAAGTGAACGGTAAGAGAGTGAGAAACCTTACTTGACCTTCAAAAACCCAGTATCGATTGTACTAGAGAAGGAACACACTCAAGAACAATGAGAGACTTGATAACTTCGGCAACATTGACGTACTGAAACATATAATTTATTTAAAAAATCGCTTCACAATATATCCCGCATATTGTTTCAGCTTCACGATTTAATTAAAGTTTATAAATATTAAAACTTTAGATTGTATTCTGTATAAAAATAGTAAGAAAAATAATAAATAATTACTATTTATGGTTTACAGTAGCGGTGGTACAGTGGTTGTAGATTCGATCACCACTCAGAGAAATTTATATTTAATTATAATTATATTTAAATTAGGTATATCAGGGGAAATCCAATATTCTTGTCAAAGCGGTGAAATGAAAATAAATAATTCCTTCGAGTGTGAATCGAACTCATAACTGTCAAATTATATCTATTCATCTCAAAATGCGTCTATAAAAATCCCAAACTATTAAGTATAAGTACAAAAACAGATTAAATTGACAAACAAAATTGTGAAATTTTACCACTTTTTATATGTGTATGTATTTGACGATTGCATTGCGGTTTGAGTGAAATTTCAATGGATTTAAAAGAAAAAAATGTTAAAATATGCTTTTTTCGCAGTCTTTTACTAAACACATAAAGTTGTAAGCTGTGAAGAGATACAGTTAAGGAAAATAATGCAAAATCTATTTTGAACACGGAACATAATTTGCAATTAACTACTATAATGAAATATTTATTATATTTATTAATTATAATTAACAAGTGTGGGTTCGATTCCCACTCGGAGACATGAACCCTCGCTCTGGTAACAATACAAAGTACTCGCGGCAAGACTGGGCGGAAATATAGTAAACAGTTGTCTTAATATTAGGGTTCCTCTGCCTACCTTGGGGTATATACAGAGTAGCGGGATTTGAAATTTATAGATACGAGTATTTCACAAACATAAATATAAAACCATCATAAATTTATTTTTGTAGTTCACTATACAACGTCAGTGCATACGGCATCCAATTTCGATTTGTCAACTTAGGTTTGTACTTCAGTTGAAACTACGCTCCTGAAATTAGTACGGAATCCTCGGCAGGCGAAACCAAATTACACTTGATTTTTTTTTTTTTAAACAATATCTTCGTTGTATATAACTGAAAATAATATCATTATACTGTCAGAAATCGGAAGCAGTTAACGTTTTTAAGAAAAACTAGATAAAAACACCTATCGTTTGTAAGTTTCTAAATTATTCGAACAGAGATTTTACGTAATTGCAATAAGTGATATGTATCAACCATCACATAATAACAACACTTTACAGGAGTTAACTTTCAAAAAGAGTCGTTGTCTGCAAGGTACTGCCCTCGATAATTTCATTGCTATTTTTAATTTTTTTATAGTGTTATTTCACGCTTAGGAAAGATTTTTCTTTCCTAAGTGTGGAAAAATTTAAAAAAAAATCAGCTTCACGCTGTATCCCGCACACTGCAGGGTAGGCAGAGGGAACCTAGTGTTAAGACACTCCGTTCCCCACTTTCTGCCGAATTCTGGAGGCATTGCGTGTTGAGTGGCAGAACTCAACGCCGCGCTTGTCCTCGACACAAGAGCGAAAAAATGGAAATATAAATTTAAGTAAATATTTCATCTCCTCGAGTGGGGATCGAACCCACAATGTGTGTGAAATAACGATTAAAAAATTTTTCAGGCGCCCTGACCACTAAGCCATACGTTCGTTTGTCCTGGTCGGTTTACAGGAGGCGGGGTCGAGTCCCGCTACGTTCAAGTTTTTATACGTTTTCTAAATAAGTAAATTTCATTACTTTTATAGGCGGAGGTTACACGCTCAGTCTGGCGGCAGTTCAGTCTAAGACTGATGTCAGAATGATGCGAAATTGACAGTGTAAGCGCAGAATGACGAACTGATGATCCAGAATGATGGTTATTTAAATATTTACGTCAATCTGGTCGGAATGACGCTAGACTGAACTTGTGTTTAATCGCTGTCAGTCAGGTGTCAGTCGCTGCTTAGACAGCGATGGAGTCGCACGTCATGTCGCCGGCTGCGCCGTCTCCCCCGCCACACCCGCCGTAGAGGACGTCTCACTTTAGAAACCTAACCTAACCTTCACCTATTCTGTGGGATAATTCGAATTCAATATGTGAATAAATATAAAAGAAACTTTTTTTCATTTTCCAGAAAATAGAGCCCGAGCTAATATAGAAGACGTGATAAAAAAATAATACCCTAAGATGTAATAATAAGCTCTTTATTGTACACAAAAAAAAAGAAATACAAGAATACATATAAAAGATTATGTACAATAGGCGACCTTATCGCTGAATTAGTGATTTCCAAGCAACCTTAAGGCGTTTGAAATCGCAAAATAAATAGAAGGTCAATAGGGTCTGAACAATACTAAATACATAAATAATATATAAACATACACAAATATACATACGTATATACCTACAATTTTCTAATTCTTTTGTCAAACAAAAATGCATACGTTATCGTGTTAGCCTGTAATGCGTGTTAAACGCAGAAATACGGGATGAACGGTTGAACTGATCGTCAGTCTGTCTTACCGTGTACATTAACCTCCACCTTAGGTATTTCTACAAAGATGTAGAGATCTACCCTCTCTTACTCAAGCTTGCTAACAATACAATAAGGGCCAGTTTCACCACTGGCTGATAAAGACTCGGATAGATTTATCTGCCAGATAAGCTATAATGTTTGGTTTAACAGGTCTCGAATAGCAATTTCTAGTAGATACACATATGACACAAGCATTTCTTTTTTACATACTTATTTGTAATTTAAAAATTTTGCAAATCGTATAAATTGTGACGTACTATTGTCGTTCATTGATGAGAAAATTATTCTTGAAAATATTAAAAATATTTTCATACTCTATTTGAAAGATGTCATTAATTGTTTAGATTACTATCTGAAACTTTATTCGTTACCGGTGAAATTGGCCCTAAATGTATCTAAAATAAAAGCTAACGTTAAAGATGACAACAAACGTACAGCTGAAACGTAGCTCATAGAATTGCCGAATGAAGTAATATTTCATTAGGATATCTACTTTTTCGAAAATGGAGCGTTGATTTCAACCACTTACCATGCAAGGTCTCGAAAATTATCAGGAAACAGCGTGAAGCTAAAAAAATATAATCTAAAATTTTCATATTGGCCCAAAACTAAGATGTTAAATCTTATTACATTTCTATTGTACTAAAATGAACACTGAAGAACATTACACTGAACTAAATAAAGAAAGGTTGTAAGACAAGTCATAATTCTAAGAAAACACGAAAATATTCGAAAATTCTTACAACAATTGAAATATTCATTTCGTTAAAACATCTTTCATTTTCGTTTGACAATACAACCAAATAATATTGGCATAGTTATTGTAATGAATGGTCTACATTTTTTTGCATGTTTTCCTTTTTAGTTGGCTAATGTATTACATTTAGCGCTTTCACGCTGTATCCCGCGTACAGCAGGGTAGGAGGAGGGAACCTAGTGTTAAGGCATTTTGAGCCTCCCTTTCCGCCTAACTGTCGAGATTGCGTGTTGAGCAGCGAAACTTAACCGAATGCTGCATTTTATATGCAATAAGTGTGCCCGTGCAAGCTTAAATTTGTCAAATTTTATAAGTTGTACTTCTCGTTGAACTTTTCTTCTCTACTTCTCTTTCTTTCCAAACACCATAAACTAAAAAACGGAGCTGAGATCCCTTTTTGGGGTTCCGTACCTCAAAAGGTAAAAACGGAACCCTTATAGAATCACTTTGTTGTCTGCTGTCAAGACTATTTATCCCGAGATCGCGTGAAGGTATCTGAAATTAATATGAAATATTCACCTCTATGATCTCTTGAAGCACAGAAAAGATCTATTAATGCAAGCAAAAGATAGCATATATCCATCAATTTTGCTGTCATTTTAAATTTGCCGCGTAATCAAAACCTACAGGATACATCCCGTGGACTTACGAAATTTGTCAAGAAATGAGAACTTCCAATACAAATAAAGTAAAAAATTCGAAAGGAAACATAATTTAATTTATTATTTGGAAGGCAGAACAAGTACCTTCTAATTGTATATGAATATATATATATATATATATATATATATATATATATATATATATATATTCATATACAATTAGAAGGTACTTGTTATGCCTTCCAAATAATAAATTAAAATTTATATTTACATACAAACCAAAATTTATACTGAAATTAAGTAAAAAAGTTAAAATAGTAATTTTAAATTCGAGAACTCCTTTCAAAATAGGCACTCCAGCTAATTAAGCTATACGTTCATAATTCACTACGTCGAAATTCGAAATATACACAATTGTTATAACTTTTTTGTTAGCACTTCCAATTTATTTAATAACATTTTTTGGATTGGAAAAAAATATTACTAAATATAATATTTGGTGAAAGAAGATGCTTTCAACTCATGTATTCAATTATTTTAAAATGTTATTTTCATTATTAATACTGTTCAGTCACCATTGCTAGGAAAAGCGTGGCATTAGGTTGCGCCACTCAACATGTTATTTTAAAACAGAATACATATAGACGATATCTTATACGTATATATACGAAAAAGTATAAAATATGTCTGAGGCCAGTCGTAGCGTACGGGCACAAAGTGTGACTGTAAAACTGACTGGATGTGGGTTCGATCCCACGTGAAGCTGATTTTTTTTTAACAACAAAAAAAGTAGAATCTCTGTCACTCCACTACCATGTTCAAATACAGTATACAGCTAAATGTACTTAGAATTGTATATTAAACTAGTAGTCCCCGTGAGGCTTCACCCGCTTGAACTATACGAATATTTATACAATCTATATACTTATAAAAAAATCGTAACTGATCAGTATCTATATGGAAGATATATCAGTAAAACTATTATCGGGGACATTTATAAATGTAATAGAAGACAAAATATTTTTTTTTATCTTTCGTCTATTTGACTTTTTATTCGTTGTCTTTGTGTTTGATCACGCTAATCTGATTTAAATGCAGTTTTAACATAATGATTTAACAAATACTGAGATTTCAAGATTTAAGGTCGTCCAATGAAGGTTGACCTCAGGTCTATAGAACTACGGTAAAAATACGGTTCAGCTTAAAATGTACACGTGTGGGATCTACAATCATGACTACATTGGAATCGATTCATGAGCACTGCAAAGGCTTATCCAAGCGCTACTTTGAGCGCGCAGACTTGCATTCGATTTCGCCGACGACGTAGTCCAGTTTATTTGATGGCTTTGATGATTAATTGAAGAGTCTATCAGGGTTCATCACAGAACTGTGTTTTTTCCAGTACACAGTACATGTACTTATTTACACGATGCCAAAATACAGAAACAAATTTAAAAAAAAATGCCTGGCCGTGTCTTTTTGTTTGTTTGGGCTAGCTTCCGGAACAGCTGAACTGATTATTATATGGAGCAAGAGCATAAAAGTTATTTTTATCCTAAAATTTTCACGGAATCGGAATTTACGCGGAAAAAACTGAGTTTACAGTGTGCGCGTACTTACCACCTACCTAAATAGATTTGATATAACTAAACATGTTTCTATTAAATACGACAATTATTGCGATCAAAATCAAATAAATTCCTAAAAGACTTAAATTACTTTAACTGCATAACATTATAGATAACCATACTAAAATAATCAATATACAAAATAAATAAAATAAATCAGCTTCACGCTGTGTCCCGCACACAGTAGGGTAGGCAGAGGGAATTTAGTGTTAAGACACTCCGTTATCCACTTTCTGCTGAATTTCTGGAGGCAATGCGTGTTGAGTGGCAGAATTCAACGCCGCGCTTTGCCTCGACACCAGAGCGAGAAATGGAATTATAAATTTAAGTAAATATTTCATCTCTTCGAGTGGGGTTCGAACCCACAACCAATCGATTTTACAGTTACACCTTGTGCCCCTGCGCCACGACTGGCCTCAATGATTAATATTTTTTCTGAAACGCCTACACTTCAATAAATATAGGTATAGTCAGCAGACAGAGGAAATTATAATTAATTATTTATTTAACAAATAATTCTAAATTTGTGCTCATCTAAAATGCCAAATCCGTAATAAAATCAAAGACAATTTCACCCTTTTCCATAACGATTCTTTCAAAGGGCTACCACAAAATAAAGATAAAAAGAAAAAAATATGAAGGGAACTTTATAATCAAGAGTCAATAAGTCCATTTTAACTTAACCTTATAAATAATTAATTCGTTACTTTACCAGCGTATTAACATTTTAAATTGAAATTCACTTCTTTAGAGGCGCTTCGTCGAAAAATTAAGTAGAAATTTCTCAAAGGAGTTCTAAAGACCAATTTATCTAAAGGATCTTGGTAGTTGAAAGAGAGTTCAGTGAAAATTTTATTTGTATATAGAAAAGATAAATACTTATAACTGATACAAAATAAATTTTCGCTCATATGTACGTATATGTACCTACATATATATATATATATATATATATATATATATATATATATATATATATATATATATATATATATATATATATATATATATACATACGAAAAGTGGGGAACGGAGTGTCTTAAAACTAGGTTCCCTCTGCCTACCGTGCTGTGACTTTTTTTTATATATAACTCTTCCGTCAATAAATAACAGATAATGCATTAATGAAACTACTGCACATATAAATCGAAGAATTTTCATGTGTTTATTATGCTCGGAACCATTCTATATGCACTAAATCATTTGACCTATACTAAAGTTAAACATTTTAATGCAAACTACATCTAAAATCAGAATATTTTAACACTACATAAATATAATGGGAACGAGCGCTGGTATACAGATTTCGTGCTCAGCAAATTAGTTAACACATAATATGACGGCATCAAGTTTTACTACCTTTTTGCGAGGAAAATTATACTCAATGGCCTCATTAACGCTGTCACCCTGAAAGCTGTGATGACGAAGAGTTGGACTGGAATTAGTTTGAATATCATCTTTATATATACGGGCTTATATGTGGATGTCTGTTTGTATGTGTGATATATGTATGATATTGTTTTGAGATGGATGAAACACTACTGATTTTTTATTATTTTTAGCTTCACTATGCATTCCACGTGATATAGCAGGATAAGCAGATGGAATATAATGGAAGGATAAGTGAAGAACGGAGTGTCTTTAACACTCCGTCCCTCACTTTGGCAGATCTCAACGCTGCGCTTTATCTGGTTTCCAGAGCATGGAAAAAAATCACTCCCCCCAGTAAGATAGAAGCCTATCTGCTCTTTTATATGCCCTTTTGCAATTTATAACAATAATGTAATTCAATATTCGGCGGAAAGTGGAGACGGAAGTACCTTAATGGGAACGCAGTGTCTTAACACTATGAATTTAAAGAAATGTAATTCAATGCAGTGCAAAGTGTTGTTTATGGGAGGGCTAGATATTCTAGCTTTTTCAATGGATGATATACAATTGAACGATGTCGTTATAGTCTAGCTGATGACCGGGTACATATTTAAAAAAAATATATAATGTTTAAAGAAAGCGAGGCACTTGTATGTACCACGATATTTTTGCTGGATTTATGATAGAATATCTATAAATTGAGTTAGAAATAGAAAAGTGATTAAGTTTTGTAACTCTTACTCTATACAAACATCGTACAAAGGTGCATGAAAACCTTTTTATTTACATATAATAAGAGCCGTTGTGGCACAACAGCACAGCTGTAAAGGTAGTTGGGAGTTCGATTGCCACTTGAGGCAATAAGCTATTTTCATTTCTTCGCTTTAGTAAGAAGAGAAAGCGCGGCATTGAGTTCCGCCACTGAACGCGAAATGTCTCATATAGTAGTAGGGCACGGAATGTTTTAACACTAGGTTCCTTCTGCCTGGCCTGCTAAGAAAATACATTATAAAAAGTGAAGAAATATTATTAAATGAATAAATATAGGTATTTTTACGTATATATGCTTCCCAGGTCATGTTTAAGTAATATCTTGTCAGAATTTACTAACGTGAGCCATATAGTAGCGCTCAAATTGTGAGAAATTGATTTTCTCAGAATTTGAGCACAAAATATATTGTCCTTCTACGTACGTAAAAAATATATTCTATAATGTCAATATATCTATTAAAGTGCTTTCACATTATTTTATGTAACAGAACTGACGAATATTGGTAGATATATCTTGTATATATATAATCAAAATTTACGTCTATCTATGATTTCAAAAAAATATCGTGTTTTTTCATTTTCATATAAGACGATGTTTTTCTGCTTGTCCGGGCTGATCTCCAAAATAACTACTATTAACTAACCCGCCGAATTCTGGATACATTGCGTGTTTAATGTAAATATTTCAATTCTTCAAGTGGGGATCGAACCCACTACCAGTCGCGTTTACAGTCACACTTTGTGATCCTGCGCCACGAATGGCTTTATATTAAGTCATATTTGATAACCATAACTTACTACCCACTCGGGTAGACAAAACGCGGCGTTCAGTTCCGCCATTCAACACGAAATGTATCGAAATTTGGGTGAAAGTTGGACATAGCAGTATATCAATAGATTCTCTCTGCCTACCCTACTATGGGGCAAAAAGCCTAAAACTATATCAAAATAACTCTGCTCAGATTATAACTAATTAAAATTATTATCAAATAATTATTGCTTTTATCACGCAATTTACGAATATATTCAAATAATAATAGTTTCAACAAAATGTTTTCATATTAACCTAAATAGAAGGTAAAACCAATAAATGTCATAAAAGAATTATCTCCTAATTAATAATTCACTATTTATTATCTGTAATAAAATTTAAATATTAGTTTTTCATCTATTCTTGATTTTACTTTTTAATCATTAATTTTCATTCATTTAGTGTCAAGGCACTCTTCTCTACACGTTTTGCTGAGTGGCGAAATTTCATTACTTTTTCTATGTTAGTAGAGAGCTGAGTGTCTTTACTACCTGCCTTCTACCCTGCTAAATACATACTTTTTCTTCTAGGTATATTTTACAGAAATAAAGAAAGGTAAAAAAATACTCACCTGAGGACAACACCGCAGTAATATCTTGAAATCCAATCTGAAACAAAAAACAATCTAATAAAATAATAAATCTTCGTGCTCGTTGGTCATTAATAATATTTTATAAGAAACATTTCTTAGTTATTTGGTTTTAAATTCTGAAAAAGTTCACCACAAAGTACAAAAACACTGATTCACGCTTATCCCGCATAGCAAGATAAGCTGAAGGAACCTAATGTTAAAACACTCTACCCCGAACTTTCAGCTATTCCTAGAGATATTGCGTGTTGAGTGGCGGGATTTAATACCCCACTGAGAGAAAAAAAAAATGAGTTCCACCATTTGGGCATAGAGCGGAGAACTGAGTGTCTGGACACTGGTTCTCTCTGCGTACTCTGCTATTTAGAAAAATGCTAAAAATCAAGCTCAAAAAAATATCCATTTTTATTGACACTGAGTTGATCAGTATTAGAACTTTCAATTGTCGCTTTTAGTAAGGCGTGTTACAGCTTAGACAAAATGGCGCATTCAAAATAACTGTTAAGCTAAGCTTTATTTTTTTTCTTTTATTTATTATATTTATTATTACTATTTTCTTATTGTTTTAAGGTTTTATGTGAAACATCAAATACATACGCCCCAGTTGTAGTCTAATTTTCAAATGTTTCCAATTAAATTTTTGGCAAAGATTCTTTATACGCAACCCCATTTCCCCTTGCCAGTGAATGTTCATAAATCTACGAACGTTAAGGAAAATATAATAAAACAATATATAAACGAAATTTATATGTGCCCCTACCTGATAAAAACATATAAATGGTTTAGTATAAGACAAGGTTTTCTTAAATTTTACAATGATATACTACATCGGGGTCCGCATGTTTGCGTGGACTTTAAAGACGCAAAATTAAATGTTCATTTTTTTCCTCTCTAGATAACATTATTCGTAAGCAGAGCTATGCTCTTTATTTATATAAAATATTTTTTACCACACCGGGGCAATCTAGGGCGATTTTATACTCGCGACCCGCTCGCGGCTTCGCCCGCTTGAACTACACAATTATTTGCTTACTAATCTGAATTATTTTTTTAGCTTCACGCTGTATCTCACACATAGCAGTCATCAGAATGAACCAGGACTATAATGAATGAGACTTCGCTCCCATTAAGACACTTCCGTTCTCCACTTTCCGCCGAATTCTCCAGGCATTGTGAGGCGGAACTCAACTCAATTTATTATTTCATTCCCCCGAGTGGGAAGTGAATCCATAACCGATAAGTTTAAAGATTTTTTGAAATGCCCGCGAGTGTGAAGTAAAAATAATAATAATTAAATACTATAAAAATATTTCAATCAGTAATCAAACCTATAACTCTCACACATTTAGAACTAACCAGTCCCTAGCCATTAGTTATATTAAAGTATAAATAAATAAATAAAACATATTTTATTACCAAGAAATAAAGAAGAAGAAATATACAGATGATAAATACATAATTAAGATTATGCAAAAGGTCTAACTCATCTTATATCCAATGCTCTATTATAAATTAAAACTATTAAATAAAACTAAACGAAATCTTTTAAAGGATTCAAATATGTCTTAGCGGGACACAATAAACGTCAGCGCGACCGACTTCCTATTATATAAGGAGCGGATATGCTCCAGTTTTCATTCAATATATTATACCATACTTATAAAGTCATGACCTAAATGAAGAAAAATAAGAACTTGTCAGTTCAAATCTCATTTAAATCATTTTTTTGATTATTAAAAAAGTGTATATATGTAAATAAAATTGAAGTGTCTGTCAAGGATGTCAAAATATATATTTTTTTAAGTGCATAATAGGTATTTATTTACACGATGCTGAAACGTAAACAAATAATGTTAAAATGTGTGTCCGTCTGTTTTTTTCTTTCTGTTTCTCCATACAAATCTCCGGAACACCTGAAATGATTTTTACAGGAATATATGCAACATATAGACCACTGCTTATTCTACGGGATAGGGATTAACGCAGGAAAAAGGTTTGGCACGCGGTCTTAGATAGATGAGAAATAACTTAGCATATCCTTATTTAATATTTAACATTTTTTCCGAGCAAAATCAAATGCAATTCCGAAATATTTAAATTTTGATTTATCAAACGTGTTAATAGTATCTATAGATAATCACACAAAAATAATCAACGATATTTTTCTAAATACAGCTCAATAATATTAAATAAGTATCCATATAACTTGGCGAAGCCACGTCCGGGCCGTTAGTTGTTTAATAAAACTAAAAATGATATAAATTTCAAAACTTTCTTTGTGTACTGCTTGTGTAGTAAAACGCTGTTTTACGTTTTACTGAATGTGAAACTAAATCTTGTTGATATGTACAGCAAAGGATAAATATCATGCACAGGAAACTGCTATAAGCGTAATAATTTTAATATTTTGTTTAGGTCATTAATATGAGGCCGTCGTAGGCCGTCGTGGCGTAGGGGCACAAGGGTATGTATGACTGGAACGCGACAGTTGTGGGTTCGATCCCCACTTGAGGGTATGAATTATTAAAAAAAATCAGCTTCACGCTGTATCCCGCACACAGCAGGGTAGACAGAGGGAACCTAGTATTAAGACACTCCGTTCCCCACTTTCTACCGAATTATTATTCATTAATATTTTCATTTCATCTCATCATCATCTCGCTCTGGCACTAAGACAAAAGCCCAGCGTTGAGTTCCGCTACTCAACACGCAATGCCTGATAAATTTGGCGGAAAGTGGAGATCGAACCTCTACCCTGCTGGATGCGGTATACAGCGTGAATTATTTTAGGAAAATTACAGATTAGATAGTTATTACATCAATCTTAATCGCTTTAATGTAATCTAACGTACCTGCGGTCATAGTTACCTCGGGCACATAGAATGTGAACAGCTTTCATTTATGTTCATTTGACCACGGGAGTAAAACCGTAGTTAAAAGCTAGTATTGTAATATCTTTATAAAGCTTTATAGTCCAAATGTAGCAAAAAGTATCCATAACACAACTATACTAAACAAAATCACAAATCTTAATACTAAAAATAACCCAAGAATACTCAAAAAATATATTAAAAATATGTATATAATATTGTCGTCGAAACATTTTTATGGCGTCACGCCGTGAAATAGACACAATTGAAAATTCTGAACAAAATGTATTCGAGTCTGTCATGACACTGAATAATGAGCTTACGTTGAAAGGCAGTAGTAAACTGGAAACTTGAAGTATAGGAATATAATATGCTTCCTTTTCTGTATTTTATTTATATATATTTTTGGATAATTGTACAGAAAAAATGGGATTTCACATATAGAAATGTTTATTTTATTATTTTTTCCCTTCATATTTTGAGGGATTGCGTGTTGAGTGGTGGAACTCAACGCCACACTTAGCAGAATGAACAAACAAAAGTAACTAGTTACTCTAAGAGAGAATCGAACCAACAATTATCGAATTCACAATCAAACACCAATCCACTGACCTCATTTAATTTACTATAACAAAGAATTTAGTTTTAAGCTAAGGTGAAAAGTAAGTTACTTAGAGAATTTACTATTTGTTTATTTTCCTTAACTGTATTAAATAATCGAATCCCATAAAAATCATTAGTATACGTTAAAGTAAAACATTATATTGATTTTTCACTCGAAGAGATGAAATATTTACTTGAATTAATATTTCCATATCTTCGCTCTGGTGTCGAGGACAAGCGCGGTGTTGGGTTCTGCCACTCAACACGCAATGCCTCCAGAATTCGACAGAAAGTGGGGAACGGAGTGTCTTAACACTAGGCTCCCTCTGCCTACCCTGCAGTGTGCGGGATACAGCGTGGAGCTGATAAAAAAAATGGATATACTCGTATGTATGTACATGTACTTTTACATTTGAAATTGCTAAAAATGCATCATCGTAAGCAATATATATATAGCGAGGAATGCTCAATAAAAAATGTTACTATTATAGCTGACAATTTTCAAAGGTTTTTATAGTCGATCTGAATTTTTTCAACTAAATTTATTGAATTGAAAAAGCAAAATTTCAAAAATAAATGAATGAAAAATTTTCAATGCACTATCGACATATGAACAAAAAAGGTTAAAAGTATTATAAAAGTAAACAGAAGCCAAAAGAAAAATAGTTGTGGTCATAAAATAAATTGAACACTCTGTTACTCGTATGTAGAGTAGAATAGATATTGGTTAGAAAACGTTATTATATTTTTTTAAGGATTCCGCTTTATGCCGTATAACAGGGTAGACAAAGGGTATCCAGTGACTAGGCTCCAAACTTTCTCCGAATTTTTGAAACATTACATGTTAAATGTCGGAACTGAACGCCGTGGTTTGTCTAACAAAGTGGGGCAATAAAAATTAATTAAATATAATCATTACCCCAAGTGTGGATGGATTCCTCAGCCATCACGTTTACAGGTCGTTCATATCCCAACTACAGAGAGACCCTCACAAATATTTTATTTTTACCTTCACGCTATATTCTGCACATAGCAGGGTAGGCAGAGGGAACCTGGGAACTAAATGTTGACACACTATTCCCACTGTTCCCATTAAGACATCCGTACCCCACTATTCGCCGCATTCTGGACGCATTGCATATTAAATGAACCGAACTCAACGCAGGGCTTTACTGTTACCAGAGCAAGGAAACGTAAATATTTAATTTTCTCGAGCGGAATCGAACCCACAACCCGTCGCATTAACAGCCACAACACGCTTGTACCCCTGCGCCTCGACAGACCTAAATAATAATCATTCAATCATATAGACGATATTTTAATATTAAATTAAAATTTTCTATACAAATAACATAGTACGGGCCTAAAATTTACATGCAATCAGCTCACCTTGTATTTTTTTGCCAGCACGTATTCCACCCGTCGAAACAAAGGAAAAGCTTCATCTCACAAACGGTAACAACAATATGATTTATTCTTTCAACCTTGTTTTCTCGAATAGGACATGTATGTACTAAACGACATAAATTCTATGTAATAAATTGTTATTACTTTTATGTTTTATTAATATATAAGTAACTGTGTGCCAATTTTTTTGGAAACGGGTCAAGGTTCACTTCTGATGAGGTTTTATAAATAGAAGTATTTGAAGTTGCATAAAACTGTCGTTCAAGTTTTAATCTCTTGTGCTGAATACATTATTATACATTTATTTTAAAAAAAATCAGCTTCACGCTGTATCCCGCACACAGCAGGATAGGCAGAGGGAACCTAGATAAGACACTCCGTTCCCCACTTTCCGCCGAGTTCTGGAGGCATTGCGTATTGAGTGGTGGAACTCAACGCCGCGCTTTGCCTTGACACCAGTTAGAAGAAACGAAAATATAAATGTACATAAATATTTCTTTGTGACCCTGCGCCACGACTGGCCTCAATTATTTTTATTTTAACTTTATATTTAAAAATTGGTTGATACAAATTGTCATGGGATATTGAATTACTGTAAACGCATGATGTGGGTTTGATCCACACTCAGGAGAAAAAATTGCATCACTTAATACTTACGAAAATTTTCTCTCTCCCTCTCTCCTCTTTTTTGAAACCCTTTCAGTATCTTAGCAATCATAGTTTTAATGAAAATTTTTAATAAAAATGGCAAAAAATACAGTAGTAAGTTTTTCTTTTGTCTTACAAAGATCCTCTGTGTAGTATTTTTTGAAACTGAATAAGTTAACGCCTGTTGTACCGTGGTTAGCATGTATCTCATAAAGCACGATGCTTATATGTCATAGTTTATATGTCACTCTGGAGAACATTTATGTATAGTACATATAAACTCCAAATCTTGCTATACAATATGCCATGTTAAATTCCGCAATTCACCAAGAAATGTCTCCAAATTTAGTCTTTTTTTGGCGAAAGTGTTAAGATACTCCTTTTACTCTAATTTTCCTTTCTTCCTCCTTTCCTTTTTTTTATGTTGAGTAACATAACGCCACTCTTCTTCTTGTTACCAGAGGGAAGAAATTAAAATAATACATTACTTTAAATTATTTATTTTAATTCAACCCACAACCTACGAATTTACAGTGTCACCATGACAGCCTCGAAAACAATTATTAACGAATTATAATACAAATAATAAAAAAAAACCTATCAAAAGTTCGAGAACTCGGCGGAAAATGGTGAACGGAGTGTCTTAACACTAGGTTCCTCTGCCTACTACAGGCAAATGCAGATGTACCGCATACAGGCAGATGCGGGATATAGCGTGAAGCTGATTTAATTCATTTTTTTTAAATATCCTTTTAGACAGATTAAACGAAATTTACACTAACTATCACGCACAAATACCCAACAGCTTACAAAAATAATATATTACCACATAGCAACATTTGTAATATTCTTTATGAAAAACTTGTATATGTCATTTCATTCAGATTCTTTTAACCTTTTTTCTCCCTTGGGCCAAAATCCATTTCCTCCAGAGGTCCCATAGTACTTGGAACGTTTGAAAAAGAATACGTTCCTTGTCCTAGTTTTTAATCTACTATCACATTATTCAAGTCGGTTTGACAGTGAAAAATACTTCTTTAGCCGATTCTTATTCGATTAAAATGAAGTTAAGGAACGGTATATTTAGAAATCGATATAAATGGAAAGTTAAAACAGTGAGGGTGTGAAATAGTATAAAGTTGAGGCTGTCACGACGCAGCGGCACAGAAGTTGACTTAAACACGACGATTGTGAGTTTGATTCCCACTAAGGGAATGAATAATTATTTTCGTTTCTGCTCTCTGATAACAAGACAAAGGACAACCTTAAATTTCAACCTCAACACGCTATGCTATTTCGGAAATGCACGGAAAATGAGGAATGAAGTGTATTTTTACTAGGTTCCCTCTTTCTACCCTGCAACATGCGGGATACGACGTGAAGCTAAAAAAGAACTGTAACTTAAAATTTATTAGGAGTTCTCCTGCTTACAAATCATGCCATGTTCATATTGGGTGATGTAACCTAACCCACTTTTGAAATAGACCAGCTGAAATATACATTCATAATATTTTTTTAATATTTTAAAGTACATTTACATATTATATGACTGTAACTTATAAAACTTATATAACATTAAACATATTTATAATATTTATTTTACGCAAGTTAGCAAAAATTCCAAAAATGTTGGAAATGGATTCTGTTAATTATCCTTTAACACCCTGGCTAATTTTTTTTTAAATATTTTCAATGTACAGAAACGATTTTTCTACAGATTTATTATAAGTATAGATTATTGAAATTTCATATTATACTTTGCAATAGTTTCTAAGAATGATTATAATGACCGTAGGTATATAAAATTCACCGAGGAGAAATTTATGTATTTTGTAGCCTCACGCTTTATCCCTAGCGGTGTAGCCAGATGAAACTGAGTGCCAAACGAGTTACCTCCGTGACCATCCTTCAGTATCTTCGAGACTGCGTTCTCAAAGGCCAGCCGTGGTCTCCCTCTGTCTCTCTTACCATTTACTCTTCTTTTATAAATGACTTTTGCAGTTCTCTGATCACTTATTATCTCGAAGTGCCTAATCCACCTGAGCACGGTATTCTTCATTCTCACCGTATCAGCCTCGCTAGAACCTGTAGTTGTGTGTATCTCTTCATTGCAGATTCGGTCATTTAAATAACTCCGTATATCTTACGAAGAGATTATATGTTCACAACATTCATCTTTCTTTTATTTCTTGTTGGTAATATGCACGTTTCACTGGAGAATACTACCGTTGGTTCCGCACTGACACTGACTTTAAGTATGAAAGACATTTAAATATGAGTACTTATTAAGAAGTACTAGCGGCTCGCCAGCGGCTTAGCCCGCTTAAACTACATGATAAGCAGAATTAAAAAGAAGTAATATTCTAATATGATTTTTTTACGATATTATCGTAATTTCTATAAGAAATTTTGATTGTTTCGAACTAAAAAATACGACCAATGTTGATATTTGATTTGTAAAATATACATAAAGCTAATTATTTATTGTACGTAGAGGCCAGACAGACAGACAGACAAGAAATTAAAAAAAAATCTTTTTGCTTTCTATTATTCTTTTTAAGTGTCCCTCTATCCATTTCAGTCAAAATTACTAAATGTACAGACAAAATATATTTACTGTCTTATTATGTATAGAGATAGAGATAAAACAATACTCTTGGACATATACAAAAAAAACAATTTCGAATATCTGACCACGAAGTCATACGTTCACATAATGGTTAGAGCGCCTGGTCGGTTTCCAGGAGGCGCGACGTCTAGTCCCGCTACGTTCAAATTTCTATACGTTTTCTAAAAATGGATGCTCCATTTACCTTTAATTTAAATTTGAAAACTAATAGAATACGGTCCAATTTCCAAAACTATCATTTTCAATGTGTCTTCAATATATCAAAGCTAGAACTTCAAGTAGTTCCTAGATCTAAAGTTAGTGAAAATTTGAAGACTACTTTCGAAGAAAATATACTATATTGCATTTCGTTCACAGCATTACTAGACGACGGGTTTTATTACATACTTTCTATGTGACACTTCCTTTATAAATAAAAGTAGGTACAAAGAAAAAATAAACAGTACATTGTATTACCATTTTAATTTTCTTTTTAATTTATACCTCTCCCGCTGATGTCAGGGTAGCAGAAATTAGTGTTAAGAAATTCCTTTCTTCTAGGAAACCTAGTATCTTAACAGTAGCTTTGGTCTGCTCAGCTTACATTACATGCAAGGTGCAGTGACAATCTATAAAAATGTTTTTTCCACCTCCAATTCAATTAGAAGATATTTTATATTAAGTGGTGGAACGCCACGTTTTTTCTTATTAGAGGAATGAAATAAATTTAAATAGCATCTTTCCCTAATTCAGAATCGAACCCAAATTTTGCGTTTAGTTAGACGCATCACAATAGCAAAATGACTGTTTATTGAATGAAATGTTTATTTTTGATTACTAAAAGTACTATATCCCTAAGACGAGAAATGTGAAGGACTCTTATACATCGGATCCGTTCGTCTATTGACAAAGCAAACAATAGATAACAAAAGGCAGCTTACTTCAATTCCACTTTTATTGGGCAGAAATATAAAATGAAATGAATTCAAACTAAATCTAGGCAACCTACGGAAGTAAAAGAATTCAAAGTAGTTTTAAATTGATGCCACAATAAGATGAATCTAGTATATCGATCCTCTATTCCCCTTTCAACGTTTCAGCATTTTCACTATTCAAGAATCGCGTTGAGATTTTATTAGGCTTTGAACTTCCTTTGGTCTAGATTAAATAGAACCTTTGATCTCACTTTTAGGTGGCTTTTGTGGGTCGATCAAGATGTCGATTAGTATTTTGAAACAAAATAATTATATATCTATATATTAATATATAAATATTGCGCGGACGGAGGTGTATAAAATTTGACACAATTATAGTTTATGTCGAGAATTAATGCAAAATGCTATTATTTTTTTAAATTATGCATACTAAATATATTTAATTAGTAAAATAAATATAACACACACTATTATATAGCTTAGTAAAAAATATATAATAGTTTCTAACCATATATTACGAATATATGTACATACGTTTTAGAGGCCAGTCGTGGCGCATGTTCACAAAGTGGTTGTGGGTTCATTCCCCACTCAAGGAGATGAAATATTTCCATTTATTCGCTCTGGTGTCGAGGCAAAGCGCGGCGTTCAGTTCTGCCACTCAACACAGCCTCCAGAATTCGGCAGAAAGTGGAAACGGAGTATCTTAACACTAAGCCTCTGCCTACGATGCTGTGTGCGGGATACAGCGTGAAGCTGATTTATTTATTTATTTTATTTTATATATCCATACATATATTATAAATTCGAAAGTAACTCTGTCTGTCTGTCTTTTACGCAATCAGGGTCAAACCGCTAATTCAATTGTGATAAAATACTCATATAGAGAGAGATACTTGAGGGTCTTCGGATGAACATAGGTTACTTTTTTTTCTCATATTTGCAATATTGTCGATATATACTAATATATTAAAATACTTTTTAGTTTGACAGGCAATTTATTCTGCCATCTTAATAACAACCGACCGTTGATAAGCAACGGTTTGCCAAGTTTGTTTGTTATAAGAAAACGTCACCCAAAATGAGCTTGCTTAACGCATACATGGCGTGCGCCGGTTCAACCTTTTGAGATACATAAAAACAATGTTTAACAAAAATATTGTTCTTTAAATAATGTTTAAGACATTCTGCGATGGTATATGTTTATCTCTGAAGGTTGAGCAAAAGTAATCATTTTAATTAATTTACTTTATATTTATCGGGCTTTTGTTATATATATTTTCTATAATTTGATATTGATCCAAGGGGGTCCAAGATGGAAGGCTTGCTCGCAGCGACCCCTGCCAGCCCTTACGAGGGCTGCAACGTTCCATCCGCCACGTGCACCTCGAGAGAGCGCACTGATAGGGCGTCCCCCCAAGGCGACGCGCACCAGTGCGTCCCCGCTGGTGTGTCAAGTGGCGACGAATGCGGCGTTGGGGACCGCCACCCAACACGTCATGTCCGGAACGGCGGGAGGTGGAGGACGGAGCTACAAATAGCTACATGGAATGTAAGAGGAGGGATGGAAGAAAAGATGAATGAATTATTAGATGTGATGGATGATAGAGATTTGGATGTCGTTTGTGTGACAGAGACCAAGCGAAAGGGCAATGACACGACCGATTTGCCAGGCAGTCGGGTCGCTTTCTGGGCCGGCGTACCAGAGAACGAGCGGGGCTGTCAAGGTGTAGGTGTGTTATTTTCCTCTCGATTGGTTAGTGCAGCGGTTGAATACAAGGCGATCAACCCGAGACTGCTTTGGGTTCGCTTCAAGCTGGGGTTAACAAGAGTATTCTTGTTAGTGGCGTATGCGCCAGTATCCTCAGCTATATTAAGCGAACTCGAGGAGTTTTGGGAGAGTGTCAGGGATGTTCTAGGTAGCATTAGAGGGAATGAAAAAGACCGTAGCGTTTGGCGCTCCGTTCTCTCTGACTACCCCGCAAGGGATAAAGCGTGAAGCTAAGTTAAGTTAAGTTTAATATTGATCCTTATGAAAATGAATATAATAGTCGCTTTTAGCATTTTATCTACATTGAAATTATAGTTCACTGTATAACATTCTAATAAATAATTAAGGAGATGTCACTGATTCGAAATGACCTAGCCTACGAGCGGCATAGTATGACCGACGCAAACGGGCAGATGATTTTGACGGTTTTGTAAATTTTCATACATTTTCGAACTACTGTTAATTTTTATGTAATTACTAGCGACCCGCTCGCGGCTTCGCCCGCTTTAACTACTGAATTATTCATGTAATGTACCTATGTTTGCAAAACACTTAAGATTACTAATGTGAAAATTATTTAAACCTTAATGCAACCCGCATTTTCGTAGTTCCAATAAGGATGTTCCAATTGTTCAAAAAAACACACTTAAATAAATGACATAAACAACAGAAAACCTTAACGAAAGAAATTATAAACAACAGACTACCTACTATTCTTTACCCAAAAATACTTAAACGAAAGATGTAACCAAACTATGTCGCGTTGAAATACATTATAATTATTGGATAACTCCAAAATACGTGCAATCGCTTCTAAATTAACTTTGCTATAGAGCCAGGCGCAGAATTAAAGCATTCTCGTCCATCTCCGTAGTAGCTCCGAACGACATCTGGGCGTCGACACAGTATGAAATTGAAAGGATTATCAAATGCCATCTAGGCGGTCAACTCAGTCAGGAGAGACCCTCGGTTTCCTGAGGGAGGCCCATCTTAAGCGACCAAGGTTCATGAGTCGGATTTGGAGGAGAATAAAAAGTCCCTCGGAAGTAGTCTTACGTCTGACCTTGGGCTGCCGGGTATGCCACGGAGTGCTGCTCCTTAGGTGCAGGTGATACATTGGCGCAGCGGAATACGTTGGACGCAAGACGACCAATGTGTACCTCCAGGCTTTCTATTTTTATGTTGCGATGATGCGTGGTGTTCCTCACTCAGTATGGCGCCTGCGTCACTCGACGGAGGATGAGGTTCTGGACCACTTGCAGGATTTCTCGTTGACTTATACTCGCTAAGGCGTTGTGATGTCATCAGTGTATAGTGCGTAGAGAGCAGGTGATAAAATGCTGCCCTGGGGAACAACGGCAGCGATCGAGTCGCTGCTAGACCTCGAACTCTCAACTCTCACGTAAAATGTCCTGTCACTGAGGCAGGGAGGCATGCGCGACGTGCTGGGGGGTGCCGGCTCTGAGCACTTAATGAAGTAGGCCCGGGTGCCAACGCGGTCGAATACGCGTGCTACGTCGAAGAAGACCAATATTGCACTCTCCTTTCGGTTGATCGCTGTTGCGGCGTAGTATAACCAGAGTGAATGGCTTGCCAAACTGCTCGCTTCGTGGGTGCATGTGCGACTGGAGAAGTGAGAGGAATAACTTCTCGAACAGCTTGGCGACCGCGCTAAGGAGGGTTATAGATCGATATCCCTCAGGCTGCGGGCTCTTCCCAGCCTTGGGCAACATGATGACCAGGCCTTCCTCCCATGCCCGGGGGAAAGAAGCCAGGCGGGTTTTTTTTTTTCGAACTTGAAGTTAATGCTGTTAGCCCTATTGGCCTTTACAGCGACACCAGGTGGGTAGGGAAGAGGGTACTCTGTCCCAGAAGAAATGCAAGCATTACCTGGCTGCTTGAGAGGGGCAGGCGGCGGATCCATTTTTATAAGCAAAAGGTTGCGGGGCGCGGGGGGACGCGTGGTGGGCAGCGAGCCGTTACACAGCAAGAATTTTTTAGTACCGTCATTTTAAATCTGTGCTACTAATCTTCTAAAGTACTTATTGAAATGAAAAACAGTAAACAACATTTTAAACTATATTAAATGGCCAAAAGGTAACTAACATACTTATATATATATACTGAAAGTAAGGGTTAATCATGAGTCGATAATATAGCTTTTCTCTAAAATTATTTGTAATTTCGAAATATTGTAAAGAGCAAAGTTTATCTTTGTTTAACGTAGAAAATTAATATTAAATTAAATTAGCTTCACGCTGTATCCCGCACACAGCAGGGTAGGCAGAGGGAACCTAGTGTTAAGACACTCCGTTCCCCACTTTCTGCCGAATTCTGGAGGCATTGCGTGTTGAGTGACAGAACTCAACGCCGCGCTTAACCTCGACACCAGAGCGAAGAAATGGAAATATAAATTTAAGTAAATATTTCATCTCCTCGAGTGGGATTCAAACCCACAACCAGTCGGTTTTGCAGTCACACCTCGTGCCGCTGCGCCACGACCAGCCTCAAGTTAGAAAATTAATAACTTATTTAAAAGGATAAGAATTAATGTCATTATGGACACACATCCCTTACAATAAGAAAATATATTTAAATTACCATCTAATTTCCGTCTCCTCTACGCTTTCATTAGTAAGACTTAAACGATTTTTATTTGCATTTCTTGTTCTACGACCTATGAACGACTTTTTCGTGGCATAATTAAATTAAAAAAGGAAATGTTTAAAAAAGTAAAAAATAATAATAAAAGAACAGAAGAAGAGTAAACAAAATAAACAACAGGATACTTAAACGAAAGAAATGATAACCAAAGACAACCTACTATTCTATTAATGAAAAAAGATGAAACTAAATATATCGCGCTGAAATAATACATTAAACTCTAATTATCCAATACGTACAATCGCATCTAAGTCTACTTCGCTACAGAGGCGGGCGGGGAGACGGGCGCGGCGGACGCGTCGCGGGGCGCGGGGGGACGCATGGCGCGTAGCGAGCCATTTCGCAGCAAGGATTTTTTGATATTGTAACAACTTCTAAAGTACTTATTTAAATGAAAAACAGTAAAAGACAGTTATGATCTACATTAAATGGCCAACGTAACTAATATACTTATTTATATGCTGTATGAGTAAGGGATAAACGAAACATGTGCCAAATCTGCGGTTTATAGCCGGCGCGATGTGTCAACAATTAAATGCGTTTTTCTCTAAAACTATTCGTAATTTCCAATTACTGTAAAGGACAAATTTTATCTTCGTTTAACGTAGAAAATTAATAAAGTATTTAAAAGGATAAGGATTGATACCATTATGGACAAACATCCCTCACAATAAAAAATATATTCAAATTACTATTTTTAGACAGAAATATGCTCACTGTATGTTATCCTTAGAAGATACAAATATGCTGTCGCTGACTTTTTTGTAGATCTTATTAAGAGGAATAATACTTTAGTACATTGTTTTCATGTAGGACTTACCATTAAAGCAGCGCATGCGTGAAAGTTTCTCAACGGGTAGGACTTTATGCACATTTATCATATTTATGTCAAATTACATTAAAATATACATATAATAAACTATATATAAACCTTCCCTGAGAAATACTCTACCTAATGGTGAAAATCGCATCAAAATCAGTTGGGTGGTTTAGAAGAAGATCGCTTAGAAAGGCCAGACAGAGACGAAATGCGTTCTTATTTTATAAGATATAGAGATTAGCTATTTATAATTAATTTATACTTTTCTTTGGTTCTTCGCTTATTCGAGTATTAGTTAGATTTTCATTAATTTCTTGATGTAGTGTAAGTTGCGGCCCTGCGCGGCATCGGCATAATATTATTTAAGTATTAAGGAGAGAATTGTTGGTTATTTCATTTTGGTTGGATGGTTATCTATACCGCTGTTATACACTTAATAAATTGTGGTTTTAGTTTTTTGGGATTTATTTGATATTGCTCGTAAAACTTATCATATTTAATGTAGAAAGGACTTTGGTTATTTCATATAGTATCTATGTACGCGCGCAAGGAAAACGAGTAAAAAGATTTTAAGATTTTTTTAGAAAAGTAAAATCGATCACTGAAAGTCTAATAAAAATTAGTTCAGTTATTCTGGATATTAGCCCGGGGAAATAGAAAGTCAGACAGAGACAAAAAATATATATATTTTTTATTGTATTTGAGTATTATGTAAATAACCACATGTACTTGCAAAAACATAGCACAACACATTTAATTTTAATTCTTTTAAATATTTATTTTACTTTGATAATATTAAAAATGTAGCTGGTTTTGTTTAGTTTTTTTATTAGTATTTTACTATGGTTACGTTGGTTTATTGTAGTTATATTTTTTTCATTTAAATTAGTTAGATATTTTCAAAAACAATTTCCTAAATATATCTATAAGCATTCGTAAAGTTTAAACGGGCAAAGCTGCGTCCGGATCCGCTAGTATTTTATAAAATCCTACCTGTTCGCAACCAGCTAAAATTCAATTTATTAAAAATATTTTTTTTGTGATTGATGAAATTAAAATTGCCGTAAAACTTTCTGTACATACTCGATCTGTCACTCGAAACCACGGACAATACGAGCCAACGACGCTTACGGCGAACGCATATCAGCCTACGAGTACCTTTTACCGAGAATAATAATTCTTCCATTGTAATTATAAAAAAAATAAAATTAAATCAGCTTCACACTGTATCCCGCACACAGCCGGGTAGGCAGAGGGAACCTAGTGTTAAGACACTCCGTTCCCCCACTTTCTGCCGAATTCTGGAGGCATTGCGTGTTGAGTGGCAGAACTCAACGCCGCGCTTAGCCTCGACACCAGAGCGAAGAAATGGAAATATAAATTTAAGTAAATATTTCATCTCCTCGAGTAGGGATCGAACCCACAACCAGTCGGTTTTACAGTAACACTTCGTGCTCCTGCGCCACGACTGGCCTCATTGAACTATGATATAATATAATATATTTAAAAAGAAAATATCAAAACAGTGTTAAAAATATTTTGTGAATAATAAACAGCGTTAAATTTCATTGAAAATTGTAAATATGTAATATGTTACACATTTAAGAACGAGAGAACGTTTTTAACAAATTGTTAAATGGTTATAAATAAAAAAAAATATGTTTGACAATTTACACTTTAGTATTAAGTGACCTGCACGTTGCTATGACAACGTAAGCGTGAAAAACGGAGCAAATAGACAAAATGGAAAGCTAAAAAATATAGTCTTTTTAGGGTTCCGTACATTAAATTGTAGAAACGGAACCCTCATAGCGTCCGTTCATATCCGTCTGTCAAGACCATTTATATCGTGATCATGTAGAGGTGTCAAGCTGAAATTAATATCAAATATTCAAATCTATGGTCCATTGAATCACAAAAAAAATCTATCTCAACAACTCAATCAAAAGAGCGAAGAGAATCTATCGATTTTGCATTTTGCATGAAATCCAAGTCCAAGTCGCACTTAGCCGTTTTTTATAGCTTCACGCTGCATCCCACTTATAGCGAGGTAGGCAGGCAGAAGAAACCTACTGTTAATTTGCTTATTGAGTGACTACAATAACGCCATATTTTGCGTATACGTTACCAGTGCCTTAATATTTCGTTTCCCCGAGTGGAAATCGAACCCACAACCGTTGCGTTTACAGTCGCACGCTTGTGCCCCTACGCCACGACGGATTGTATCATGATATGTAATTTATTACTTTTTTTAAAAACTGCTGTAAAACATTTAAAAGCTTAATCATCGAAATGCCTACATGAAAAATTTAATAATTCCATGAGAATTTTTTAAAATTTTTATATTAACTGTTTTTGAAAAAATGTATACAACTCGGTAATCTTATCTCCGGGTTTAATTATAATATATAATACACTGTTTTATTTTTAAATTATATGCAATAGTGTGGCAGTCGTGGCGTAGGGGCACAAGGGTGTGACTGTAACGCGAGGGTTGTGAGTTCGAACCCCACTCGTGGAAATGGATTCTTGTATTGTGAGTTCCACCATTCAACACACAATACCTCGAAAAATTCGGCGGAAAATGAGGAACGGAGTATCTTAACACTAGGTTTCCTTTGCGTACCCTGCCTGCTGATTATTTTATGTATGCCATTGTTCTCGGATTTAAGGAGCCATTCGTCTTCAGATGGAAAGTGATGTAACAAGTGTCTATACACTATCTCACTCTCTCCGCCCTGTTATTTGCCCAATAACGAGTAAAGTAAAAAAAATATGCGAACACTTCTGAGTTCCGACACATGATCTGTTTTATTGCTCCATTTTATAGAGAATTTTTATCCTTCATTTAACCCAACAGAGTAGCACTTATACTATAAATATATATTATCATAATGTTATATGTTATTCCGAACGAATACGAACTTGCCACTTTGCGTTTTAGTCATGCATACTTCTCTCTGTATGTAACAAGGCAAAGCGCGGCGTTCAGTTCAACGCACAATGTCTCGAGAATTCAGCGGAAAGTGGGGAATGAACTAGGTTCCCAGGTTCCCTCTGCCTACCTTACTATGTGTGGAACACAGAATGAAGCTTAAATTATAAGGTACTTATGTAAACATACCAAATCACGAAACGCTTTATGTACTAATAGCTCTTTGATCATACCGAGTTATCGTCTTATCGGATTTATATAGTTAAGGATTGGGATATCTTGTGACTATTAGTTAGGACATGTCTCATATATGCGATGGTTAAAGATTTAAATTCAACTATATTTAATTACTAAGTGACTGAGAGAAGATGCACAACTGAAGGTACTGGTCGTAAAAATCAGAATTTGTCAAATTTCTCAAGAAAACAACAATAAAACGTCAGTAAGCAGAGGGAAATTATTGTCAGACATTCCGTTCCCCATTTTCCTCCGAATTCTGGAGACATTGGATGTTGAAGGGCGGAAAACGCCGCGCTTTGCCTCTATACCAGACAGACAAATGTAAATATTACATATTTCATTTCCTCGAATGGGAATCGAACGCAAAACCTACGGCGTTCACAGTCACACTTTGTACCCCTGCGCCACGGCTGGCCTCACTACTAAGTGACTTGTTAGTGACTAATTTAGTACTACTAAATTTATAGTTTTTAAATAAAGGAAACGCTATATTATAATACGATATACAAACATTGTTAGTCAGCGCCGGCAATACAATCTAATAATAATGACGTTCAGCTAACGTTCTCGCTACAGAGAATTTCTACTGTCGACATATTTTACAATAACTGTTCTGTTAAACATGAAGTTTTTTATGTTTTAATTTACTTACTTCAAATACAATAGTTTAAAATATGATAATGTTAACAATTTTTTATAAGACAATATAAATTCACTATATAAATGGGAAACCGAGTGTCTTCACACGAGGTTCCCTCTACCCTACTGTGTGCGGGATACAGCGTGAAGCATCATTTCCCCGCATTGGCAACGTGACAAAGCGTGGCATTAAGTTTCACCACTCAACTACTACGATCAAATAAATGAAACAATAAATGAAACAAAGATCAGCTTTATAATATTTTCTAGCAATTACCAATGTAGACAGAGATAACCTGGGAATCTAGTGTCAAGACAATATGTTTTAATATTTCTTCTAATATAACGAATGTTATAGCTTGGCCATACCATATATGGCCTTATAGCTACTATAAGATACTAAATTATTTCTTAAACCAAGATTGAGATTGAAGTGAAAAAGAGATTGTATACGAAAATTGACACCACATGTGCGTAAACAGGAACGTAATACGGATCATTAATTACAAATACATGCGCTCTAATGGAGCGTTACATCCTTTTCCTTTTTAAGACGTAATCAACGAGCTGTGATTGGATATGTGTGGAATCATTTGTGCTTACTGTTTGTTGGTATTGGATTAGTTATTTGGGGCATTGTGGGTTCGATTCGATTTGTGTTATACTTAATAGATAAACTCGTGTTTTATTTTTGAAATGAATATAAAACTCATAGGTTTTTTTTTTGTGTTAAACGAATTTGTTAGCAATCTAAATATTATTTATTAAATTCCTTCAATGCATAGATAATAATTGAAAGAAAATACAATATTATATATAATGTATAAATGAAACAAATGAAATCTTTATAATATCAGGGCAGGCAAATGGAACCTAGTGTTAATACACCACGTTCCCCGCGCACCTCACAATTTTCGAACTCTAGTGGGGATCGAATTCTGAACCAGTCGTGTTTACAGTCACATTTTGTGCCCCTACACCACGACTAGCCTCAAACTGAACAAGCCTTTTTTTTAAATAAAAAATGGCCATTTTTTTGTAAATAAGTCTTATATAACAAAATTATAAAAATAAAACATTTGTAACAAAGTATGTTCTTAAAAGAAAAGAGTACGCTGTTTCATATATTTTTTTAAGAATGATTAGATTTCATGGCTTATCTTAGGGTTGTGATAAACAAAAGATTCATTTATTTTGTTAAAGCGAAGTGTCAAGATGAAGGGCACCTTTGTAATTTATCATCTGTGTCGTGTTCTAGAGCAAGTTAGTAATATTACCGCTCCAAGTAAATAAACACATGAAAGAGAAAACTATATTTAAAAAAAAATAAATGGTCCAAATTCAAATAATTAAAACAAATCGTAGACTGTTGTGTTTGTGGTTTCTTTCATATGAAAAAAATATGTTTTTTTTATCTATATATTTACTACCTACAGCCAGCAGTAGGTCAAGAAATGAGGAAGTCGTTGTGGTGAATAAAATTGAACTTCTGTAATTTGTTTTTTCTTTGTACTGCGAGCGAAGCAAGAGATAGGAGACAGGAGGCTGGTGAACGAAGGAAACAAGACACCCTAATATATATTTTTTAATTTAGATCAATTATAATTATTGTTGCTCAATTAAGGAACTAGTACTTACTATTTGCTTAGGGGAAACATAATATTATTAAAATCCCTAAGACCATGTAAGGCAAAACTCAATGTTGAGTTCCACCAAACAACACGTAATGTCTCGAAAGCTAAATGGTAAATAGAGGCCGGAAAGTTACACAAAATTTCTTCTGGTGATTCTTACCTACTGTTTATGGAAAACAGAGTGAAACTAAAAATTAAATATTAATATAATTTTTATAGTTTCTATCATAACCGTAAAGGTTTGTATGTATACAATTGATATTAATATAAAAATACACATACTCAACCTCAACTCGTGCTTAACCAATTTTTTCACGTTAGTAACGGCGATAATAAATAAAAGCTATCGTCTAAACGTAGCCTTCCGTTACAAAATCAAATTACGCATCAATTTCTACTGGATGTACGAAAATTCTATTTATATTCATCGCATGGTGTGTAGGTTATTTATAGGGTTGGTGGAAAATAAAGACCTTATATTACGTAATACATATATATACACCAATATTCCAGCTAAATTGTCTTTATGCGGCAACGCGTGATGCTATAAACTTGTACTGCCAACTCGTGAAAGTTGTGTATTTCGGTTTGTAATTTTGTAATACTATCAATTTTGTTTGTTTCGAACCTATTTTAAAGATTTTGTGAGTATTTGTACGTTTTTTTTTGCTAAGATTTATTTTTTGCGCTCCGTTTATTGTTACAATGATTTCATTTCAGTATTAGGGTAGAGATAACGTAGAGTTAAGACATTTCATTTTCCAATTTCTATATAAATTCGGGACATTGTATGGTAACTCAACGCCACACATAATACTAAAAGCATTTATTTGTTCAGAAGTTGAACTGACGATGGCTACAAACTAATGAATGCTTCTTATCTTTTTATTTTATTATATTAGACGTTATAAATGAAATCTGTAAGTCTGAGTTATGAGGAATTGTTTCCTCATAATCCTGAAGACAGACGTCACGACTGATCGCGCTTTTGTTAATACAGTGTCAATATACGGAAAGATAATGTTGTTACTGGGGGAATTTTCATGGTGAAAATAATTCAATAAAATTCTGTAACAACAATAACATCTGACTGGAAGCGTTGTGGGTTCGATTCCCACTCGTGAGAATGAATTATATTTTGTTTCCTCGATTTGGTGATTTGGCGCTTTCCTTTGTTAACAAATCGACGAAATAAAATATAATTTATGAAAGCGCGGCATTGAGTTCGTCACGACGCAATATCTCGAAAATTGGGCGGCACCTGGGGAACGGAGTCCCTATATTCCATGATATCTTTATTTACCTTTCTATATGTGGAATGCAAAGTGAACTTAAAAAAAGAAACAAGTCAAAATTTCCCTAAATTATTCAGACGGTCAGAACCTAGAGTTAAGACACTCAGTTCTTCATTTTCCGTTGAAGTTTGGAGGCATTGCGTGTTGAGTAGCAGAACACAATACCGCGCTCTACCTCACCACCAGAGTGAGGAAATGATAAATATAAAATATTTTATTTCCTCCAATGTGAATCGAACCCTCATCCTGCCCCGTTTACTGTCACATTTTATGCCTCTGCGCCACGACTGGCTTTATAAAAAAAAAAATACATAAATAACATAATGGCAGTAATACCAACTATTTTCCGCCCAATAGGCACCGCTTCTTTCTTTATTGACATTCTGATTGATATCAATATTCTTTTTTATGTAAAGCTACCCTCTTTTTACATACAAATCCTGGCAGTACCTATTATATAACACTACACACATGGGCGTATCTACAGATATTTTCTTTAGCTTTGCACACATATGTTCGTGCAAATATTGTTTTTTTTTTATTTTCCTGGGCAAATGTTTCGTTAGTAAAAATTCTGGGGTGGGCATCAGACTATGTTGGAATGGGCAGCGACCAGTCGGCCTCCATCATCCTACGCCTATGACACTGCAGCCCTAATTTATATACTTAAAGTCAAGATGACACTCAATTTGGACTAGGTACCATTTATAAGAAATTTGTATAAACTAACTCAATATATAACATAATGTTTTTCAGTTTCACACTATAGCCCGCATATAACAGTAGAAGAACCTGGCAACCTAGTATTAAAACTATTCCCATTGAGACACTTCCGTTCCCCACTTTCCGCCGATTCTTAAACATTGCGCGTAAAATGGCCACGCTTAGTTACCAGAGCGAAGAAATGAAAATATTATTAGTATTTCAGTACCCCAAATGGAAATCGAACCGACAACCGTAACATTTTAATTCTTATTTCGTGCAAACGTAAAATTTTTAATATATGTACGTAACATATTAAGATATGTATATATATATATACATATATAGTTAACTTTTTCCTGTTACATTTCTTAACAAAGGAGTTCTGTTGAGAAATATTAAACGAAGTTACAAGGAATGCCAACCCTCATCAGAATGATCTATTTATATTGTAAGTAGTTTTGGTTAGCGGCTTTACACGTAAACGAAATTTCATTAAGCCCACAATCGTTTCATATTATGCCAGTTTTATATTAAAAAGGTAGAAATTGTATGAGCTAAATTTCCTGGAAATGTCTTAAATTTATCTCGCTTAATAGTGTAGTGAAAACACACTATTCTACGTTTATCGCATGTACAAGACACTACGTGTTAAGTAGCGACACTCAACGCTGCGCTTTGTCTTGTCAGAGCGTCGAAATAAAAATAATTCACTTCCCGTTCAGAAATTGAACCTGCTATCATTGCGTTTACACTCAGATCCTGTGACTGCTTCACGTTGACCTTTCGTTTACATGTTTTTTTGGACTTATACATAAATATAGTTAAATCAAATCTCTTCTACGTACATACAAATCAAATTACCAAAAGTTTAACCAGCTAAAACTAACTAACCATTTCGTATGTTTTTCTCGTCTAACTTAGTTACACAGAGTAGCTACATACAGCAAGCGAATGCCACGAATCAAGTCAAAGTGACAGAGTAAACTAACTCGTACAGACACTTGCGTCTATCACAACTTTGTATTGATTGCTTTAAACGTACAGTAGAAGTAGGATGTGGGTCGGTTTTATGCACTTAGTTCTAACATTTAATTGATCGAATTTTGAATATTTTCTGTGTTTCTCATAAAATTAATAAAATATTGATTATGTAGAGATAAAAGAGATAATAAAATTAATATATATTACTATGCAGGTAGGCAGAGAGAACCTAGTGTTGCGACACTTCGCTCCACATTCTCCGCTAAATTTTCGAGATATTGCGTGTTGAGTGGCGATTGTAATGTTTTTTCTTAATTAAATTCTCATTCCACTTATAGGTATTTTTAAGATATTTTTTTAGCTTCACGCTTAAATGGGAATTGAACCCACAACACGCCTCACAAGCTTGTGCCCGTGCGCCACGACTGGCCTCAAAATTATATTTAAATAGATTAAATTTATTTTTAAAATATTTTATTAATTTAACGTATTTAAAATTAACAATTATGTAAAACTTTGATCCTAAAAGCTAGAAGGAGGAACTAGGTCAGTGATAAGCAAATTAAAACTTTTCCAAGCATTTCTAAAGGTAATATCTTAAAATTTTCTAACAAAGGTCTAAAGTTTTAAACGTAAAAAGTACTAAATAAATTCTTGATGACAAAATTATTTTTTGCGAATCTCAGTTGTGGTAGCCGTTAGTTAGAACCTGGACATGATAGTATTGATACTAAATTCTTTTTCTCTTATATATATTTACTGGTATATGGTATATATAAGAGAAAAAGAATTTGATTTTATTTAGTTATATATATATATATATATATATATATATTTACCCACATATGTATCCCGCACACTGCAGGGTAGACAGAGGGAACCTAGTATTAAGACACTGTATTTTCCGCTGAATACTGGAGGCATTGCGTGTTAAGTGGTGGAACTCAACACCGCGCTTTGCTTCGACACCAGAGAGAAAAAATTATGACATGATTTCCTCGAGTGGGAATGGAACCCATAACCTGTCGCGTTCACAGTCACACTTTGAGCACCTGCGCCACGACTGGTCTTTATATTTATAACAAGTTACGTGCGGCTTTGCATGACACATGACACAGTCTAAATGCCCGAGGTAATGTGGGCTACATCAAAGGTGACGCAATTTAGCCTAAAGCCAGCCTTCTTCGGCAAATGGACTATACAACATTTTTAAAATTTTTACAATTTGCTGAGATTAGCACGTTACCGTTACCAAATAATACCTAGTTACTAGTTTACCTAATAGCAATATAACAGAATTAATTAACAATAATGTTAAATAATTCAGTTATATTGCTATTTCTATAACTATAGTTATTTATAATATGTAAGAAATTTTGAACATACACAGTTTAATATCAAGCCATTTGAGAGTTTTACTTAAAATATATTAGATATTGTATAAACATATCGTATAAGTTTTGAATATATTTCTGAATATGTATAATATGCAAATATGTAAAATTTGTAATGTATATCTAGATACTATTGATTGATAAAATGTGGTGTTGAGTTCTGTTATCTAAGTGTTAAGAAAAGAATATTTGAAAATTATTAAAAATACCGAACAAGCGCGAGTGGGGCTCGACCACCAAGAGTTCCGTACAAAAATTGGAGGTCTCGACATCACTAACACTAGCGGCTTTAATACCAAATTTTACCCCTCTTTAAGGCTATTATTTTTTAGGATTTTACCACAAATGTATAGTTTACAGATTTTTCCCTGACCTAGTACTACCTGTAGATGTTGACTGCGAAATTCCATAATTCTAGATCTACCAGAAGAACCCTATTAATTTTGTTTCCTTTTATGGAGTCAAAATATACGTTTTTTGCCACATCTTTTTTATGTAAATGTAGAAATACGTTTTTTTTTTAAATAGTAGGGCCGTAGATCTCAGCTTATGGTTTAAATTTCAACTGGATATCTCCAACCATTCCTGAGATAAGGTCTCTTGACAGACAAACAGACAGACAACAAAGTAATCTTATAAGGATTAATTTTTTCTTTAAAAGGTACAGAACCCTAAAAATAAAAAAAATGTATACGAAAACCATATTTTGGTAGCCCTCATGGATTGTCATACAACGCCACACCAAAAAACAAAGTAGAAACTGGTATTTCCATTTATCAAAGTGAGTATTGCCGGACTGGTAGTGGCAACCTTTCAATCAGAGTTTGTCAGGCACAAACAAAATTCACATGATTTAGTGACTGTTTTCAATAGCATGGACTTGGAATATTTCTATGTATCCCTTATATAGCAAGATAGGCAGAGGAAACCTAATTGTGTGTTCAGTCGCGGAACTCAACGCCGCGCTTTGCCTCGTTACCTAAGTGAGGAAATAAATAGTTAATTATAAGAGTATGGAATAATCTTTAAGAATATTAAAATACATTTTTTATTAACAATATTTAGTAATGTTTTTTAAAGCTTTATGCTGTATCCTGCACATGGCTACTCGACAGAAAGAACTTGGGAACCTAGTAGCAAGACACTCCGTTTCCTATGAATATTCCCCGTTTTTCCTCGTATTACCAGAGCGAGAAAATGAAACAAATCATTATATAGAGTATTTTTTAAATGAAACCATTTTTAACTACCCTAAAAAGCCTAATTTAATTGAAAAAATACCCAAAAATGAAAAAAATGTTTTTTTTCTAAAAAAAATAAATAATAAAATTATCGTTGTAAAATAAAACACAATTTGTCAAGAACAACGCACGCAGGCATAAACCTATCAAAGGGAAACCGCCGCATACGCCTCATTCCTCATCGTCGTAGGTATTGGCTGCAAAGTTCAAAATTGTTTAACCTTTAGTAGTATTTTTGTAGTAGTATGTGTTTACGTTATTGGTATCTATACGTAACTGCGTCACACAAAATACAGGTATAGATAAACATCGTGAAATGAAAAGAAAATCCTACGTCTAAACTGTTAAGGTGTCTTAATTAATTTCTTTAGGGTTTAAAATATTTTACCTATATACTGTTCCCGTAAAAGGAGCACTGACGCTTCCATTATTATATGGATTGTCTTTTTCGAAATTTGTAGAAAAATAACAAAAAAATTTACCAAAACAACATAAAAATAAAATTTGTATTAACAATAATTAGAAAGGATGGAAGCCAGTCGTGGCGCAGGGGCACAAAGTGTGACGTAAAACAGACTGGTTATGGGTTCGATCTCTACTCGAGGGGATGAAATATTTACTTAAATTTATCCTTCCATTGCTTCGCTCTGGTGTCGAAGAATCTCCAGAATACTCCAGAATTTGGCAGAAAGTGGGGCACGGAGTGTCTTAACACTAGGTTCCCTCTGCCTACCCTGCTGTGTAAATATTAATTAGAAAAGTTATTTACTAAAATGATCTGCAAACGCAATTTCCCGATTATTCCCGAGAAGATAAAGTACAGGAACGGCAAAATAAGGAAGGGAGTATCTTTAAACAATGGTTTCCTTTTACTTACCTAGCTATATTCTAAAAAAAAAACTGTGAAAATATTTTTTTATTTTTTAACTGAGAATATAGTAATATTAATTTTAACAAAATTAAGCTGTATATTCAATTTTCAACAACATTAAACAGACAAAGTCCATACTGACGTCATTCAGTAGTTTTAGTAACGGATCCAAAATAGTTGGCCAAAACAAATGTAACCAAAAGTTCTAAAAGCTTTCACTTACATTAAAGCTTAAGCTTAGTGGGACTTAACAAGGATTTGATCCTATAATTAATTTCAATATTAGTAGTTTAGTAGCCAGCTTTTTCTGGATATTAAAGTGGCTATTATTTTTTAAGTTTTTGGTTACTTTTTTTTTGTCTTGCAGATAACATGTTGGATTGAGTAGTATTTTTATATTGATAGTAAGAATAATAGTTTTCAAAATGTCAAATCTTCAAAGAGGTCGAAAAAAAAAAAAAATTTGCTCAAATAAAACCTTGATTCCTTCTCGTTTTCCAAACGATCGACTCGCTATCAACACAGAAGATAGTAATTAAAGATTTACCATCATAATTGAGCTTCAAAATCAAATTATTCTACCTTAAAAAGTCGCTCTAAACTGAGACAAATTTACTCTAACAAACCTTCACTAAAATCCGCGTGTACACCGTAAAAGGGACTTTTGTATTGAGTTAAGTTTCGCTGACGGATTTCAGTGAAAATTTTAATTAAATATCGTCTCTAAGTTCCACTAACTTTCTGCCTCTTCAGAGAGTACCGAACTTGCAAAGTTGCCACTATTTTTAAAATTGTTTCAACTTATTAGAGTATTATAACTAAATTCTAGTATTTTAACTTAAAATAATAGAATTTAATTTTAATATTCTAGTACTAGTATTTTAACTTAAAAGTTAAAATTGAGTATTACTTACCTTAACTTTAATGTGACTAAGTATTTTGTATTTTATAGATAAATTATTTTTAATTATAAATGCTTAAAAAATAATTATGTTTTGTAACAGAAATTCATTTTAACCGCCTTTGCTAATAATAAATCAAAAGAATAACTTTATGTTTATTTCATCGCTCTGATAACAAAACAAAAAAGCGAGGGGTTGGGTTCCGCTACTAAGCATATAGAATCTCGAAAATTTGGTGGAAAGTAGGGAACGCAATGTCTTAACAATAGGTTCCCACTGCCTTCACTGCTATATATGTACGTAAAAAAACAAATAAAACAGAAACAACGGTATTTTATACACATTGGTTTCAATCAAAGTCACCACGAGGGTGTCAATAACTTATTCATAGATTTTAAAAACGTTGTTAGCAGTCGTGGCGCAGATGCACAAGTATGTGACTGTAAACACGACTGGTTATGGTTCGATCCCCACTCGAGGAAAGTAAATATTTAATATTTAAATTTATTCGCTCTGGTTCGAGGCAAAGCACGGCGTTGAGATCCGTCATTCAACACCCAATACCTCTAGAATTCGGTAGAAAAAGAGGAACGGAGTGTATTAACACTAGCATGAAGTTGAAAAAAAAAGATTGTGGGCAGAAAAACACATGGAATCAATAATCGATTCAAATAAATCCATCTAGTTCCGACATGTAAAAAGACCCATATCAATAAAAAAGTCTAAACCAGTATGAACCGAATAAAACTGACCGTGGCTTAACGCAAAATAGTATTCAAAGACTCAAAATAGTATTGGAGCTTACAAAACCTTTACTTTATATATTTGGCTCTATTCGTCTCCATGCAATTGTTTGATTGGATACGATTGAAAGATTGATTGTAGATTTGTGGGCTTAAGTTCCGCTGTGGAACTTATTTATATTAAAAGAGTAAATATTCCTTGGTCCCGTAAAAAAAATTTATAATAAAGCAAAAGTTAATAAAGAAAGGCACATTATAATTAACGAAATTAATAAAAATGTATAATAAATAATTAATTCTGTCGTGGTGCAGTAGCACAAGCATACGACTGTAAGCACGACGGTTGTAGGTCCGATTCCCATTCGGAGGAATGAAATGTTTAATGATTTGATTTCATCGCACCACTAACAAGGCAAAGCATGACGTTCAGTTCACCTCTCAACAAGCAATGGGAGAATTCGGTGGAAATTGGGAAAAAAAAAATTGTGATAATGTTAGTGATATGTGACAAATTATTGTATATATTTTTTTATTTATCTTCTGTTATGTATTAGCAAATATTTTACAAATTATTTTAAGCGTAGGGAACATGTTTGCCTACGCCCGCGCCAAAAAATTTCATCCTGTTCAATTTTTTTACAAAAAAAAATCAGCTTGACGCTGTACCCCGCACACAGCAGGGTAGGCAGAAGGAGCCTACTGATTACCTACCTACTATTAAGACACTCCATTCCTCACTTTTCGTCGAAGGAATTGAACACCACACTTGACCTCGGCACCAAAGCGAAGAAATGGAAGTATAAATTTAAATAAATGTTTACTTTAATCGAGCCCCAAGCAATGAAAATAAAAAAAAATATCTTTGACATACAAAAAGGCAGAAATCATCATATATTTTTTACTTATTATAATAAACAAACAAATAAATATTTAATCGAAATGAATAAATAATTTACATTAAATAAATATAAACACATTTATATTTATTGAATACGCTATAGAAATTGATAGCTGGCAGGCTATTTACCAATATTAAGTATTTTATTGTGCATAAAAATATTAATGATTTTATCATTGCCTTAACAGAAATTGTCCAAATGCAAAAAAGCACTTGCAATGAACGCGGGTTCGATGCTTTCTCAGATGAATGATCATATTAATTATATTTTTTGCTTTTTTAGACTGGTGGCGCTATGTTCAACTGCCATTCAAAGTCTTTAAAACTAATATAAGTAAATAGTTTTTGCACTAATTTGGTGTTATATGTAAAAAAGACAGTGATATTTTACAAAATTTCAGATTTCTTGTATTTTTTAGCTTCACACTGTATCCCTAGCTGGGTAGGCAGAGGGAACCTGTTAAGATACTCCGATCACATCAAGACACTGCCGTTCCCAACTTACCACCGAATGCTAGAGGCATTGTGTGTTGAGTGGCGCAACTCAGGCCACGCTTTGCCTCGTTACCGTTACCAGAACAAGGGAAAAAAAACATTTCCCCGAGTGGGAATCGACCACACAACCTGTCGCGTTTGCAGTCACACGCTTGTGCCTCTGCGCCACGAGAGGCCTCATACATACAAAATAGTTCAATAAAAACTAGATGGTAAGAAAATAAGACTAACACACCAATTTATTTAGTTTCAATTTATATTGAATGAACCTTCTAAATAGATTGTTGAGGTAAGTTTGCACCGGAATAGTGTCTGTTAATGCGGTCGGAATTGTAAATAATGTTCTAATTAAAATACAACTGGACGTAATGTTTCACCTAAACTCATTAACTTTGTATATATTCTCAATAGAGTGCCAGATTTTAGGAATGAAAAAAAAAATAAGCAGAGGGAACCTACTGTTAAGATACTCCGTTGCCCATTTTCCGCTGAATTTTCGAGACATTGCCTGTCAAACGGCGGAACTCAATGTCATGGGGATCAGAGCGGAGAAATGAAAATAAATTGAATATAATTATTTTTTTAGAAATGTAAATATGTATTTTTTTTATCTTCATGCTTTATTCCGCATACAAGTATAACATTGTGGGCAGAGAGAACCTAGTGAACGTTCCGTTCTCCGCTTTTGCCTGAGTCGAAACATTGTACACTTGCAGGCGGGACTTAACGCCGCTTTTATAATATATATAGAAATATATAAAAAAAAATAACAAGCTTAAACCGTTTTTGTTATTGATATTTGTTACTAAGCTCGTCTGTACTCGTTTAGACTAATAGGAATGTAAAAAATGTATGCAAATGACACATTTCAGTGGTAGCTGCAAATGTTAAAAACGTTAATGTCTCTTTCTTATTTCTTTCTCAACGTTTCATATTTCTCACGTTTTTGTGAAATATATTTTATTTTTTTTAGCAGGATAGGCAGGGGGAACCTGAAAACCTAGTGTTAAAACACTTCTATTCCTTTCTTTCCTCAGAATTCTGGAGGCAATTGGTGTCACGCTTTGTCTTGTTATTAACTAGGAAATTAAAATAATTCTTTCCCCCGGATTTCATTTATTCATTAATGATACTATAGAATTAGATATTATAGATTTATATTTTAGAAGTGAAAGGTGTGAGTTTGATCCTTTGATTTTTTGATTGATTGATGATTTTGATTTTTGATCCTTTCGACCTATTATTTACAAAATGTTTCCCTCTCAAGAAACACCTGTTAAGTTCACCAGCTTAAGCACACATCAGCAGCACAATTATTTTAAGACTTTAATTTAAAAATTATTTCAAATAAAATGTAAAACCAGACAACATATGTTTTGTAGCTCCTCCCTCTACCTCCCGCTCTTTCGGATATGGCATGTTGGGTGGCGGTCCCTTGACACACCAGCGGAGACGCACTGGTGCGCGTCGCCTTGAGGGGACGCCCTAACAGTGCGCTCTCTCGAGATGCACGTGGCGGATGAAGCGTAATTTACCGTAGCGTTTGGCGCTCCGTTCTCTCTGACTACCCCGCTAGGGATAAAGCGTGAAGCTAAGTTAAGTTACTAATTTTTTTTTTCAGATTTCTTAAAAAAAAATTATTACTTCCTATTTTCCAAACGATCGACTCGCTATCAACCCAGAAGATAGCAATTAAAAACTTGCCATCATAATTAAGCTTCAAAATCAAATTATTCTACCTTGAAAAGTTGACCTGAAATGAAACAAATTTTGCTCCAACAAACCTTCACTAAATCCCGCGTGTATACCGTAAAAGGGACTTTTAGAGTATTGACAAGTTTCGCTGACGGATTTCGGTGAAAATTTTAATTAAATATCGTCTCTAAGCTCCACTAACTTTCTGCCTCTTCACAGAGTGACAAACTTGCAAAAGTTACCACTATTTTTGAAATAGTTTCAACTTATTAAAGTAGTATAATAATAGAAGTTTAGTGTTACATACTTTGATTTTAATGGGACTTTAGCTAATTTGTACTTTATAGATGAATTATCTCTAATAGTAAATATAATTATGTTTTGTGATGAAAATTGATTTTTAGGACAAGGTATTCAAAAATGTTTTACAGTCGAAAACTGTGATCACTCTGTACTGCTGGCTTTTATTTTCGTTAAGATGATTACCGACTTTACTATTAGTAAACGAAAAAAAATTGTTTAGAATTCTTTAAATTATTGTAAATATGAATTGTTAATTTAATTTAAATGTTTATTGTGAATAATAATTATTCATTCAATTGCTATGGGGCTCAGATAACATGACGAAGCGCGGGGTTGAGTTCCGTCACTAAACACGCAGTGTTTCAAAAATTGAGCAGAAAATATAAAATTGAGTGTGTTAACAATAGGTTCCCTCTGCCTTCTCTGCCATATATGTACATGAAAGTTAACAAAAAAAAATTAAGAAATGATTATTTAATCATAAAATAGGTTAACCCAGTCAAAAGTTCTGAGGTAACAAACATTAGAAACAATACAGTCGAATTGATAACCTCCTTTTCTTACAAAAGTCGTAAAAATAGGTGGTTTTTAAGCCCTACAACATCTGTTTCAATCAAAATCATTCACTACACCACGATGGTGTCAATAACTTTTCATAGGATTATTAAAGCTTGTTGTCAGTCGTGGCGCAGGACCACAAGTGTGTAACTGGAAACGCGACTGGTTGTGGGTTCGATCGTCACTCGAGAAATTGAAATAATAATATTTTAATTAAATATTTGATATTTTAATTTAATAATATTTAATATTTTAATTTCTTCGCTCTAGTGTCAAAGCAAAGCGCAGCGTTGAGTTCCGCCACTCGCAATGCCTCCAAAATTCAGTGAAAAATGAAGAATGGAGTGTCATTACACTTGGTTCCGTCTGCCTATGCTGCTGTATGCTGGATACACCGTGAATCTAAAAAAAATAAAGTTTGTAGGCAAAAAATACATGGAATCGAAAATCGATTCAAATAAATCCATCTACTTAATTCCAACATGTAAAAGACCCATATCAACGGAAAGTCTAAACCAATATGAACCAGATAAAACTGACCGTGGCTTAACGCGACTCAAAATAGTATTGGGGCTTACAAAATATCTATGGCTCTATTCGTTTCCATGCAAGTGTTTGATTATGTCTTAATATCTCGGGAATTCGACGGAAAATGGGAAACGGAAATGATAGTGATGCGCCAAAAATTCCGATTCCGCTGCGCTAAAATTTTTATACGTTTTTTAAAAAATCTTTCTCTTTGCTAAGTGTGATTTGTACTTTAAAAATGATAACAAAGGTTAGAAAATTTAATGTGCTTACTGTTACTTATTATAATGACTTGGCTTGCTGTTACTTATTATAATGACCAACAAATAAATATTTATTGAGGCCAGTCGTGGCGCAGCGGCACGAGGTGTGACTGATGATGAAATGAAATGAATGAAATTTGTATTTCCATTTCTTCGCTCTGGTGTCGAGGCAAAGCGCGGCGTTGAGTTCTGCCACTTAACACGCAATGCCTCCAGAATTCGGCAGAAAGTGGGGAACGGAGCGTCTTACACTAGGTTCCCTCTGCCTACCCTGCTGTGTGCGGGATACAGCGTGAAGCTGAACAAAAATAAATATTTTATCGAAATGAATATTTAATTTATGTACATTTAATAAATATAAACACATTAATATTTATTGAATACGCTATAGAAATTGATAACTGGTGGGCTATTTACCAATATTAAGTATTTTATTGGAAATAAAAATTATTGATGATGCTATCGTTGTCCAAATGTCCAATGGTCGCGAGTTCGATGCTTTCTCACATAAATGGTTATATTAATTAAACATATACATTATAATTTTCACTTTTTCAGTCTTGTGGCACTCCCTATAGTGGTCTTGTGTTATATTTAAAAAAAATTGCACTAATTTGATGTTATATGTAAAAAACGCAATGTTATTTAACTAAATTATCATTTACTTTTATCTTATACTTTTTTTAACTTAAATGTATCCCGCACATAACAGGGTAGACAAAGGGAATCTGCGAACTTTCCACCGAACGTTACATGCCTTCCAAATTGAGTGGCAAAACTCAACAGTACGCATTATCAAAGCAAGAAAATAAGAAAAATAATAAATATTTAATTTCCTCGAGTTGAAATCGAACACCCAACCTATCGTACTTATAGTTACACGCTTGTGCCTCTGCGTCAGGGTGGGCCTCATAAATTCAAAATAGTTCAATAAAAACTAAAATGTCCAATTAAAATAAAATAAAAAAAAATAGCTTCACGCTGAATCCCGCACACAGCAGGGTAAGCAGAGGGAACTTAGTGTAAGACACTCCGTTCCCCACTTTCTGCCGAATTCTGGAGACATTGCGTGTTAAGTGGCAGAACTCAACGCCGCGCTTTGCCTCGACACCAGAGCGAAGAAATGGAAATATAAATTTAAGTAAATATTTTATCTCCTCGAGTGGGGATCGAACCCACAACCAGTCGGTCTTACAGTCACACTTTGTGCCGCTGCGCCACGACCGGCCTCCAATTAAAATAAATTCTAAAAAAAATGACTCAATTTATTTAGCTTCAATTTAAATTGAGTGAACCTTCTAAATAAGTCGTATAGGTAAGTTTACTCGGCACAGTCTGTAAAAGCGGTCGGAATTGTAAATAATGTTCTGATTAAAATACAACTGAACGAAATGTTTTAACCTAAACCGCATTTATACGAGATGCTATTTGAAATCACTTTATATGTATTCTCAATAGTGCGGATTTTAAGAACGAAAAAAAAACAGTTTTTTTTTTAAGATACTCCGTTGTCCATTTTACGCTGAATTTTCGAGATATTGGCTGTTGTACGGCGGAACTCAACTTCACAGCACAACACACATAACAAACCTAAGCCGTTTTCGGTATCGATATTTGTCTACAGTTTTTGAGACTAATAGGAATGTATAAAATGTATGCAATTGACACATTTCAGTGGTAACTTCAAATGTTAAACGTCATTTTCTTTCCTATATCTTTCTCAAAGTTTTATATTTCTCACGTTTTTGTTAAATATGTTTATTTTTTTAGCTTCACGCTGTACCTCGCACATAGCAGGGAAGGCAGGGGGAACCTAGGAACCTTAAAACACTTCACTCTCATTAAGACAGTTCCATTTCCCTCTTTCCTCCGAATTCTGGGAGCATTGTGTGTCGCGCTTTGTCTTGTTATTAGCTAGGAAATTAAAAAAATTAATTCCCCCATTTCATTAATGTCACTAATGTTAATTAATAAATTAGATACGAGCAATTGGATTTAAGCTTCAGAAGTGAAAGGTGTGGGTACGACCCTCTTTTAAGGAAATTCGTATTTTAAAAGGTTTTCATTTTAAGAAATACTCAAGGTTCCCCCCAACAAGTACTTCTTATTCTGCTAATAAAAAAGTGTAGCTAAGATCTCTAATCTAAAAAGAATTTCAAATAAAAATATAAATATACATAGGAAGATAGTTATAGTTACCTCTATATATACATATATACATATGTGGCCAGTCGTGGCCTTCAGGATTCGGCAGAAAGTGGGGAACAGAGTTTCTTAACATTAGGTTCCCTCTGCCTACCCTGCTGTGTGCGGGATACAGCGTGAAGCTAATTTAATTTAATTTATATATACATATGTACGAAATTCCCAAAGAAAGTAATTTATTAACCGTTTATTTGCACGATACGATAAAGCAACGCTATGTGTCGCAATGAGCTTGTGAATACTGTAGAAGGCAGAATAAACAAATTTTCCCCTAATAAGATAGCAGTCTCTTCTATTTATTTTGAAAATATAATATGTATGGTCTGGTACAAAAATATAACGTATAAGACTTACTTTTAATATGAAGTAAAAGTGTATTTTTTTTAGGTTCACGCTGTTCCCGCACATAGCAGTGTAAGCAGAGGGGACCTGGGAACCTTGTGTTAAGATACTCCGTTACTATTAAAACACTTCCAGTCTCCACGTTCCGCCGAATTATGGGAGCATTGCGTGTCGAGTGGTGGACTTCAACGCCACGCTTTGCTCCGACACCAGAGCGAAAAAATAAAAATATTAAATATTTCCTTTCCCCGAGTGGAGGTCGTACCTACAACTCAGTGTCTTAATGAGAACGGAGTGTCTTAACACTAGGTGCGCTGTGCCTACTCTGCTGTGTGCGGGATACAGCGCGATGCTAAAAAAGAATGTAATATAAATGTTATCATAAGTAGTTGATAATACTTAAATTCATAGTATGGAGGTTTCGATTTAAGTATTATAATTTAAGACGAATGTATATGGAGAATAGAGAAAAAAATCGGAAAATAATAAAAACACTGAAAAAACAAACCAAACACTTACTGGTGCAAATTGTTTTTTTTTTTGGCTATACCATATCATAAGAGCTAATTACCAATAAGTATTTGCTACGCAGAAATCGAACATATTACATATAGTGAGGCCAGTCGTGGCGCAGCAGCACAAAGTGTGACTATAAAATCGACTGGTTGCGGGTTCGATCCCCACTCGGGGAAATGAAATATTTATTTACATTTATATTTTTATTTCTTCGCTCAGGTGTCGAGGCAGAGCGCGGCGTTGAGTTCCGCCACTCAACACGCAATGCCTCCAGAACTCGGTGGAAAGTGGGGAACGGAGTGTCTTAACACTAGGTTCCCTCTGCCTACCCTGCTGTGTGCGGGATACAGCGTGAAGCTGATTATTAACTTATGTAGTTATATATAGTAGGTTCGATTTGCACTAAGCATTCACTTTTACAGTAATGGAATAAAAGACAATGAAAAACTACTTTACTTAATAAAACAAATGATATTTAAACGAGTCGAATAAGCAAATGAAGAAATCTAAAGAAAATGTTGACTTAAGAAGACATTAATATTAATTAGAAAAGTAATAATGATATAATATATTCATACAATAACACAAATGTACTGGAAAATATTCAAGATAGACTCGTAATATTTGTTTATTATTTAATGTAGGTACTAAAATATTTTAAAATATTTTTCATAATGACTAATGGCCGTCGTGGTACAGCGGCACACCATTTAATAGTTAACGCGACGGTTGTCGGTTCAATTTCCACTGGGAGCAATGAATTATTTATAATTTCACATTCAGGGTAAAAGATGTGAATCGTAAGAGTGATAAGGGGAGACCTCGGTTAACTTTCGAAAACACAGTATCAAAAATACTGGAGGAAGGTCACGTAACCACCCGGATGTATGAAGAGGTTGATGACAGTGGACGAGGCGAAAGAGGTATGTAGAGACTGTAGCGTTTGGCGCTCTGTTCTCTCTTACTACCCCGCTAGGAATAAAGCGTGAAGTTAAGTTAAGTTTATGGAACATGACACTGAGTTCCACTCTTCTTCACACATTCAATGTCTCTAAAATTCGGCGCTGCGTGGGGAACGGAGTGACTTAGCACTAGGTTCCCTCTTCCTACCCTGCTATATACGGGATACAGCGTGAAGCTATAAAAAGATACTAGCAAATCGCTGTATTTAACAAAATATATTGCCTATAACTCTTAGTTGATCCCATGGTTCGATCGTCGATTCAAACGTCAAGGACATGACTCACGGTCGTAATGTATCGGTGCAGTTACTGCACTTTTATATTTTTAACATTTTTTGTGGTATGGAAAATTTTACTATTTAATATTTCCCAAGACTAATATTTAAATAGAATAATTTTAAAAGAAATAAGAATATAGATAATATAGTTAGAATATAGTTTACTATATTTTTGGGATATTTAAGTAAAAAATGTCGCGATGCATGCATTTTTTGGATATTTTAATCTCGCTACGTTCAAATTTTTGTACGTTTTCTAAATAAGTTACTTTACGTAGGATTGTTAATTTCATTTGGTTACTTCGTTCAATTAAAACGAATATAACGATCTAATATCTTCGATCGTTGATTGTTTGGCGCCGACTCCATATCACAACTAGAAATTGTACTTTTATAATTATCATTTGTAAAATATATTTAATGCATTTTAATAAATTTCAAAATTTGATTAATCTTTTTAAGGCTGTCGTGGCACAGCGTCTCGCATATAACAATTAACAAAAAATGTAGTGTTAAGACACTCCTCTTTCTACTTTCCGCCGAATTCTACAAACGTTGCCTGTTGAGAGGAAGTCAACGCCGCACTTTGCCTCTATACTATCTGCAAAGCAATTAAAATATTAAATATTTAATTTCCTCGAGTGGAAATCGAAATCACATCCTGTTGCATTCACCCGCTTGTGTCACCCGCTTGTGTCCCTACCGTACGACTGGCCTGACTGACTGCTTACGGTACGGTAAGTGTCAGTATTTTTATTATGTGTCAGTATAGTTATTAGGGCGAGGCCTAATAACAAGACTAAGCGCGGCGTTGAGTTGATGCGCAAAAAATAAGCTGCTTATTTTACTTACTTAGCCTTATTAAATTTCCACATTTCCCGAGTATAATTTCCCTATTACTAATAGGCCAGTCGTGGCGCAGCAGCACAAAGTGTAACTGTGATACCGACTGGATGTGGGTTCGATCCCCACTCGAGGAGATGAAATATTTACCTAAATTTATATTTCCATGTCTTCGCTCTGGTGTCGAGGCAAAGCACGGCGTTGAGTTCTGCCACTCAACACGCAATGCCTCCAGATTCCGGCAGAAAGTGGAGAACGGAATGTCTTAACACTAAGTTCCCTCTGCCTACCCTGCTGTGTGCGGGATACAGCGTGAAGTTAAAAAAAAAAATAATAATAATTCCCTATTATTTAAGATTTAAGTGACTCCATGCTCCACTCCCTAACTAATTACGAAACACGGTGTATTGGTTGTGTTGGTTGGATGATATGCTATAAGGTACCTGGCCCATGTAAGGCCCATCTTATTTGTTTATAAGTACAAAAAACAATCTATGAATATTGAAATAAAACAAAAGTGTTTATTCAATAATTTATTCAATAGTCAATATATAAATCACACTTTTGTTTCAAACTAACAATGTTTACTATTAAATATAAGCTCTTTTTAAAAAAGTGACTTCTGGGCCTTATTTAAACCACTGTTCCTTAATAAGGCCATACATGGGCCTTGTTATGATATATGAAAAATTTACGTTATCATTGATATTCAATACTCTAGAATCTAGATGATGAGCACATTTTTTTTTGAATCAGATTGTTACAATAAAATAAACTATATGTTAATAATAAAAATAAAAAAATATATAGTTCTTGGAACTTTATAGGCATAATAAACATAATAAACTCAAAGTCCTTAAGCTACTGTAAATAAATTGTGTTGTCTGTTAGTTTTCCAATTTTAGAGACAAACCACAACCATTAAAAAGCCTACACTTAAAATAGAAAGTAAAATATAATAGGAACTTCTTAGTAACACTAATTAAGTATCTACTTATAGAAATCAGTCTATTCCTAGTCTTCACTAATTGCTCTAAAGATACAAAAAAAATATTATTATTATTTTTTAATTAAATTTTCTTAATGCATGCTACAGGGCATTCGGAAACTCATGATCTGAATAAAGGCCAACATATCTCGTGGTACAGGCAACACATAATCTATATTTCCGCATGTGCAACGTTTTATGTTCTTTGCAAGTATGACAATACCAAGTTTCAGCTAACGACTGCTGCTTCTTTCTAGTCACTCCAGATTTGATGGTCTTCGGTCTTCCTGTTGGCTGCGTTGGCTTACTCTCATTTCTTGTTGCAAATAGATCTTTTGTAACTTTTGCTCCCAATAATTTAATGGTTTCTTTCGTGGGGCAGCTGGTTTAATATTAAGGATTTTTGGTGTCGGAGTTGAAAAGGTGACTAGTCCGCTCTTGTATTACTGGCTTGATCTATTGAGGGATCGACAGCAGGAGTTCCTTCATGAAAAGGCAGCATCGGGTTGTGGTTTTCATTATTGTAACCCAAAACTCCCGTTAGCTTGGGGTAGGAGTAACAGAACAAGCTTAGGTGTAAGGGGCATTCCCAATTCAGCCAAGCGTATTATTCTACCCATTAAATCTTCTTCTTGTTCTGGTGTTAAGGTGGCCGATTGACCTAATTTCCTTTCTATTGAGCCAGTCTTTAAACGGTTCCTTAATATACTTCGTGGAATATTATATCTTCCAGCAGCTTCTCTTTGGGAAAGAATTATCTGTTCTACAGCCACCACAGAACAAGTGATCTGGTTCTCGGACCAATTTGCACGTTCCTGCTTTGGTTTAGATACTGATTCTTTGACTAGTTCCATAATTCTACTGAAATATGAAAATAAAACAACCTTTAATATTACATAGTCATAATAAGGCCCAGGTCGATTCCTAGTGGGCTTTACTAGGTTACTATGGTACCTTCGTACAAAAAAATTAATAAAAAAATATAGTAATAAATTTTATTGTATTTTATTTAAAAATAACATGAATGAAAAGCTAATAAACCACTATATATAATTAAAAAAAAAATCACTAAGTAATATTGAAAACATTTACGTTTTTGTACGTCGAAAATTAATAAGGACGTACCTTCGAGCGCAAGCGCTGCCTTCTATCGACTACAAGTTCCAACAAGTTCGCCACAGCACGGTGGTTGCTATGGATACGGTGGCCATTCAAGATTAGACACTCAACGACGAGAGCTCAATTCCCTTAACTTTGTAGTTTTTGATATTTAAAATATGGGCTTTATTAGGCACTGGGCCTTACATGGGTCACCTACCTTATCTTACATGAACCTTTCCCCCGAGCTGAAATCCAACTTACAATCGTCAAACATACAATCAGACACTTTCCCACAGTGCCATTGGGGCATCAATTTTACTGTATTTACTTGTATGTACATGTAATTTTATATAGTAAAGTTGATTTCTAATTCCGTCGCCGACAATAGCAGGCTGTGACCGCAAGTCAAGTCGTCGGAGGATATTATTTCCAGCGGTATAACTTCTTATCGCTACTAATTTGCTATGATATTGTTGTCTGTGGCTTTTAATTAAAAATATTGATATTAATAATAAAGAATGGTACAAAATATTGCTTAGAATTATTGTGAATCGAGATATATTAAATAAGAAATGCATAAAAAAACATGGTGATATATTTTTAACTTTTTTAAGTGTTACTCCACACTCAGGAAAGAAAAATACTTTTTAGAAAACGTATAAAAATTTGAACGTAGCGGGACACGAACCCGCGCCTCCGGTAAAACGGATCGGTCGGTCGGCCTGGTGGGTTTCCACGAGGCGCGGATTCGAGTCCCGCTACGTTCCAATTTTTATACAGCTTCACGCTGTATCCTGCACACAGTAGGGTAGGCAGAGGGAACCTAGTGTTAAGACAGTCCGTTCCCCACATTCTGCCGAATTCTGGAGGCATTGGGTGTTGAGTGGCAGAACTCAACGCAGAACTCAACGCCGCGCTTAACCTCGACACCAGAGCGAAGAAATGGAAATATAAATTTAAGTAAATATTTCATCTCCTCGAGTGGGGATCAAACCCACAACCAGTCGGTTTTACAGTCACACCTCGTGCCGCTGCTCCACGACTGGCCTCAATTAATTTTTATACGTTTTCTAAATAAGTACATGGTCATATATTTTATTTGTGTCCAAGTTGTCTTTCATTTGTAATGAATTAGTTAATTTTATACTTTAATCTCGATTAAGCCATTAATTTAACGGTAACAAGACAAAGTGCAGCGCCGAGTTCCGCCCGTTCCGCCATTCAACACGCAATGTCTCGAAAATTGGACAGAAAGTGGAAAACGAGTGTTTTACTACTAGGTTCCCTCTACCTTCCCAGCTGCGTGCAGGACAGCGTGAAGTTAAACAAAAAAGAGACAGATACTTTCTAAATCATATTTTTGTCTATCATTGAAACGTACCTCACCAAGTGATAACGTAAGCAGTAAACAGACGTACCGCCGACTTTATCACGGAGATAAAGCTGGATTACTTAGAGAAGGCAATTTATACGGTATCTTATTTGTTTTTACAGACAAAACTTTTAGGTTTTCTACTAATTTTATTTGTGTGTGCGTGCGTATATAATGAAATGAATAAGACTTCGTTAAGTTGAATAACATTTTATAAGATGACAGGTTGTGGTTTCGATTCCCACTCGAGGAAATTAATTATTCCAAATTTTAATTTCTTCGCTCTGGTAACGAGGCAAAGCGCGGCGGTGAGTTCCGCCACTCAATACGTCATGCCATTAGAATTCCACGGGAAGGATTGTCTTAACCCTAGGTTCCCAGGTTCCCTCCGTCTACCCTGCTATGTGCGTGAGGCTAAAAAAATAAGATAAAATAAGAAATCCACTACCACATCAAATCTATTTCATGAAATCCGAAACGAATTTACTTATTTCGTATACATAAAATTTAAAACATAATCATTCTTCATAACATGAGAGAAATCACGCAATATTTCCTACTTTACCAAAACAGAGATGGCTGGTAGTAAAATATCTAGAAGTTTACGTTATAAGAACCTTTTATTGCTGTCTCCGCATTAATCGGAACGTGAAATGTGTCGTAAAAATATTACAAAATATATTTTATACTTGTTTTTATAGTGCTCTATAAAATGTGTAAATTGAATAGCCCGAAGCGGTGTAATATTATTTTTCATAAATATGTACGTACATAAACTTGATTTTGCTTTGTTTTCGAATAATAAGAGAATTATTGAAATTTGTAAGGCTTAGTTAGGTTTTGGTGATTTGTTTTTTACCTTGACGCACATAGCAGGATAGGCAGAGGTGAATCTGAGAACTTAAAGTTAAGACACTCCATTCCCCATTAACATATATCCGTTCCCCACTTTCCACCGAATCCTTGGAGCATAGCCTGTTGAATGGCGGAACTAAACGCCACGCTTTGCTTGGTTACCAAGGAGAAGAAACGAAAATGCTGTGTTGCGATCTGCTAATGAATACGCAACGTCCCGAAAATTGGGCGGAAAGTACGATAGTAGTGTCTTAATAGTATATTCCCTGCTATGCGGAAAAAAATAACATGCTGAATTATTAAGACCACATTCAATTTCAGATCAATTTAAAGCCAAGAAACATTTATTCACATTTTTTTAACTTAAACTTAAACAAAATATGAAAATATTTATGAAAATTAAAACCAATAGTTATTATTAAGCTATCTGTTAAGTCTGATCCATTAATGTTCAATGATAAAATTTACTTTGTCCTACAATTGAACCAGCGACCACAACATTTAAACCATTTATTAATTCCACCACCACTGCACCAAGAGATTGGCAAACAGCAAAATATACTTTTTAAGTTGCTTATTTTGAAAATAAACCTTAAGGCGGATAAAAAGTGTTTTCCTTAATAAAAAATATTTACATGATCTTTTTTAAGTCCTTATTATCTTTTATTCTTTTGTGAAAGCTTTTTCCACAAGAAATATAATGTTCGAATTTTAAAATATCTTCAAAGATATTTGTATCTTCGTAGGACTAAATATTATATTGTTAAATTACAGAGGCCCTCGTGGCGCAGCGGTATAGCGTCTGATTGTAAACGCCACGGTTGTTAAGTCAATTCCGACTCGGAGTATTTTTTTTTATATTTTAATTTCTTCACGGTGAGTAACCTGCGGGATATGCGGGATACAGCGTTAAAATAATGGATTATACATTGAAAAGCTAATTAAGTAAGGTACAAATGATATATGATTGAGCCCATCGTGGCGCAGTGGAACAAAATGTCAGGCTTTGGCTACCCTGCTGGTCTGATGCTTTAGTATAGTTGTGTTATATTTTAGTAAAACCTGCGAGATGGGTATGTTATATATGTATTTGTGTATACAAATACAATATGTCACTTTTATAGGACTTTCTCAAAATGCAAAAAGGGACCCTATTATATATTAATCTAGGAAGCATTGCGTGTTGAGTGGCGCTACTCAACACCGCGCTGTGCCCCGACACCAGAGCGAAGAAATGGAAATATAAATTTAAATTAATATTTCATCTCCTCGAGTGGACATCGAACCCACATCCAGTTGATTATACAGTCATACTTTGTGCCCTTGCGCCACGACTGGCCTCAAGAAAGTTTTTATTATTATTATTACATCTTGTCTTATTACCAAAGGGAAAAGAAAATAATGAATTCCCCAGAGTGGGAATCAAACCCGTCACCTTTAAAGTCACAAATTGCGCCACGACGGTCTCAACAGATAATACGCTTATTGTTTCATATAAATTATATTAATTTTATAAATACCCCCATAACAATTTATGAAATATCGATAATGGTCTGTATAAAATTGATTCCCTTATCGCAACTTGATTAAATTCCAATAGCAAATAAAAAGCCAATTTTTCCTCCGTTTATTGCGATCCTTTTTATAAATCCGCACATTTTAAAGGGTACCAGGAAAATTATATATAGCCCCCAATAACTGTTCTAATAGTATTTGTTATTGGTCAAAATTTATGGGGATTTTATCAGTATACTTGAATTATTCGAGATGGTAACGAATTCCGTTCTTGGTTGAATTTTTAAGACATGTCTTGTTTACTAGAAACTATCTATCTTTAACATACGATAATAAAGATGTACTATAATACTGCATCTTAAAGAAAGATAGTTTCTGCTAATCGGTTCCAGTAATTTCGTTTCTTAGATTCTGTTAGGCAAATTGTGGCGCTGAGTTCCGCCGGTTGGTTCTCTAGACGAAATTGCGGTACGCAGTGATTTGCCACAACTCTACACATATATGGTTAATGATAAATATTACTATAATAAATCTATCGTTTTAAGTAAACGCGTCATATAAAACAATGTCGATATAGTATTACTTTGTGTTGTAACATATTATTTGAAGTATGTCGTTTAATTTAAGCTCAAACACTAAGATATTTTAGGCATGTCGTATATATAATCTGGAAAGTGAAATTTTACATAGAAAATCATTATATAAATAAAATTGTAGTAAATGTCTGTGATTTCAAAATAACCGTTTTTCCAAGTTCATATAATAATTTACACGATACCAAATAACATAACAAACAAACAATTTCAAATTTTTTGTCTTTCTTTTTATCCGAGCTAATATCAACACCACAAGTGCGCGTGCGCGAACAATGCAAGTGCGCCTGTCTCTACCGCCAACTTAGACAGATATTAAATAACTTAACATTTTTCTAATACAATTTTTTTTGCGAGCAAAATCAAATGAATTACCAAACGATAATTACGATTTATTATGTACAAAACAGTACGGGGACCACTAGTTTAATAACGAATCAAAAGTAGTCTTTTTTCAGCCCCATGTATGTATTTATTTGATTTATTTTATGTATCTCCAAGGAACACGTTAGGCGTGTAATAAAAAAGAGGCCAGTCGTGGTGCAGGGGCACAAAGTGTAACTGTAAAATCAACTGGATGTAGGTTCAACACGCAATGCCTCCAGAATTGGGCAGAAAGTGGGAAACAGAGTGTCTTAACGCTAGATTCTCTCTGCCTTCCCCCCAGTGTGCGGGATACAGCGTGAAGCTGATTTAAGTATATTATGTGCTTACAAAACCTATTGCTGATTAAGCTATAAGGTATAAAAACCGGACAAGTGCGAGTCGGGCTCGCACACCAAGGGTTCTGTAGAAAAATAGGAGGTTCCGAGTCTAAAATTCAAGCTTAACCAGAGCCACAGCTATTACTTTTTAGGATTTAACAACAAATGTTAATGTTTTTCAGGTTTTTTCCTAAACTAGTACTACCTGCAGACGCTCGCTGCCAAATTTCATAATTCTAGATCAACCGGAAGTACCCTATTAATTCTCTTTATAGTGTCGAAATACGCGTTTTTGCAATATAAGCTTCCATGTCTTTTTTTAAGTAAATGTAGCAATACATTTTTTTTAGGAAAAGAATGGACCGTAGATCTGAGTAGGTACATGGTTTAAAATTCAACTCGATGTCTCCAAGCGTTCTTGAGATAAGGGCTCTTGACAGACAGACAGACAGACAGACGGACAACAAAGTAAGCTTATAAGGATTCCTTTTTACCTTAAAATTTACAGAACTCTAATTATATTACGTTCGTTTCGATGTAACCAACTGTATCTGCGATCGGAATTACAACTTCTGGGTACTTCCATTTAACTACAGTAGCGAGGTCGTACTTTTTCAAAAGTAATTTGTTTGTAGATATCGTTGGATATGTAAAATGTTCTGCTGTATTGTCAAAATCAATTTCACATTCAAAACATGTTTTCAATTTCCAATTAAGTCAATTTTATAATGGAATATAAAATCCATAAATTTTTATTAAGGTTTTTGTAATAAAAATTGTTACATTTTATGTATTTTTAATACAAATGTAGATATATATTGATCTTTTAATAAAAAAATCCTTGATTCCATTTCGTCGGCTTAGAATGTAAACGCTAATAGTTTAATAATCAAATTATTAAATTATTAATAAAAAAAATTTAAACATACTTATATTAAGACATTTCCCTTTCCCACTTTCGGCAGAATTGTGGGGGTATGTATGGGCGGGTTGAGTGGGGAACTCAAGCTGCACTTTGCCTCGTTATCAGAGCTATGACACGAAAATTTTAAATATTTCATTTCCGTGAGTGCGAATCGCAACCACAACCTGTCGCGCTTACAGTCACACGCTTGCACCACGGCTGACCTCTCTAGAATTAGGCAGAAAGTGGTCAACGGAGTGTTTTAACACTGAATCAGACCCCCTCTGCCTCTGCTATGTGCAGAACACAGCGTGAAAATAAAAAAAAAACGTATATAATTAAAAGGATTTAAAATGTCGAAATAAAACTACACGAAATAAAATAAAGGTCGATTTTGTATTTTTATTTTACACTATCAAATTGAATAAAAAATTACGAGTACATACGACAAAAACGGATTTAGCAGGTTTACACTCTAAGCCTAGAATTTAAGACATTGTCTAACATCTGTTGTGCACTTTTCGCTCGAATACGAGACATTTTGAATTGAATTGAATCGAACTCAATGCTACACTATGCCTCATCTAAGCGGAGAAATAAAAATAATTTCCTGCTATTGCAGAACGTATCCACTATATCTCATTCACTATGAACTCACTACCATTTCACTTACTAAGCGTAAAACAGGATCTCCACTCTAGAGTATTTTATTAAGGCCTTTAAGATTTTACATTTAAGATTTTTTGAAGAAACTTTATTATAACTTTACTACTATTAGATTTGTAATTTAGCCTTCAAAGAAGGCGACCTACTTATGATAGGTTCACAATAGGAAATTATATGACAACTTTATAGTAAAACCAAGTCTAACGATAACGTAATTAGGCAGTCAACAGCGCGATCGTAATCCCATTGTAGCCTTTGAAACCGTTAAGTCCAGAACTTCGTTACTTCATGAAAATTTTCTAAGAAGAACAATATTCAAAAAGAATTATTTTATTTCTTTTCTTTTTATTAAAAAAAATATATAGAGATATTTTGTGTGATGGAATTATTTTGGAAAGAAATATGTAATAAATTATAACAGACCATCTATCAGAATAATGTGTCATGCAACACCTTGGGAAGAATTTGGCACAATTTCAAAATTTTAAAATGTTTGCCGATACTAATAAAAGGATCTTACTATCTTTATAACAGGCAATCTGCTTTCCCAAAAATGGAAAAAAATATTATAAACATTTACAGGCAAAAATTTAAACAGTATATGTGAATAAATAACAGTATTTAGATTTGACAATATAGGTTAGTCAAAGCGTGGCGTTGAATTCCACCACTCAATGCACAGAAAATTCGACGGAAAATGGAAAATCCCATCTTATCAGTAACATTCCCTGTCTAACCTACATTATGCGGGATACCGCGTGAAACTACAAAAAAATACTATTACTATTAATTTATCACTTAATACCCCACTTAAACTATAAAATAGGCGTTAACACTAAATTAATTTTCGCCTTATTTTTTCTCACCAAACTTATTAAAATACCTGATGATGAAAAAGTAAAAAAAAAACATATATATCATGAAGCTGTTGTAGCTAAGAATAATCTATCAGTGTGATGTAAGAAAAGCTCAATGGGAGTTGACGACGTGACGCGATACATGAGTAATGGTCGTGTTCGTGTGTTTTGTAATTTATTTGTACAATGGAAAATGTTTCATTTATAATATGTGCAGAATGGCAGGTACTAGCGAGGATGTCACGGTGAGAATGTAGAAGAACGTGCTCAGCTGGTTTGACACGCCGAACGAATGAGTGATAAAAAAATGGCAAAAAAGATTTATGATGGAAAAGTCAGCGGTAAGAGAGGTAGA
>JAJHJA010000609.1:0-166222 GCA_021202915.1 Heliconius himera
TCGTTTTGTTGTTTTTGACGTTGAAATGAATGCATATCTCGTGGAAATGATCGACAGTAAATGTAAATATTTTTTTGTCGATCTAGTGCTTCCAAATCCTCCAATTGTATCTATAGACATAATTTCGAAAGCTCTAGTCGCTGGTCCTAGTTGTGACATTGAACCGAATCTATGTTGTCCCCTAGATTTATTCTTAAGACATATTTCACACTCTTTGCATACTTTTTTTATGTTCTCCGTCAAATTTTAGCGGTGTAGTATGGGCATATCTTTATTCTTGTTTGTGTTACCCCCGTGTGGCACCACTCCTTGTGCGTTCTCTTTATCAGATCAATGCTGAATTTTTCAGATAATATTATTTTTTCTCTTCTTTTTACTTTTTTATAGTATATTCCGTTTCTCTTTATTAACCTTTCTGTTTATTTTATTAATGATACGTTATTTATCTGGTCTAATTTTATTTCATCTATTTCAATAAGGTTTTACGTTTTCAATAAGTCCTCTTCTTCTTCTATATTTGATTCTAGTACGGGGTTTCTGCTTAAACAGTCCGCCTCTGTATTATCTTTCCCTGGGACGTATATAACTTTGAAATCATATTGAGATAAGTAGTAGGTTAGATCTCCTAATTCTTCATCTGTTCGTGCTCTTATGTTCATATTTTCTAGTGGTTTGTGATCAGAGTGTACTTCGAAGTATCTTCCTATCAACCTGTGTTGCCAGTACTTTATGGCCTCTTTTATTGCTAAACATTCAAGATATATCGCCTTCTTTCTTTTTTGTGTTTCATTAAGTTTCTTTGAGAAGTAGGCCACCGGTTTTTCTTTTCCATCCTCTTGTATTTGTTTTAATATTGCGCCTATGCCTTCAAGTGATGCATCTGTATATATCTTGATTGGAAGATCTTTGTCGAATATCTCTAGCACTGGTTGGGCACATAGCTTTTCTTTAATCTTTCTGAAGGATTCTTCGCACTCTTCTGTCCATATGAATTTTACATTTTTCCTTAGTAATTTATGTAATGGATCTAATAATATCGAGCTCTTCTCTATATATTCATGGTAAAAGTTGATTTTCCCCAGAAATTGTCTGATTTGCTTTTGTGTGGTAGGAGTCGGAAAATTCTTTATTGATATTATGTTATCCTTTAATGGTGTGACTGTATTTTCTCCTATTATATGCCCTAAGTATCTAACTGAACTTGCTGCAAACGTACATTTTTTAAACTTTAATCTAAATCCTTCTTTCTTTATTGCATCCAATACTTTTTCAATGTGATCTAAGTGTTTTTTAAACGTCGGTGAGTGTATTAGGATGTCGTCTATGTAATTCACTGAAAATTCCATTAGCCCATGTTTTCTCAATATGTTACTCAGAATTCGTTGAAATATAGCCGGAGCTGTTTTCAAGCCAAAGGGTAGACATGTCCACTGAAAGTGTCCATCTTGCGTCACAAATCCTGTTTTTCTTCTATCCTCAATCCTTAGTGGTATTGACCAAAAAGCTGAGTTTATGTCCAGTGTCGTGAAGTATTTGCAATTTCTGGCTCTTATTATTATGTCATCGATTAAAGGAAATGGTTGTGCTTGAGGGACAATGTTTTTATTTAAATCTCTAAAGTCTATGCACATACGTGTTTTTCCTTCATTTTTCTTGTATGCTAGCGTTACAGGTGCAGCAAAAGGGCTGTAAGATTCTTCGATCATGTTTTTCTCTAGTAATTTGGCTATTTGTTTTTCTATCTCTTCCTTATCCTTTATATTACATCTGTACGGTCTTTTACTACAGTATTTCTCTACTATTAAATCAATTCTAGCTTCGTACTCATTCACTGTTCCAACATCATATTTGTCTTTTGCAAACACTGATTTGTTGTTATCTATTAATCTTTCTATTTTAACCTTTTTCTCTTTATCTAAATGTTCTATCTTTATTCTGAATTCGTCTGTTTCCACATGTTCATTAAAATTAACTGAACAATTCATCGTTTTACTTTTTATTTCTCTTAGTATTATCTTTGGTTCTTCTATCTTTTCGTCTACTTTCTGTGAAATTTCTAAGTTTTCATTCAACCTCAATTTGAATATGGGAATTAAATCCAATCCTATTATGAAATCTTCGAAATCCTCTCTCTCCACTATGTATACCTCCACTTCTTTTTCTATATTGAATATTTTTATTCTTATTCTTATCAATCCATTTGTATGATTCACACCATTGACCGATTTTAGAAATATTCTGTTTACGTCTTCTGTATTCTCTTTTATCTTTATCCACTTCGAGTTTATCAAGGAGACTTGAGAACCTGGATCATATGTTCCCATTATCTCTATCTGATTCTCGACTATCATCTTAAGTTTGATCAATGGTGTAGCTATTAGTTTTTTTTCTATATATTTAGATCTACTTCTACTACCGAATTGTTTCCTATAGCTTTAGGGTTTTCTTTTTTTTCTAGTTTAAACCAACATTTCTCTTCCGGATGGTATCTTACACCTTTATTCATTTCCTCGCATGTCTTGCATGGTTTTTTTTCTTCACTTCCAAATTTATGATCTGATTTACCTTCTTTTTTAAATATCTTCTTTTTATCTGTTATTCCCTCGAGCCTTTGTAATTCACTCACTAAATCTCTTGTGTCTTTCATTTTTTCCCTGTCAATTTTCTCTCTGATAAATCCTGGCAAGCCAAATGCAATCCTATCTATCATTGTATCGGCGTCCATGTTCTTATTTACTTCTAATAAGAGTCGTTCTTTCTTTATTGCATATTGTACTAGTGAGCCTTCTTTATACCTGAAATAATGAGCGTATGTTCTGCTACTCCATCCTTTATTTGCGAAGGTATCAATTAATTCCTGTTTCCAACCATGCCAATCATTTTCATGCTCTCCTTTTAATACTGTAGAAGTGTACCAGTCTTGGCAAGTTCCATCTAGAAATATTCTTAATAATTCGATTTTGGTTTTATCTTTTTCTATTTGAAATTTCTCACACTCCTTCTCAAACGTGTCTATCCATTGTGTCACATTAGATGTTTTATAATTAAATTTTCCTAATACAAATTTATCTATAATGTGTTTCAAATTTCTTTCTTCTTCTTTTTTCTCTGATTTTTCCACTAACTTCTTCAATATCTCTGCTAAATCTGTGTGTTCTTTAATATTCCCTTGTATTATTTCTTTTAAATATCTTCCTTTGAATTGAATATTTCCTTCCTCATCCGTATACACCTTCGCTAAATCTTTTGTCATCGTTATCCATACCTTCAACTCCTCGTGCCTCCTTCTTAATGATTCTCTTACCTTTTTGAAGTTTTCCATACTTATTATTTGCTCATGGAAGTCTGCATAGATGAGTTCCTCTGGCATAGCATATTGTTCTCCTTGTTCTGTAGTGATTGAGGTTATAGCTATTACTGTAGTCTTACTATCCTTTGCTGAAGCCACAGCTTTGAATGTAAATCTCAATTTCATTTTGCGACGAAAATTGTCGTTTTATAATATGATTTATATCAGGGTTGGGTTATTGGAATAAATTAACTAAATTTGTTTCTCTGTAAATTGGAGATTATATTTTAATCAATATTATTATAAACATAATTACAATATGTACAAACATTTTAGCAAAAGCAAGTTACCTGTAAATTGGAGAAACGACAATTACAGTTTATTTATTCGTCTCTCTCCCCTATCCTTGATCTTTATCCGCTCAATTAATTATTATTTTTTTACTTTGCCGTACGTATTCACTTTTTATATTTATAAAAGGATGTCAGCCGTAATTTAAATTAAATAAAAACAATAACTATCAATTTACTATTTTTTGTTAATGTAAATAAATCTAAAGTTTCATTTTAAAACACAAATCATTCAATACATCCACAGGTAAAGGAGGTAAAGCACTGGAATCGACAATGATGCCCGGAGTGTCCAACAACACAACAGCCATTACAGCCGACGACATAATACAACGCGCGTCACAATCTAGACAAAGGAAACGGAAGCTTCTGGAAACATTCACAGAACCACACACACCAATTATACCACCACCTACCAATACACCGAAAATACCTATATTTAATAAAACAAGAGAAATAATACATAAAGCTAAATCTCTCACGCCCAATATTCAGTTGAGAACTCCGGAACCTCTGAATCCATCGCAAATACCGCCTAATATTGAGAAGGGATCTTTAGTGGTGTTGACAGCAGACGATCCAATGTCACCAACAAAGAAAATGCTTCAAACGTACGTAGCTCATGGGCCGGGGCAGTTGGCTCCTGTGGCTTTATGCGCTTCATTTTTAAATTCGGTTGTGGGTTATATGAAGAAGAACACACCAAAATGTTCTTCCACGTCACCACAAATTATATCACCAAGCAGTATTTTCAGTCAGGACAGCAGGAATAGTACTCCCAGTGGTATTTCTGTGTTGCAAAGCCCTATGAAGCGTACGAGACACAGCTCTTACACTATAACTCAGCTTTAATTCGTTTTACCTGAATTGGTATGGTTTTCCTTCTTTTTTTTTTTGCTTCACGCTGTATTCAGCATATGGCAGGGTAGAGATCTAGTGTTAATACTACTACGTTCCCTGCGCACCGCTCGTTTTTTAAGACGTTGCCTATTGAGTTGCGGAACTCAACGTCGCGCTTTGTCTTGTTACCAGAGCTAGTAAATGAAAATAAATCATTCCCCTGAGTGGAATTCAACTTGTCGCGTTTAATATCAAATGCTTTGCCACTGTGTCGAAAGGTATCTATTTTTCTTAAGATATGTAAAAAAATCCCATTAGTCTCTTGACTACTTAAAAGTGCTCTAGCCAATAATTAAACTATATTTATAGCAGATTTACAAATCCCACCTTCCTTAAATTCCACATCATTTGTATATATGTAATAATATTTAGAGTACGATCGACGAGAGACGCATTGTTCACTTGGGAAAATATTCATCAAAACTAAAAAAAACCTGAAAATCAAATTTTTGCAATCATCTCCAAAGTGGAGACTTCACATCGGCCACGAATAGTCAACCGTACTATATTAAACAATTATTGTGGCCATTTAAAATTGAATGCCATAAGAGTATCTACAAAAGTCACTGGAAAAAGATTTGTAATATAAATATTTCCCTATACTTACATAGACAGAATTATCTAAATTAAACGATTCATATCCATGTGAGAAAATACTATTACACAATAAAAACAAATGAGAATGAGAAATCCTAAAGAAATTCAATGTTTTTAATTACGCGTATCATTATTTTTTTATGCTGCAAATAACGATAAGAGTAAGAACAGTTAAGTACATCCCAATAGACTATGAAATATTAAGATTATTTTTATATTACATTAATTTTAAATATTTAAATTAGATTAAGTTCTTTCTTGTGTTTGACAGCTGAACAATAATTAAAAGGCATTTGATAAAAAGTTAAAAACATACTTTTTATTATACTTTTTATTAAATTAAAAACAACGTCACACAAATTATTTTCACTTCTCCCTCTTCCTTGTCACAGCTCGTCACATTGTGAGACCCACCCTACTCAGAGTGACATATTTTACAATTTTACAGCTAGAATTTATCAAATTAAAGTTCAGCAGCTCCGAAATTATGTTTGTATATTATATTCTGTCAGGAAATTTAGGAATCCTGACCACTTGTCACACAATGTCACACTTCTTCGACCCTTAACGTGTGACGTAATTGATGGATGGCCCCTTATTATATAAAGTATGAAAGTTAAAACAATATACCAAAAGTATAACATATAAATATAAATTTTACATTATCCTGGAGTGGAACTAGAAAAAAAATCTAGTCCAAACTTTATCTTGAAGGCACCATCCTCTATATTTTTTTTCTAGTTCAACTAAAAATGTAAAAACATTTTTCCTGCAAAAATAATTTTTTTCAAAACAAGAAAAATTGTAGTAGATTTTAAGTAATAATTTAAACAAATATTTTGATTTGAATTCGAATGGCATGTCTTCAATCTGCTGTGAATATACTAAGACTGATTTGTAAAAAAATAAAAGTGTATGAATTTCTAATTTTTTTCAAACTGTAAAAAACATTTACTACTGATACTTCTGAAAAAGTGTATAAATTATGTTTTTTTTATAACTGTATTTGTATAATATAGTCTTATAATCTGTTAATATACGCTGAAAAAGTATTTTGCTTTGTTTTATTTATCTACTTAGTAGATATTACCTTTTGAAACATTTATTAAACAGCACTGGCAACACTATAGAATAATCCTAATTTCTATTTCCCATTCTTTTATTTCTATTTAATTAAAGAGTACTTATTAACTATGTAGTAAATAATGACATTTTCATTAGTAAATTATAATAAATATATTTATTTTGCATATGCATTCTTTAATAATATATAAAAAATATTTCCATTGGGGGCAGGTAGTTGGTGTCCATCTTATATATTTTACTTTTACTGTCAAATTTATATATGCGCCCATTATTTTAGGCTCTTCGGTGGCGCTTAAATTCCAGGTCAACAATACTTGGCCAATCGAGAAAAAAGGTTAAGGGTGTTGAATATTGTTTTTATAAAGAAACACAGTTTTTTCTTTCTGCCACTCAGCACGCAATGCCTCTAGAATTCGGCAGAAAGTGGGGAACGGAGTGTCTTAACATTAGGTTCCCTGTGCCTACCCTGCTGTGTGCGGGATACAGCGTGAAGCTGATTTCACTGTTTTTTTATGCTATCCACATCTAAACCACTAAGTACAGTAACACGTCTATACTAATATTATAAAGAGAAAATATTTGTATTTTTGTATGTATGTTTGTATTGTTTTCACACAAAAACTACAGGACCGATTTCAAAGATTCTTTTATTATTAGAAAGCTGCATCTTCACTGATCAACATAGGCTATATTACATTTTCTAAACAAATAGAGATTCCTTAATAAAAATGCGATAATGTAACCCAAGGTGTAAAGAAATTGATCTTAAAAATTATATCATCGTGTGCGCTGCGAAAACTATTGATGATAGAAGAACTATTGCTGATAGAACAGAACAATGTTCTACAGTATTATAGAACGCATCAATATCTATAAAAAAAGTCCGCGTTCAACTACTGTAGTTATGCCAATACAACTATTTTTTTATATTTTAAGTCCCGACAATAATCAAACCATATTATTCCCTCTGCCTGCCACACACCACAACCAGCTGTGTGCGGGATACAGCGTGAAGCTGATATTAAAGTTTATAACATGTACCAACAAGAGCTAAGTCGTCCACCTTAGCCTTGGCAGCAGCGACAGCAGAACCTAGTGTTGAGACACTCCGTTCCCCACTTTCCGCCGAGTGCTGGAGGCATTACGCGTTGAGTGGCGGAACTCAACGCCGTGACGCCGTTAATTTTGGTATAAATGTAAATGTAAGGAGTCCACCGGCACCAGCAACGTTTTGAAAGCGAAAGAATCTCCCTACAGAGATGCTAACAACATAAATAAGTTCTTATAAGTGTATAAGAATTTCGACGTAGCTCGATGAGAACGTTGGCTTACGCCCAATATTATTAATCTATCTCCAACGTCAATCTTAGATTGTTTCATACATCTATCCAATCTAGAGATTAGATAGATGTATGAAACAATCTAAGATTGACGTTAGAGATAGGTTATTAATATTGGGCGTTAGTGGTTAGTCAATCTTTTGCGATTTACAAACTTTTATACATTTTCCTAATAAATATTTTTCTTTCCTAAATGTGGAATAAAAGTTTAAAAAAATTTCTCTAGATTAAATTTTTAGTTATGTCGTTATCATTCTCAAGTTGAAATATATAGATAGATTAAGAAAACTTCAAGGAGAGCTTGACTATGAAATTGTCTAAAGACCTCAAAATAGAATGCTATATTTATTAAAATTTTACATAACACTAACTTGTATCTCCGATTTCTCCCTTACAGTGAAAGAAATGTAGTGATTTTGAAACGATTAACGTAGTGTTATATGGCCTATAGCCTTCCTCGATAAATAGATTATCTACACAAGAATTAAGAAGAATTTAATTAGAGCCAGTAAGCCTTCATATGATATAAACTACATATTTACAATATTTAATTAATAGAAGAATATTTTTTAATTAAACAATATTTTGTGAACTTACATTTTATTATTTACAATAATTAATTATACTATAAAAGTCTAAATATATTTAATGAGCTTCAATGATGTCGCCAAACCACTGTGACGCCTCAAGGGAATCCCACAAAGATAATTCTGGATCCATGAATTCTTGGTTCAATTGATCAACATCTAATACTTTCTTGTGATCTGTAAAATATATAATATATATTAATCTTTTACTATAGGATTTAAGGTAAAATTTGCAATAAGAACTCGGCATTTTTTTTTTGTAATAAAATGTTTTTGTGTAATTGATTAATATTTTAATAATGAATTTGATATAAATAAAAAACTAGTCACCAAAACATAATATACAATCTTTTCCTTTTTATTATATATATTTCTTATTAATTTAAATTAACCCACTAAACCATTTGTCTACATAAGTATAATACTGTATTTTTTGTACAAAAATTGTGCGGACGATGGAGTATGAAACTTGGCGTCATTATAGTTTATATAGAGAAGGAGTGCAGAATGCTACTGTACGGTTTACGTACAGATTTTTATACTTTTTTTGATTTATTAAAATAATGAATAAAAAATATATTAAATTTATAAAATAAACGTAACACACACACTTTTGTAAGTGATGAAGACGATTGACGCGTACAATACGCGTTGCCATAGCAACTTCCAATTGGTTCTCTAAATGTATTAATTGCCCCATAAAAAATATCCAAACAACCTATTATACATATGCCATATTTTTCAAGCACACACTCTATTGTATAAAATTATTAAAAGAAAATTCGTATTTACCCCATAAAAACACCAATGCATAAAATATTTTAATCAATATATGTAAGTATAAGAGGCCAGTCGTCGCACAGGGACACAAATTGTGACTGTAAAATTGACTGGTTATGTTGTTTAATCCCCATTCGAGGAAATAAAATATTTATTTACATTTATATTTTCATTATCATATTTATTTACATTTATATATTCATTATTCATCGCTCTGGTGTCTAGCCAAAGCACGGCGTTGAATTCCGCCACTCAACACGCATTGCCTCCAGAACTCGGTGGAAAGTGGGGAACAGAGTGTCTCAACACTAGGTTCCCTCTGCCTACCCTGCTGTGTGCGGGATACAGCGTGAAGCTGATATTAACGTTTATAACATTTGCACGTACCAACAAGAGCCAAGTCGTCCGTCTGAGCCTTGGCCGCCGCTTGAGTATCAACAACGGCAGCGGTCTGCACGCCCTGGTCACCCTGTCCATAGTAACCCGACCAAGCTGAATAGTTTTGCCAATACGCAGACGGGTCATAGTAATGGTTGTACTCCTATAATTATAACTGCATTTATTAATTTTCTATTAAAAATATTTTAAATGCAACTAGCGATAGCTCAAGTATTGAGATTTTGGCATTTAAAGCAGATATTGAAGCCAATTATAATGTTATTTCTGTAAAAATAGCTTGACAGTTACTTTAGCATCAGTTTTTTTTTAATTAATTATTTTATGTTCAAGCGTCACTGCAGCTATATTTATAGTATACTATGTTGATATATGCATACGGAAATACTTCAACTGTGCCTAAATACTAAATGAAAAATGTTTAACATAGAATTTTAATTTTCAATATAAAACCTCACTTTAATAAATTGGTCATATTAAAATGTTCAAAGTTGAAGTATTTATAAAGAACTAAAATAACAAGTATGCAGCACAAATCAAAGCAATTGCAAAATAAATATAAAGCATGATATAAAAATATGGGCATGCATTTCTTAAATAGAAAAAAAAAAGTAAATATAAGTACACTTTATTTTAAATTATGAAATAATTTTATTGTTGAAATTAAAAAACAGACAGCTATCAGTTCGATTCCCACATATACTCATTTACATCAATAACATGATAATGTGTGGTATTGAGTTCCACCACCCAATACACAATGTCTCCAAAATCGGGCGATGCGCGTGATTACAGAGAATCTTAACACTTAGGTTGCTTTAGCCACTACTATATGCGGGATACAGTGTGAAGCAAAAAAAATACAAAATCATACCGATCCACTACTATAAGTTGCTGTACTAGTGACTGGTGTTTGATTTTGAGTTGACACAGCTCCTTTAGGTTTTGGCACTGCGGTACATATCTTTAAAGGCTTTGTGCCTAAGCCTGTATAACCATTCATGGCATAGAGTGCATTACGTTGCTCATCTTCATTTCCGAATCTTACAAATCCATAGCCTTTGGTGTAACCAGAGCTGTCCAGGATAACTACAAATGACATATTATGATCTAATCAGCTTCACGCTGAATCTTGCCCACAGCAGGATAGGCAGAGCGAACCTAGTGTTACGGCACTCCGTTCCCCACTTTCCGCCGAGTTCTGGAGGCTCAACGCCGTGCTTTGCCTCGACACCAGAGCGAAAAAAATTAAAATATAAATAAATATTTCATTTCCTCGAGTGAGAATTGAACCCACAACCAGTCGATTTTACAGTCACACTTTCTGCGCTTGCGCCACAACTGGCCTCTATGACATATTATAATGATATTCAACTTATTTTTTTCAATAATGACTCAGGGAAAAGAATTATTTTCATTTAATTGCACTTGTAATAAAAATGTGGAGTCAAGTTGTGCCACTAAAGATATACTTGTCTCAAAAGTTTGGCAGATAGTGAGGAATAAGAAAAGTTTTTTACAATACCAATAGAACATTTTTCAGCTTGACTGAAAAATGTTCTATTGGTATTGTAAATATTTAGCTTTACACATCCCCTGCATAAAACATTGAAATGTGAGTCAAGAGAACCTAGTCTAGTATTAAGAATATCTGTTTTTCATTGTCTATCTATTATGAAGACATTGCACTATTCAAGGTGCTTTGTTTATCTATTTACCAATGGGGCATATGACTTAAAAGCTTTATTTAAAATAATTTGTTTGTAAAAAATTACCTTTAGCTGTTTTTATTGAGGAATATTTTGCAGCGAAAACTCTGTATAAAGAATAATCATCTACTTCAGGACTTAGGTCACCAACCCATACTGAAAACTCTCGCTCTTGCTGCATATTCGCACGGGCTTCTCTTGAAGCTGTGTTGAGTCTAAATCTCACCACAGGAAATGTGCCAGGAATTGGTTTACCATTAAGTTTGTGCATAGCATCTATGGCTTCTTCATCAGTCTAGAAATAATCATAGCTCATTATAAATTTTCTTTTCATATCTACAAATTATGGAATGCTATTTTATATTTATGTTTTATTATACATCATTTTAAATAATTTTTGAATGAAGTAGGAGTAATAGAAAATATAACATGTTATTATCAGGTAATAACCCTATCTATTTATAAGCCCTTAAACATACTTAAAAATTCATTTATAGAAAAAGTTTTTTTTTGATCAGCTAAACTCAGCCTCCATATTCCAGGAAGAAATTATCTGTATTGTATACATAATGTATTGCATTTTATATTATTTTCTTCTACTGTATTAGCACTACACTGTAGCTAAGCATGCAGCTATGCTAATATTCCCTTTACTGAAGTCCTCAACAAATTACATAAAACGTTATTAATGGTAAAGAAGTATATCTAGGGATACATCCTAGATACACCAATTCATTCCATCATTCTTAAGTTTTTCTATTTGAACTTATTTTATATAATGTTCGTCCGTCATCACTTTCAAATACAAGAACAAGAAAAAAGTTACAAAACTATATAGACAACTTTATAGATAAACATAATATTTAATGTTGTATTGCATTATAACCTGAAAATGAACGAAAGCATAGCCGGCAGGTTCTCCTGTGAATTTATTCCTCATAACTTTCACAGCTAATGGACGTTGCCCCATACGATGAAATGCAGCCATTATAAAGCTTTCTGTCATATTGGGCTCCAACTGAAAATAGGGTTTCATGAATGTATTAGAAAATCATAAATATTTTCGTGATTATAGATTGTCGATTTGTTTCATAATATACTCACACTGCCCATCCATAGCTGGCATTGCATAGCCATATTGTTTAGGAGTATTAGTATCTGAAAAATATTATGATTTACTAACAAGTAAATACACAAGTTCAATTTGGATTTGTTTGGATCAATACAAGACGATAATTTTCAAAATGTCATCATACTTGTCAACTGATGGCCGTCACTGTCACGATGTGCTACAGATATAGGAAAAATTTCAGTTTAGGTCTTCAGTGATTGTTTTAAAAAAAAATACTATATGCATTCTCCTACTGTGTGAAATTATCTCTTTTTTATCGTACAACATCCTTCGTTTCTTCTCCATATAACGTGACGTTGGCGAAGTGATATGTGCTCAACTGGCACACTCGAAACGCCATAATTAAAGAACCAAACCAAACCAAAAACTACTATAATATGTCGACGGTGTAGGTACGATAACCTACATGAAAACATAACAGAAAAATTTATAGACATTATTAAACTTTTAAAAATATTCAGAATTTATATTTAATTTAATTAATTTATATTTAATTGAATAAGCATTGTAATGATGGTAACATTAATTCCACCCTGAAGAAAATTAAATTGTGTAAAAATTGTAACGTCAATCAAAAAAATATGACGTGTGATCTGTGAGTAATTTAACACAAAAAATTCTTATTATAAATATATTTCGATTATTATAAGTGGTGTAATATCAGTGTTATTGTGGATTGATTATTTAATTTACAAAGAAATTTAAACTACCTAATATAAAAAGTGTACTCCAATATTGAAACAAGTTCAATATGTCTCGACTTGATAACATTGACGCATTAGAAAAACAATTAGCTGACTTGCAAATGGCTAAAGATTTACATTCATCTGGAAAAATAAAAAAAATACCACCAGCTGTACCACCCAAAAAGAAAGCCCAACCTCAAGTTCCTCACAGTGCTGTCGTTACCGCGGTGCGCGAGCCTTCCTATTCTGCGAAGATAACTCCGTTACAAAATCTACATAATAATGTTGCACCTCCGCCTCCACCGCCTCCGCCAACCTATAGTAATGTCGAACGACAGCCGAACAATATGCATAAAGATTACGCCAATGTAACACAACTGTCACTTACAAACCATTCCTTTCGCCATAATGTTGTGCCTTCTAAAAGTTTTAATACCGTATATAGCAATGTTTATCATAACAGTAGTGTACCACCTCCGCCTCCACCTCCTCCTCCTTTAAACCTTAATCCTCCCAAAACATTTGACCCAAATCAAAATAATGAAGAATATCTTCCTCCACCATCTCCTGTCAGTTCTAATTATAGTGAACTCATGAGAGCAACTACTAATATAAATTTCAATAATGAAAGGCCTTCCTACCCAGCTATATATCAAAATGAATTTCCCGAATATAGTGGTTCACAAGCTTCCAATTATGAATCACTTTATGAACCAATCAATCTGCACACAGTATCAAATTCTGGACAACCCAATAATAACCAATCATATAAAAGCCTGAGGCCAATGGGAAGATCTCCTCTTCCTAAAGAAGAAGAGGTAGATGCTTTAACTAACATGTTAGTTCAGTCCATATCAGAGAGTCAAGATTTAGATATTCTAGGCACATGTGTAAAATGTGAACAAAAAGTAATTGAGGAGAGTTCAGGTTGTACTGCTATGGGCAATATGTACCATGTACAATGCTTTCGATGCCATCGATGCAATACAAATTTACAAGGAAAACCTTTCTATGCAGTTGAAGGAAATCCCTATTGTGAAGCAGATTATCGGGAAACCTTAGAGAAGTGTTCTGTATGTAATGAACCGATATTGGATAGAATATTGAGAGCTACTGGAAAACCTTATCATCCAACATGTTTTACATGTGTAGTTTGTGGAAAAAGTTTAGATGGCATTCCCTTCACTGTAGATGCAATGAATCAGATACATTGTATTGAAGATTTCCACAAAAAATTTGCTCCGAGATGCTGTGTATGTGAACTACCCATAATGCCAGAGGAAGGAGAGGAAGAAACTTTAAGAGTTGTAGCTTTAGATCGCAGTTTCCATGTGCGTTGCTACAAATGTGAGGATTGTGGTTTGCTTTTGTCATCTAAGATTCCAGGCCGTGCCTGTTATCCACTTGATGATCATATCCTTTGCAAAGCATGTAATGCACGTCGTATCCGCATGCTTACAAATGTAATGACTACAGATCTGTAGATACTCTGTAGTATATGAATATAAAACATTTTTTAGGTCTAAATAGAATAAATTAAATAAGCTAATAATTGATATTTCAGATTTTACCATTAAAATGGTAGTATTTTAAAATTATATTTAAGAGAGATCATAAATTATTTTTATGCCTTTCTCTGTCAATTATTATATGTAATATTATTATGAATAATATTTATTATGAATAGTCATATTTATATTATATCCAATGTTCTGCTATTTAATCTTCTATTTCATATACTTTTATTGTTTTTAAGATAATTTAGTATTCATTGTTAGAAAAATTGTTCTGAATTTTTAAATTTAATAAAAATCTGTTTATTAGAATGCAATATTCTTTTGTTATGCATTTATTGCAACAAAGACTGATATGGCAGCATTAACTTGGCATTTATAAATTTAGCTAATAAAAAGTCCAAATCAATAAATATGTGATAATCTTGTATTATTGTGGTTTTTGATAAACAGAATCATATAATTTATTTGAATGCATTAAAAATGCTAGGAATAGTTATTATTATGACATATTTTTAGAAGCTTTTTACCATAAGTAGATGGCAACTGTAGCATTCAATGTGTATTAAATATTTAAACAAAATAAAAATGTTTTATTTCATCACATACTTCCACTGTAATAAACGGTAACATATAGGAAGTATTGAAGTATTATTAATCAACAAATGTGTGTCAGTAATTTTTTTTAGGGACATGGACAAACTTTACAGCTGCATTAAATAAATATAACATTCATTGAGGCCGGTTGTGGCGCAAAGGCACAAAGTGTGAGTGTAAACGATACTGGTTGTGGGTTCGATCCCCACTTGAGCAAATGAAATATTTAGTCAAATTTATATTTCCATTTTTTCGCTCTGGTGTCTAGCGAAGCGCGGCGTTGAATTCCGCCACTCAGCACGCAATGCCTCCAGAATTCGGCGGTAAATGGAGAACGGAGTGTCTTAACATTAGGTTCCCTCTGCCAACCCTGCTGTGTGCGGGAGACAGCGTGAAGTTGATTTTATTTATTGTGATATTGTAATATAAATGATCATAGCATTCTATGAGGATAATAGTTATAATTTTTTATATTCAATAATGTTTAATGTAAAATGTATAAAACATTATTAATTTTATGCTAAAATTATAAAAACACAAATTCAGATTATATATATTTATTATGTACATAAACAGCTACACAATGTACAATACTGGCGGAAAATAAAGGCACTTACATCACAGTATAATAATTTTTTGGAATGGTCACAGATGCAAAATATGCAATTAACAAAACATTTGAAAAAAAATTGAAGTGCATAGGAAAAGTACTAAATAATCACCACATTTTTTTTCATTCGTACAATGTGTGAGAACAAAATTAAAATCTTATATAAAAAAATATCTAGTGATCATGTGAAATTCTTTTTATAATCAATAACTGCGTGACAATAACGATAATACTGACTGTTATGCAACTGACTGACTGACACAAAACTGTTTCATTTAAAATTTATTCAAAATTAAATTATTTTAATCATGTCAAAATATCCTACAAAATACATATATATTTATTTTATTCCTCTGTTTTATATCATAAATGGAAGATCTATCTATTAGTTATGAAAAAGCACCATTTGTGTTAAAAAAAATAAAGCACCAGTATAAAAAAAGATATCAATTAGATCATTTCATCACATTATCATAAAAAAAATATATGATACATGAAACTTATAGTTAACCTTAATTCTAAAGGAAGACAACCTTTATCTTATAACTATTTTGACCAACAATTGTATTTTTTTAAATTTCTATAATTGACTTAAGTCAGAATTATTTCAAGTTTTAATATAAATTGGCGAAACTAGTGACTACACTTATTGTGAGATCTATGTTACTATTGACTTTGCTTTAAGTACAAAAGTATTTTAAATATCCAAAGATATGTAATTATACTGTTTAAGTTTACTATTTATCACTTAGGAACTTATAAAAACTAACTAAATCCTATTAAAATTAGTTCTTGTTAACGCCGAAATCGCATCTCCGAAAAAATCATACTCTTCTACAATTGAAGCCAAAAATATTTATCTTCACACTGTATCCCGCATATAGCAGAGTAGATAGAGGGAACCTAATGTTGAGACTCGCCATTCCTCACTTCGTGTCTAATTTTAGAGACATTACGTATTACTTAGTACGTGATGTCTCTAAAATTAGGCACAAACTTAGTCTTTTTAACCAGAACCACAAAATTTTACCCACAACCCTCGTATCGTGCCGTTATACTTTATGTTTCAATTTAGTATTAAAGCGAGGCGGACTAAGAACCTGTTTCATGAATAAAGATCTTTTGTCTTTCATATTTTTTGTAGACATATCTGTTTCGATATAACTCTTGTCATCACTGGACAAGAAGTTTGCTTGTTTTTGATGGCAAATTAGTTCCGATGGGGCGTGATCGAACTGATTTCTAACATTTATTATGTTAGAATCAACTTGAGACACGTTTTCGGAACAGTGGTACAAAATTTCTTCATCCGAATGAAATGTTGCTTTTGGTTCAAATCTCTCTCTGAGAATAGAAAACTTTCTTCTAGGTCTGGTTCTGGTATTTTTCTTGATATTCGATATTTTGGAAGCCGGCGTGTTTATTACGTTGGACGGTAAATCTTTTTGTATTAAAGATTGTAGCGACGGTGTTTTACGACTTAACGAAAGATCTTCTTGACTTAGTGGCAATGTGCTATCTGACACTAGTTGCCATAAAAAGTCAATGTCCTTATTTGATAAATCGTGCTGTTCTGGTTTATTATTTATTTTCTTTGTGGGTGGCTTCGTATAATTAGATTTCTGACGCCGCGCTACATTTTTAATTTGGTTTGTACTGTCTATACTAAGCTTAGGAGATATTGGCAAGGCAGTCGAGTCTTTCGATTCAAATTTTGAACCGTGAGATACATCTAGAATACAGTCTTTTTCTGGCAAGGATTCCATTTTGTTACTGGAATCGAATTTGTAAGGCTCCTTCCAAATTGCCTTTTTAAGGCTTGTTTCACTTTTTTCTATATGAAATTGTGGGGTATCCCATTGGTGTTCCCGTCTGTGATATAGGTTTCTAGGTGAGTTAGTTACAGTCGCTTTTCTAATTTCGTCAATTGTTGCGACGAGAGAACTCTCAGAATTAAGCCGTTTCTTACAAGACATATCGATGTCACCTAAATCATCGAGTTCTTCTAAAATCGGTTCCAAGTGATTTGGGTCCTTTAACGAGTCTATCATACATGGTTTAGCCAAGAAAGTGTCATCATTGGAGTGGCACATCACTGTGTTGACGTAGTCTTCCTGACTTCTGTCGAATTTTACAAAGACATTAGAATACGTGTGCGGCTTTTTGGGAAACGCTGGAGCTGATAATATGGCATTCTTCAATTCTTGAGATAAACAGCTGCTTATTTCGGAACTGCCTGAAGTAAGGGTGTCACGACTTCTATCTCTAACAACGCTGCCATCATGTAACCAATTTTCGATGTCACAATATCCATTCCACGATCGTAAGCCCCAAGCTTCTCTAGCAATATTGACTGCACATATATTCTCATAATCGTGTACTGATAAAATTTCAGTTGGAGTATCAAGATCTCTTTTTGAATGCAATAACTCACTTGTTATACCATTTTTTATTTTATCTTTTTTAGTATACATTTCTTTTAATATATCCAATGCTATTCGCTGTATATTTTCTATGTCGGCGTCTTGATTGCCAACTTTGATATTCTTAAGAGCGCTTAAACAAAGTTTCTGCACGATATTTTCATTGAATGTGTTTATGTCGGAACTGTTTATATCACTAAAACTCAAATCTAAATCCATATCAATAGAATCTGACGATGTTTTTTTGTTTGAACCGTCAGTATCATGGCTGATTTCTGAACTATCAGTTTTAATAGTTTTAGCGAAGTTTTCACCAACAATATTGCATTCTAAATTAAGATTTGTCAAGTCATCTCTCAATTCATCCGAGGAACAAATACCACGACGCTTTTGCAAATTCAAAGTACTAGACGTTATTTCGTCTATAGAACTTTCTATATTATCTATTGAGGATAGTTTTAGGGCAAGTTCTGTTGGGGAGCATATTTTCTTTTTGGTAACTTTTATAATATTGGTTGTGCTGTCTCGTTTAGGTATTGCAGTTTGGGGAGTGTTTTCCACTGTATATAGTTCTATGCTTGAGGACTCCAAACTTAGATTGCCAACTGGAGCTGATGTAAAGGTCGGTGAACCAGATCTGGCAATCCAATGGTCTAACAGAAACTTTTTATCTGCATTATCACTATCATTTTGTGGTAATTGTTTATTACTTGGTATTGTATCATTTCTACAAAAAAAAATTAGATATGCAGTTTACTTTAACACTAAAAATCATTTTATTTAATATATTATAATATAATAAGATAAAATTACCTTGCTGTTTCATCAACTTTGTTAGAAGTTTTAAATGATCTAACATGATTTAATCCATTGCTTTTATTATTTTTGTCTGAATCGCAGGTGGGGACTTTATTATTCAATTCCACATCATCTTGTGGGCTTTTCCATGGTATAGGTCCTTTGGCGTGAAAAAATCTATAGTACAATATCATAGCAAGCATACCTGCAAAAAAAGTCAATTTTATTACTGGCTTTTGTTTATAATGTTACCTAAGAGGCATCTATTATATGAACCTGTTAGACAGTCCAAAATTAATTTAGAAAAGAAATGTTTAAAACTTATTTAAAACTTTTTACTTATATTCCAACAATTGTGATGCAAAACGTAATTCAATTTTGGTCATTTTTTTCATTAAATTTAATTTTGGACACTTGAACAGAAGATAAATAAATTATTAAATTTAATAATTGCGAGTATATTCACACATTAGAAATAATTTGAAATGCTTTACCCAGCAAAGCAGGGGACACTCCTGTGAGGGAACCTGGTTTCAAGGCATTTTATTATCCCCTTTTCACTGTAATTACATCACATTAATTGTTGAGTATGAAACACAACAAATCGTTTTGTCTTACCAGAGTGGAAAAATTCAAATAATTTATTGTATCAAATGTCAGTTAAGTCCACAACCATTGTGTTTACAGTCAGATACTGGTCCTGTACTGTCAGATATTTACATTGTGTATAATCATCACTCACCAATCACAGTTCCAATAATAACACAGATGGTAGCAGCTATTGACCATGACTTTTTCTGTTTCTCAGTATCAGATATCAGGACATACAGAAATAAACTACCAAAATTTTGTGTGACGATCAAAGTGTAAAACATCAATATTCTGTATCTTGTGTGGCCCTCCCGCAAGTTAATGAAACAAAAACAATAAACAAATCCCATGACAGCATTGTAAAATATTTCTTCCAGTTTGTTAGGGCAAAAGGTTGTCTTCTGTGTAATTATCCAAAAAGTCATGGCTGACCAGTGCAAACCTGCAATAATGATTATAACTTCACATTATATCCCACATATATCAGGAAAGGCTAAGTACGATTATATAACTACCAAAAAACAAAATTTAAAAACATTACATTGTGTGTGTTTCTATGAAGTAAGGATTGGTGTTGACATTAATTTTTATTTTTAGCTTCACTTTGTATCCTGCACATATGCGGGTAGACAAAGAAAAACTGGCAACCTAGTGTTAAGACAATTTAATTCTCATTAAGTCATTTGCATTTCTTACTTTCCGCCGATTTCTCAAGACATTGAATGTTGAGTAGCAGAACTCAATGTTAAGCTTTGCATTATTACCAGACCAAGAAATGAAAATCTACTTCCGAAAGAACCTTCACGGTGTCCCTCTACACACACCCCTTGACAATTGCTCCCTGTGTTCAGCTGTGAGAGACCAGATCTCAATACTGTATGGTAGACATGGAAGGATACTAGTGTTAAATATTTTTATATGTATATTCAATGCTTTGTTTTGTGCTCATAATCTCTTTCAGAGTCCAAAATTTTTCCAGCCATTAGCTATTCTTCTATCGACCCCGTTCGACGCGTTGCGTCTTTTGGGGAGATTATCTGGCACATATTCTAGTGTTTTACCATGTAGTTTAATGTCCACCACCACTGTGTTGGTCATTACTTTAGTTTTTTCAATATTTACTTGAAATCCAACTTTTTTACTTTTATTGGCTATTGTATCATAATAGTTAATTTGTTGTAATTTTCATCAAAAGGGATTATATCATCAGCAAAAAGCTTAGATGATTCAGTCGGCTGCCATTTATATTGAAACCATATTCATCCCAGTCTAGTTTCCTAAAGACACTTTCTACCACAGTATTACATAATTTTATAGACAGCAGATTACCTTGTGTGACTCCTCTATTTTGCAAAAAGGGTCACCGTATGCTTCCAGTTTTATGCGACTCTTCCTCTTTAGATAAGTATTTCTTATAATGTTAATAAAGGTGTCCTCCACTCCTTGCTGTCTCAGTATAGACCAAACGCAAGAATGATTTAAATTGTCAAATGCCTTGGTGTAATCTATAAAAGTATGGTATTATTTGTATTTTTCACAAGTCTGTTTTATGGTGTAGATATTATCAATTGTGCTGAAGTGCTTTCTAAAACCTGCCTGCTCTATGAGCTGATTTTCTTCTAAGATTTTGGTTATTCTCTCTGAGATATAAGGCTTATAGGCCTGTCGTTGTCAATATCCTCTAAAGCTCCTTTCTTGTGAAGAAGTATAATATGTGATTACGTCCAGTGGCTTGGGATTGTTTTCAATATGTCATTGAAAATTTTCGTTAATATTGGAGTTAATTCTTCCATTATTCCCGTCAGTAGTTCATTTAGTATATTGTCAGGTACTGGAGTTCGTTCAAGTTTCTGAAAGCTGATCGATTTCTGGACTCCATCATTTAATATTGGTGGTTTGTAAGCTGGGTCCTGTCTAGTTTAATTCATATTCGTATCTTCTTTAGCGTAGAGTTTTCTTATATTTGCGTTCTTTATTTTTTAGGTTGGATATCTATTCTTTTTAAATGAAACTATTTTAACCGGATTAATCGCGTATATTTACGGGTCTACCCGTGACCACGGACTACTGCAAAGTGTTCGAAACGTTGGTGCCCAAAAATGTATAATATCAAATATACGCGATTAATCCGGTTAAAATAGTTTCATTTAAAATGTGTAATAATCGTGAAAATCAAAGAACTTCTTTTAGAGCTTTGTTTGTTCCTCCTGTTTTCCTAATTTCTTTTAGTTTTTTGTTTCTTCTCACTGTTCTACTTTTTCTCATACTCTGCCTAATCTGTTTGCTAAGATCTGAGTTTGGTTTTAGGTTTAACTGGTCGTTTTTTTTCTTCATTCTTCTAATAATTTATATTATAATAATAGTGTTTTCAGTATTTTTGTAAATATTTTTAAAGTGTTATTCCACACAAGAAAGAAAAATATCAAGAAAACGTATTAAAATTTGAACGTAGCGGGATTTGAACCCGCGCCTCTTCGCGGAAACTGTCCAAGCGCTCTGACCAACTAAGCCAGCCAGGCCAGCCAGTTCTTCTCGAGCTTTGTCAAAATTCTTATACGCTTATTACAACTTATTTATGTTGTCAGTGTCTTTATAGGGAGATTTTTACAAATTTGTGCTACTCAAAGATTACTTATAGTTAGATTGTTTTTTTAAATATTTCTAAACATTTTTAAAGTATTCCACAGGAAAGAAAACTACTTATTACGAAAACGTATAAAAATTTAGGCCAGTCGTGGCGCAGGGGCACAAAATGTGACTGTAAAAGCGACTGGTTGTGGGTTCAATCCCCACTCGAGAAATGAAATATTTATTTGAATTTATATTTTCGTTTCTTCGCTCTGGTGTCAGGACAAAGCGTGGCGTTGAATTCCGCCACTCAACACGCCATGCCTCCAGAATTTGGCGGAAGGTGGGGAACAGAGTGTCTTAATATTGTTCTGCGGGTGTTTTTGTATAAAAATTTTAACTCCGCGGGATTTGAACCCCTTCTCCTCTCGTGCCTCTTTTGAAACCGTCCAAGCGTTCTGACCAACTAAGCCAATACGTGTTTATCGAGCTACGTCAAAAGTCGTATTTTGCTTGTTACCACTTTTTATATGTTTTCTTAATAAGTATTTTCTTTACTAAGTGAGGAATAACACTTTAAAAATGTTTAAAAAAATTTAAATAATTGTAGTCTCTCTTGTCAAACGATAATTCTAAGTAATTTTCTTCGGGTAGCGAATATTGTAAAAATCTCCCTATGGAGATGCTAAAAAACTAAAAAAGTTAGCATAAGCTACTACTACTATTGTCCATATTTTTTATAGTTCTTCATTTCAATGTTTAATATTGCAATATTAAGTCTATTAGATATTCCTATCAACTCTTGTTTGTTGTGTTTGAGATACTTCTTTAACGTAAAGCCTACTCCTTTGTCATGTTGTTTCTCCAATCTCTCTTACCACTCACTTTTCCATGATGAATCTTTTTGCCATTCTTACATCACTGATTTGTTTCGATGTGTACAAATCAGCTGAGCATGTTCTTTCTTATTCTCATCGTAATTCATATTAGTTTTAAATAGTAACTGTTTTGATTTTCTGCCGTCGAGTTTGCATCCTGGCGAGTTGAAAGTCCTAAGGTGCTTGTTATATTCATTTTTGAGAGATCTGCTACCTCCTGGCTTTTTTTTATTTTGCAGCTGTGGCAAATCAGTTGGGAGCCTTTTCTTCTTTTCTTTCTCTGTTATTAACAACAGAGAAAGAAAGGGAAATATTTAAAGATTTCCCTTTATCACCTTTTACAATCAGTTTATTGTAGTGTATGAATGCAATTTTTCTTTTTTTTATTTCCCCCTGTTGTTTTACTTTTAGTTCTATCTGAATGTGTATAAGCTCTTTAGGGTAATCCTCAGTGATGTTGATGTTCCCAGGTAGTTATTGTTACTGCACATTAATTTTCCCTTCCTCTATGCCAGAGTGAGTGTCATGAGGATGGGTCATGTTGTTTGCCATTTGATTTTCCTAGCAATCGCACATTATTTATCTCCCATTTGTCCCAGTTTTCTAAGCCTGTGGTTTCATTTGTTTTGTTGAGGAAGTTAATCACTAGTCAATTCAATTCCATCTTTTTTTTCTCCTCTATTCCATGTATATTTAAGTAATTCTTCCTAATGTCACATTCTAGATTATATATAGACTTTTTTAATTTAAACATTCAACTTGGTTCAATTATTATTAGCAAATGTAAGTGTATGTAATGTTGAAGATGGTCCAATTATTAGCAAAAAAATAATTTGATAAAACTAAAATCATTAATATTTAAGTTAATAATAAACTCACCAAGTGGTATTAAGGTCCATATACCAAAAACTATGGTAAATAACAGAATACCAGCAATTCTACCGACTAAAATACCAAAGTACCATGTAAGCTTAAAAATAATGGAACTCCATTTAAAATTATCACTGGTAAAACTGGTAATACTGTAAATATATGCTACACAACCCCATATCACAGATGCTATTGAAGCAACCAAGGCAAATACTGAAATATAAATTTGTTTATTAATTCTATGCTATTTCATTTATAAAAAATTCAATTCTACTAAGCCTTTTTGTTTTTTGTACATGCTGCATTTCTCATATAGCTAGTATAAAAGGAACCTAGTTTATAATTCCGTTTTTTTACTAAATTTTTAATACTTTAATACTGACTGAGTGTTGACAATGGCTGTGCCTCAATGCCACACTTTGTCTTGTTACTAATGCGAGAAATTAAAAATAATTCATTTCCCCAAATTGGAATCGAAGCCACAACTGGTGGGTTAACAGTTAGATGTTTCTGATATACTAAAGTAGTACATAAGTAATAGTACTTACCTTTTGTATGATAATTTTCATTAAGCATAACAACAGCATATGTTTGCAATATAATTTGAGGTACAGTTCCAGTGAAAATATATAAAAAATGTAATAAACTCAAATCATTTCTTTGACTAATTAATTTTTGTGATTTCATTGACTCCAAATTCTTACATGAAAATACTTTTTGTAAGAATATGATGTATCTAAAAAAAGAAATTTATAATATTTGGTATACTTGTATTGTTTTTATTTTATGATTTTACAAGTTTCCTTTACATCCTTCTACAAACCTTTCTAATAAACCCACAAGAGTGCAATGAGTAATCCAATGGCGTAGGTTTGATTGTTGATCAATGATAAACCATCTCATTGAAAAAATATTTATTAAAATATTTGGAGACAATATAAAAATCATAGTAGATAAAGCCCAATATAAGTATCCATCTTTGCAATATTCAGCAAAAACAAGGATATCTGTAATTGAAAATAATAAGTCCATTATTTTAAAATATATCGTAAAATATACTATAATACATAAGTGCAAATGTTTTTGTTGACAAATAATAACTATTATTTTGAAACTGCTTATCTATCAAAAAATATTTTTTTAAAGAATAAATATATAAGAACCTGTAGTTAAGTCTGCAAGAATAGACACAAGAGCTATGAAAACACTTAATACATTGAAAACACAATAATTTTCATCTTGAGTACAACTACTCTTTCTATCTGTTGTGATTCCAAGCCTACAAGCTTCTGCCATAGTATAAGTTTATCAACATAATGTATATAAAAAAGGCCTCTATGCTCTTTATTTTATCTAAGCATATAAGTTAGATAGTGTCCCATTTATAATAGGATTTAGTAAAAGTTTATGACAAAACTAAATAAATCAATTTAACGGCGGCGCGGACGCAGGACGGAGGTCACCGCACTCCATTGCCATTCGCTAGAACCACAGATAATTGTAAATAATCGTTATAAAATTCGTTTCGATTTCATGGCAGTTCTCCGTAACACACAAATTTAAAATTCCTTATATTTATTTATTAATAGTAAATTATTTTAAAAAGATGATTATAATATTAAATACTTCACTACATAATAAACAAGTAGTCTAGACAAGTTTATTGATTAAGAGTTTACAAAAATGTATTTTAAGACAAAAATCTTCAAAACATAGAATATTTTACGTTCTTTTTTTTGTGTATTCTTAGCTAATTTCTGTTCAAAAATATTCGTAAATAAAGTATATATATTTTTTTTACTTATACAAAAAACAGAACAAGTCCAAAAAACGTGGCCGTAATTACATCTGTTCCCACTGCTTACCATATTTTACTCTTCGTATGATATTCTTCTCGTATGTTTATGTTCTATTGTTATATGTTTATCTCGCATTTTACAACATCAAAACTCGGCGTAGCTGTTAATTGAAGCGTCATTACATATGTACATACATCTCTTTGTACATTCTGGTCACCGCTGTAAATCGTCGTCGTCGTCTTATAATATAATTCTTAAATAGTTTGGCAGAGCATACTTCAACATTATAAGTTCTTTGATTTTCACGATTATTACACATTTTAAATGAAACTATTTAAACAGGATTAATTGAGTATATTTTGTATTATACGTTTTTAGAAACCTGACGTTTCGAATACTTTTGCAGTAGTCCGTGGTCTACCCGTGACCTTAAAATAGTTTCATTTTAAATACTTTTAATTTCCTGTTTCCCAGGTGTCTAATATGTTGGAAGCACTTATTCCCCTCTGATCGATAGATTTTAAAAATTCCAGCTTAGACTATAATTTGAATCCAAGTTTGGACGCCTCGTGCGGCTGCTTCAAAATGCAAGCATACCCCTTATTCTAGCAACGACTACAAATTGATCTGCCCTAGGATAGCATCCTAAGCACTCTCGTGTCCATAACTTATCCTTAAATGTACTGAAATAAGTCAATCACACTTTTTACGATGAGAATGAAGAAAAAAGTACGAATAGATGGTTGATGAAGCAAAAATATGTATGAAGGAAAACTGAGCGGTATGAAAGGTAGGAGGAGACCTTCGAAAAATACAGGATCAAAGATACTGGAGGAAGGTTACGTAAAAACCATGAGGACGCCCTAGAGGGCATGTAGTATAAAGAAGTTGATGGTAGTGGACGAGGTGGATATATACGTCATTGTTGGTACCACAGCATTACTTTCCTTTAAATGCTTATCATTTTTTTTTTTTAACAAATTTTTAACGAATTCCATATTTTTAAATAAATAGGGGTAGTTCACAGATGCTACTTTAATAAAGTGCATTATAAGATCCAAGCTTATATCTTACAGATTCAGAAATTTCAGCTTTTCACGTTTTTTTTAAAAGACATTTTGATTAAAAATAATTTTAGGACTAACTAACTGCCATTTAATCTTATAAATTCACATATTTCTTTACAATAACATTTCCTAACATTTATATATTTTTTATTTAAATGTAACGAATTGTATTTATATAGAATCGTTTGAAGGGTAGATGTAGATCACTTACCACTCAATTCACTTTACACACTCAAGGGAATAAATAATTAATTACATGTTTCTTAATATTTTCATTTCTTCGATCTGGCATCAAGTCACCGGCAAGATGGCATTGAGTTTTGTTTTTCAATGCCTCAAAATTTCCGCGGAAAGTGTTGCTGTATGCGGGCTACAGTGTGAAGCTGTTAAAGACAACAAAAAAATCTTTATATATTTGAATAAAATGTCAAGAAACTTGAACAAAAAATATAATGATAGAATTTTTCTAAATTTATTAATTCATATTTTTCGAATATTAATTAGCAAAATTGAATTTATTTTGTACACATAATGATTACTTAAAGATATAAATATTTGTTGCATTATCTATAAATTTACTTTTCTATTACTACTTAATTTGGATACTTTTAAAAAAGAAATATATTAGATATCGTATCATATGGTACGGTATCTTAATTTTTAATTTTTCTATAACGTATTATATACATTTAATCTGTGGCTATAAATTTTGTCTGTTATATTCAATAATATGTTTTAATTTACTTTTTGTCATTTGATTATTTTAAGTGATTTAAAGTTGAGACTCTAAATAATAACATTCTTGTAAATTTCTTTAAGTGGTGCCAAATAATATGAAATAAATATTATTTATTTACGTAAGATACTGGACTCTTTAACTACATTATTTTTTATAATATCTACAAAATGATTCATGATGCGCTCCTAGTTTTATGGGACTGTTCCCGAACAACAAATATAAGCGAGGTAAATTTTAATTGAAATTATTGTGATAGGCACAGTAAACTATATTTATTTTAAGTTTTAGTTAGATACTAAAAAGTGTAAAAAAAATGGGGCTAATAATTAAAAAAAAAACAATGTAAAAGTATATATATATATTTTTTGGAAAAAACGACACAATTTTTTATAGTGTATATCTCCCTATTTTTAGCTTCAACCAAAGAACTATGCTAATGATGGTGATGCAGAAGTTTACAAAAGAATATATTCAATTGCAAAAAGTCATCACAAAATACAAAACTTTGTTTTAGGCACATCTTTTCACGCAAGAAAATCTCAAACAGGTATTTAATTAGTTGTTTTACATTTTATTTATTTACCTTAGCTTCATAATAATAGCCGGGCAGATAGAAAATTAATTAAGACACTCCATTCCTCATATAAACCCAATTTTGAGAGTTTTCATTTATTAAGTAGTAATAATAAAATATTAATATTTCTTGTTAGCTTCAGGACACAGATCTTACGGATTATATGGTCAAGCCCTTAGTGAAGGTATAACAGAAGTTTTGAGGTCATATAAGAAAACTTTGAAGGAAGTACAAGATCTTGTTGTTGGGAACCAAAACTATACTCTGGCTTATGTGTATAGCTATGTAGAGAAATTTAGAGGTCTATTTAATACTTTGAACAAAATAATAAATACAATAAAAGAGCGAAGACTAAGTGGATGCCAAATTTTAAGTCTTGTACATCAATATATTTTAAATGGAAACAAAATGGTCCATGACTCTATAGTGCAGTAAGTAAAGGAAATGTTACATAAATAATATATTAATTAAAAATGAATTAAATCTATTGAAAGAGGCATAGTGATTATTTGATAGCAAAAGCAATAGTAGTGAATTCTAGAATAATCATATTTATATTACATCATTCATCATTTCCCTCTTTTATTAAATCAGAAAGAATGTATGGCTTAGTGGTCAGAGCGCCTGGTTGGTTTGCAGGAGGCGCGGGTTCGAGTCTCGCTACGTTAAAATTTTTATATGCTTTTATAAGTATTTTTCTTTCCTATGTGTGGAACTACTTCAAAAAAATATTACAAAAAAAAATTAAAGCTGCTTAATAGTTATTGCCATTTTTAGAGTATTTACATGTTTAAACACTGTTTTTATCAACCAACTTTGCACATGGCTGCTGTATGGTGAATTAAGAGATCCTTATGAAGAATTTTTTATATTTCAAACAAAGAAAAATGATTCCTCTGAAACATTTTTTTCAACACCATCCTCAACAAATACTTGTGATAAATCTCTTGTATCTACTGTGAGTTGAGAACTATATTATTTTGAGTGTTAGAATTATTTTTTATATTTATAGCATTATATATTAAACTTATTAAAGACATAACTGTTTGTATTAATATAAATTCAGTTACTTTATTATTATATAAATAAATTAATTACTTTATTATTATCAATTGTATTTTATTTTCATACCAGCTTCAACAAACACCATTAGATTGTGGATATAATCTTAATCCAACCATGATACCATATTTTATGCCGCTCTCACTGTCTCAAGAGATATTATTTATTGGAAAAACTGTCATTCTTTTTGGTTTTGATCCCAAGAAAGTGAAGAAAAATAGCAATTTTATTATAAATAGACCGATGCTGACATTACAAAAATGTGATGCTGATTGTAGAAGGTATGATTTTTATAGATACCTCATTTCCATCCACTGGTTCCCAACCAGTGGACTGCAAATGATTTTGAATTTAGAGGTTGGTGACCCATCAGTTGCTGTACAGTGAGTGAGTAGAGTACATTTTTTTACCTTCACGCTGTATCCCGCACGCAGCAAGGTGTCGCAGGGAACCTAGTGTTAAGATTCTCCATTTTCCACCTAATTCTGGAAGAATTGCGTGCTTAGTGGCGGTACTCAACGCCACCCTTTGCTCGATACCAGAGCAAAGAAATTAAAATATTAAATATTTTATTTCTTATAGTGGGAATCGAACCCACAACCAGTCGCGTTTACAGTCACACATTGTGCTCCTGCCCCATGATTGGCCTCAAATAAATACCACTTCACAAACTTCTGTTATACGAAATTGCAAAAGTTTTTATTAAAATATTATTATATCTTTTTATGTAAGTTCAGTTAATTTCAGTTAATGATCAAAAAAAGATTGGAAACCTCTGATTTAGAAAGACCATGGTGGCACAATTTGACGGCGTTTGACGCCACATGATGATAATGGTTGTGGGTTTGATTCCTACTTAGGGGGATGAACTATTTTCAATTCCCCTAAAAACTCTGGTAAAACTAAGTCCCGTGTCTTAAATTTAGGTGGACAGTTGATAATGGAGTGGCCTACACTGATGAAGGATGAAGGAAGGAGGAAGAACATATTTTGATGAATAAGCATAAAATGTTGTTTTCTTTATGATTTTTTTCTTTTAAATATTATAAATAAATGTTCATATTTGTTTTAATATTCTTTATTTATTTGCTTTCCTATCGTTTACTTAATTTATTTCCTTATTTAAGGTTTACAATATGGGAAGAGAAGGAAGCTGAATTTCATGATAAGTTACAAAAACTCAAAAACCCTGAAGTATTTGAAGTCTGTAATCTAAAAAGTGTTGTTAGAGAAATTAAAGAGTGTGTTACTAAGGTAAGAAATTTTAAATGTATGTATTTTTTAACTTACACAATTACTTTATACAATATCTTATACTTTAACTTGATCTATATATGCTATTCTGAACTTTTCTTTTACTATAAACAAATCTAGTCTTTTTGAGTTATTCTTTTTCTCAAAAAGGGAATATCAAAAAACTTTTGTCCCTTAACCAAGTCTTCTGCTTCTTCAAATGTTTGTGGCATATTTTTACCAGCTGTTTCTGGTAAAAATATGGCGGCAATAGTTCCAATGCCGGCTATGCCGCCAACGATAATTAGAGGCAGTACAGGCATATACACTTTTAAGTATACAATATAAGGTGATATAACCGTAGCTATGTATCCACAAATCTGGACAATTGATGATCCTGATCCCCTAACTGGTGTTGGTAGCATTTCTGCTGCCCATTGCAAAGTCACCGTGTAACATATGTTTACTCCAAATCGTGCTATTATAGCACATAGCACTGAGGCCACGCCGTTAGGCACGAGAGCCGTTAAAAAACTAAAAATAGAACAGCAAAACATCATTGTAACTGTTATCCATTTGCGACCAGTTAAATCTAAAGTAAATGACACGATAAGTAAAGATGGAAATTCTGTTAAAGATAGCAATGTAAACGATATGAAGAAATTAAAGGCCAACGCACCGATGCTTCGTAATAACGCATCAAAAATTATTGTACAACACATAAATTCTATACACACCCAAAATAATATTTTTCTTAAAATTGGTCTTCTGAAGATGTCCAAAACAGTAGCACTTTTATCAGGGTCCGATTTATTAGCTGATATTTTATATCTTTCTATAAGATCGTTTGGAATTCGTTTTTTATTGATTCGTCCAATGGACAATACTTTTTCTACTGCATCGTTAATCCTGCCCTGGGAAAGCAACCATCTGGGACTTTCTGGTATAACAAACGGAGCGAATACCGCCAGTACCATGGGTACACTCGTCACCAACGATAAGGTTCTCCAGTCTCCACACGCAAGCGCTATCGATGGCAGTGTTATCATGCCCAGAGTAAAAAATATTCCAGTTGGTAAATTTGCTGCCATTGTTCGATATTTTGGTGCGACATACTCTATAACGAGTAAATATATCATCATCATACAAGTATCGTAGGACATACCCATAAAGAACCTACAGATGCTAAATTCTGTGAAATTTCTCGCGAAAATACTTAATACACCTGCAATACTACCAATTAAATTTCCAATAACTCCAGCGGGCAGACGGCCGTACTTATCGGCTACCCAACCAATACATAAACCTCCAACTATAGATCCAACGAAGAATATTGCCTGCGCTGTCGCTTGATAACTGTCTCTTTCACAAACCCATTCCATTTCAGTAGATATTGTCGGATATGGAATTTCACTTCTATTAAATTCCCAGCCGTGTTTACATGGTTCGATGGGCCACGATCTATTTGGTTTCATCGCAGGATCAAACACTGTGCCCCAGTCCACCGCATACATTGAACAATGTGAATATCCATAATTTTCTCTATCGTCATGTGGAATAGCTAAATATCTTCTATGGCTGGCAGTTAAATTTTCCAGTTCAGGAACCCAACACCAGTGATTAGACGGTACTTCTGTCATGAAGAGTTGTGTGAAATATGAAAACGCGCCAAAAACGTAAAATGGACATGTTGAAAGAAATAAGAGCACTTGATATAGTCCGAATTCGCCGGCTGCGGATAGAAGATCATTATAATCTACAGTTTTGGCGGGATCTGCCTCTTTTTCATTCTTCTTGTTGCAAACATCTTTGTTTTCTAATTCGGTTACGTCGCTTTTGAGAGATTTCATATTTTAACTATAACTCATTTACGTTAGTTGAAAACACGTTGAGTAGTTTATAATAAACTAAAATATTAATGACGAGACACTTCATTTGTTTACACCAGAAAAAGATAAAATGTATCAAATTATATAATTATGTGTCTTAATCTCTAAACACGACAGTGTTCGCGCCAAGTTCATAATATGAAATGTGTAGTTTTGGCCGTGAACTACTTAATTTGTCCTCTGAATTTAAATTAATTTTGATTCATTTAATGGAACCGGTATTAGGTAAGTATGAAAACCTTATAACCTTAATACGATTAATTCTATTATCACTAGCTTTTTCTCGTAACAAACACTATTATTAAAGTCATTTGTCCAAATTATAATACGTTCCTCTTAAATTTCAACGTTATCTATTAAAACATTTCTCATAAAAGGATACTAAAACCTGTAGATCAGAATTCCGCAACTTTTACATTAGGTATTCATCATTAAAAGAAAAATATATTTTAAAAAATGTGTGTGTACTATTTTCTTTGTCGTCTTTGAAGTCAATCCCAATATGATATTTTCATATGCATTTGCATGTAACCACTGTTCATGCCTCAAGACCAGAATAACCAGAAAATAACATTTAAAAACGTGTGTTATTTTTTAGACATCTAGTTTCTTTATACAAAACTTGGCTCCTTTTGCCAAATACAAGTATTAACAAAAACTAAATTAATATTTAATGGATGTTATACAAATATTATATCATCTTAAGTAGCTTTAAGATAATGAGATGTTTCATATTGTATTAAATATTTTTCTATATACCTTTGGATCAGCAAGTAAATAACTATGATAACGGGCTTCAGCCGCGTACAACACGTATCAGCTTTGTATTTTTTTTTTTATTTGTGCAGATTTTTTATAGGAGATTTATACATGCCTTTTGATTTTTGTATCTCATCCCTTCACGCTGTTTCCCGTATATGGGAAGGCAGAGGGAGCCTAGTGTTGAACCTACTTTTGGTTGAGATTTATTTCTTTTAGCTCAGGGATACTTGTCTTATAGGTTTATATGAAGGAAAAGGAAGTGTATCTTAAATATTGATATTTAATTAAGTATTTTTTTGTGTAATATGTTATTTTAGAATTATCAAATTTAATTACATGTATTACATATTCAATTTAAGATAGAAGTCTTGTTGAAAAGCGAAAGGAATGTTAAATAATATTTTAATAATAATTATAATTATGAGGGAAGTTGTGGTGTAGGTGCACAAGGTGTGACTGTAAACGTTACAGGTTGTGGGTTCGATCCCCACTCGAGGAAATGAAATATTTATTTAAATTTCTGTTTCTATTTATTCGCTCTGGCGTCGAAGAAAAACGGTGAGTTCCGCCACACAACACGCAATGCCTCTAAAATTAGACGGAAAGTGGGGAACGGAGTGTCTTAACATAAGGTTTCTCGGGATACAGCGTGATGCTGATTAAAAAAATAATAAATATTTAAAATAATAATTAAAAATAGTGTTTTAGTAATAGCTTATTTAATAACTGTTCGTTCACTATAAGTGTTACGATATTTTGACACTTTGAATGTGTAGTGTTGATGATGGAAGAATAAAAGTCTACTCACGTTTATCACTGAGTTTAATCAACACCACTTTAAATGTACATACAGTGATAACACAAATAGTAAAATCACAATTAAACACGGTACAGTATGTAACAAAGTCATCCACAAACATATATGTATATAACAGAACACGAAAGATACGAATTTAGAATAAAATACTATATAAAACAAAAGAACGTATGGAAAGCGCATCGAGTGGCAAGCATCGACTGTGAGAATAAAATATGCCGTCGACAAGTGGGTAGGCGTGAATGTTGAACGCCTTACCGGTTCGGTCGACGGCAACGAGCGCTTTCATATAAATATACTAAATACGAATACTTACTATAAAATATATAAATTCTATTAAATGTATGTATGATTTTACGTGTGTATATAAATGATAAATAAATAAATTATAATATTGAAATATATAAATAAGAAATATTAAATAAACTATAAATGTAAATAATAGTTCCCTACAAATGTAAATTGAAATATATTAATTGATATAATGTTCAATGTTTTAGCACTTATGGACAGTAGCAGTGGAGGAAGCTCAGCTGTTACATGAATTGCGTCTAATGAAAGATTTTTACTTACTGGGGCGAGGGGAACTTTTCTTGGAGCTATTGAGGCTTACAGCGCCCATGTTAGATAAACCTACTACAAGAACATCAACAAGAGGTAGGTACGCTACAATATAATTTATCATATCAGCTTCACGCTGTATCCCGCACACAGCAGGGTAGGCAGAGGGAACCTAGTGTTACGACACTCCGTTCTTCACTTTCTGCCGAATTCTGGACGCATTGCGTGTTAAGTGGCAGAACTCAACACCGCGCTTTGCCTCGTCACCAGAGCGAAGAAATTATTATTATTATGTTATTTATATCAAGTAACATAAATTGTGACTCATTTTGTTAGTAACAGTAAAAAGCTTAAATGTCTATGTTAGTATTTAAGTTGCTTCTCCATCCCACTCGAAATGGAGCAACAATGGTTTACATATACACAATGTAATCTATTAGAGATCATATTTAGGATGCTGTTGGAGCTACCCTGCAGTCTTTGTATTAAGGAGCCATCATTTAACATCTTTTGCGCATAGTAGTGAAGAAACAGTAAACTCGGGCTGTCGCGAACATCCCCGACGCGCTACAGAAACGAGGCAGCCCCAGCAGCACTCTAAATGCGTCATTGTATTGAACCCGAAGGGCGCTGTAAGATTTTTGTGAATACCTGGCCCACAGACTCGATAAATAAAAACTTGTACAGTAGGCTCTAAACAATGTAATTTTAACACTAGTCGAGCAGCGTGCAAACTTGCGAGCCAGCATATTCACCCTCACTGACAACGCCCTTCGTTCTCTTTCAATATCAGCATCGTCTTTAAGGCCGGGTGTCAACACATGTCCAAGATACTTAAATTGGTACACTCGTTTGAGCTTATTACCGTTGGAAATAAATGGAACTATAGATTTAAATAAATATTTTATTTCCTCGAGTGTGGATCGAACCCATAACCAGTCGGTTTTACAGTCAGTCACACTTTGTGCCCCTGTGCCACGACCGGCCTATATAATTTTGGGATATATATTTTTGAAACGTAAACTCAATATACTTTAATAAGATATGAAGCATTTCTTGTTATTCCTTATCTACATATTATTAACTAAATATTGTTACAAAAATTAATATTTCGGCGACAGAAAATTATAGTTCGTCAATCAAAATGTATAATAGTTTAATACACAATATATAAAAAGCAAAACTATCCAAGCAATAACTTTAACGCGACACGTTGTGGGTTCGATTTCCGCTCGAGGAAATGAAACATTTCTATTTCTTCGCTCTGGTGTCGAGCAAAGCGCGGCGTTGAGTTCCTCCACAAAGTTGGAAACGGAGAGTATTAAAGAGAACGGAGTGTTTTAACAGGAGGTTCCTACGTTCCCTCGGCCTACTCTGTTATGTGCGAGATACTGCGTGAAGCTAAAAAAACGTTGAGTATAATCTCTATTGTAATAGCTACAGGTGACATCTATATATATAAAAGGACATGTCACCTGACTGACTGAGGTAAGACGCACGCACAGCCGTAACCGCTGTGCTGTGCGTAGAAAGGTGACATTTGGACAGATGTTTATTTTCATAATCTGGATATCCACTAAGAAGGGATTTTGAAAAATTTTTACCCTAAAGGGATGAAATAGGGTTTGAAAGTTTGTATCGATTTTTTTTAAATCGGCACCGATTTTTATAAAATTTGAAATTTAGACTCTTAAAAACATTTCATTGCACACGTGTTTCATGGTTTTTTAGAATTCACCCCGTAAGGGAGCAAATAAGGGGTTGAAAGTTTGTATGGAGAAACCTTTAACTCGCCCCCGTTTTTTGTAAAAAATTAAATTCAGACTGTTAAAAATATTTTATTGAACACATGTGTCGTGGTTTTTTTTGAATTTATCCCTAAGAGTCCAAATAAGCGGGCGAAGCCGCGCACGCCCACTAGTTTAATTATATTCATCCCAATATAGCATATATTCTCAGATTTTTATTATATTTCTACGTTACATTATTCACATTTGCTTTTACAGATATGAACCACGCTTTCCAATTAGCAGCTCGTGCAGTCTTTTTGAGTAACAGCGCAGACATAGAGAAGTTTAGTTTCGAATTGCCGTATGTGAAGCCGAATATTTCTGCGAATTCCACCATAGATAATGATAGCAGCACAGGTAATGTATAGCACGGATGACGAGTCGTGGCCGCTTAGATGTTAGGCTTTGTGAAATTTTGCGCCGCATTGTTCTCAGAGGAAAAAAATGTAAAGTAAAACAAAAAAAAAACAAATCTTCGCAACTATGCACCTACAGCTAACTGTATAACACTACATTATGTAAAAATTGTAGGTGCAATATCTGATAAAAAAAGTATGTTAAAAATAATAATGAAAGTAATTTAATACTTATTTTTTTAATTTTAGCTACTTTTATTATTATTTAAATAGATACTCTTTTAGAAAACATAAAAATTTTAACGTAGCGGGATTTGAACCCGCGCCTCTTAGAAACCGTCCAAGCACTCCATACACACCAAGCAAGCCGTACATTCTCATCGGGCTACGTCGAAGTTCTTATATTCTTGTTACAACTTATTGTTGCTAGAATCTCTGTAGGCAGATTTAGTATTATTTTTCCTAAGTGTGAAACAATACTTTAAAAATAAAAAAAAAATTGGATGCTATTTAAAAAAAAGTTAGAAACATTAGAAAACTATATGAAGACACCGTAAACAAATGAAACTTTAAAATATTATAAATTAAATTCAAACAGTTGCAGATGGCTGGTCAACAATAATTTTGAAATACGATTTCAAGTGGCCGTTACACCTTTTATTTGCGCCGGAAGTGCTAGCGCGATACAATGATATGTTTCGGTTACTATTGAGAATAAAAAAAACACAGCACGACTTACATGCACTTTGGAAAACTTATAAACAATCTACACGGTAAGTCGAAGTTTTGTATAGGATTCTTTGATGATAATTCTTTTAATTAAAATCAAAATAAAATATTTTATTTTATTAGTTTACATCTGTGGATGTGAGATATACAACAAAAACAGAGGAAGAATCACACTTGGGGCAATACGTAGAGTAGGCTTCTAAGATGATCATTTAGTTTACTGTGATGCATCAGCCAGGATCAATTTCTGAATGGTGACCTACTTCCCACTACTTCCTCATGATATAATTTTTTATAGGTTTTCTATATGTCAATTACACAATAAACTAATGTTTCTAATGGATAATCTCCAACATTACTTGCAAGCTGATGTATTGGAAACTAATTTCTCGAGGCTTATGGAGGCAGTTAATAAAACTAATGATTTTGAGAAGTTGAAGAAAGCACACGCTACATTTCTAGCTGATACATTAAGTCAATCTTTTTTGACTGTTACGGTATGTATATAAAACATACACAGATACTTTCTTAGCTTCACGTTGTATCTCGCAGATAGGCAGGGAAAACCTTGTGTTAAGAGTTTTGAGATATTGCGTGTTAAGCAGCAGAACTCAACACCGCGCTGTCTTCTTACCAAAGAAAGAAAAAATTAAATAATTTATTTATGCAAATCGAAATCGAACCTCCAACGGTGTGTCGCTTTTACAGTATACGCGATAGTTATGTGTTCGATTCTTACTCGGGGGAATTAATTATTTACATTTCTTAGCTCTTATAAAATAAATTGTGCCATTTACTTCCACTACTCACTTGGCAATGTCCCGAAAATTGGGCGGTGCCTGTAGAATAGTATCTTAACTCTAAGTTGTTCTCACTGTCTGCCTAGCTTGCTATATGCGGGATACAGAGTGATATTTTTTTTTTCAATTTTCTTTACTTTTGTTTTATTATATTAAAAATTAACATTATTATATAATTTATTTTTAGTGTAACGACAGTGAAACAGGTGACACGTTGGATTCTGTAAATAATCCAGTGTTTTGTAACATAATGGAACTATTGAAACTGTGTCACTCGTTTTGTAGCATTAGTGAGTTCGCTTCCGATAAGGAGGCAGAAGATTATTATTTAAGAGGATATTCTGAGAGGTAAACCTTTATATATTTTTTTTATTTTATCACTGTATTCCACATACAGGAGGGTAGGCAGAGAGAAAATTAGTGTTAGTAGAGAAAGTCGCGTTTAGAGTGAGAATGAAACCCGCAACCGTTGAGCTTACAGTCAGGCTCTGTGCCGCTGCGCTATTCCGGGCTCGGACAACAACCTAATGTTGACACAGAATAAATACCTATATTAAGCACGGCGAAATTTTAATTGCTACAAAAATTATTTTCAGATTCAACAAATTAGTAAAGCAATTGATGCAGCTTTTAGTGTCGTTACGGGATCGTCCTTGTGGAGTCTATCTAGCTCGGCTGTTGATGAGACTGGACTACAACCGGTGGCTTAGTGGTGAAGCTCAGCTCACGCAATCCGTTACTAGCATGTTGAGATATTAATTGAACGTTAAGTGATAAATAAAGAAATTCAGCTTCATGCTTACTAAAGAACAAAGGCGACCTAATACCATTTTTTTAAATTATGTTTTATTAAGTGTATATCGATATAGGTAACCATTCTAAAAAGAACCAACCAATTTCCCTAAATACACTAAAATATAAATAAAAAAGAAGAGGCGCGGGGGCCGCTAATAAAATTATATAATCGCTTAGGTCAAGCTAGCGAAGCGAAGCTGTGCAAAGACCGCTTATTACTAAATATTGCTTACACCTCTACTAATGTAAAAAAATATTAATAGACTTTATTAGTCCTAAAATGTTTTATAGTTTACTTTGTTTTAAATTTCAAAAAATTTAAAAAATCAGCTTCACGCTGTGTCCCGCACACAGCAGGGTAGGCAGAGGGAACCTAGTGTTAAGACACTCCGTTCCCCACTTTCTGCCGAATTCTGGAGGCATTGCGTGATGAATGGCAGAACTCAACGCCGCGCTTAACCTCGACACCAGAGCGAAGAAATGAAAATATAAATTTAAGTAAATATTTCTATAGTATTTAAGTAAATATCGAACCCACAACCAGTCGGTTTTACAGTCACACTTTGTGCCGCTGCGCCACGACTGGCCTCAAATTTAAATTTTATACTCGTGAAAAAAAACGTGACGTCATCGCTGGAGCGAGCGAACGAACTCAAATTAAAAAAACTGAAACTTTACAACGCTGTAACTTTGGAAATCCTAGGCCCGATTTCAATAAAATAAACACACATCAAAATATGATAGGAGTCTCTTAACACGAGGCTACCCTGCTGTACGCGGGATACAGAGTGAAGCAGAAAAAAAATCTAAAATAATTATATATTTTTTAGTACACTTAAATAATCGTATACGCCGCTAGTCTTTTAATATAATGATTAAGTTGCCATTGCCTTGTTCATTCAAAGTACTCAACTCAGCCATACATTTAAATTACTTTTTAGAAGCTTTGGGTTTTTTTCATAATTTATTTAAGAATGATTTACCATACTCTAAATGTGATTTAAATATAATATTACAGTAAAATAGTTCTTATTTTTTTTGTATGTTCATTAATAAAATAAAACAAGATATAATAACTGATTTTTTTTTGTTTTAATCATCAATGTCATCCTCCTCTAATATGTTGGGCTCGGCAGATCTCTGACTAATTATATGCTCTGCATTTTGTTGCATTACAGTTTTCATTAAAATACACTTCGTCATGTAGCATGTGCATGGTACAGAATGTTCCACTTCATCTGGATCCAAAAGACTCAGTTGAATATTGTATCTGAAATATATATGTATAGAAAATATGTATTACAATATTTTTTAAATATTTTTAAAGTGTTACTTAGGAAAGAAAAATAGTTATTTAGAAAAAGTATAAAAATTTGGACGTAGCGGGACTCGAATCCGCGCCTCCTGGAAACCGACCAGAACATATCGGCGCCTGATCGGATTCGAGGAGGCGCAGGTTCGAATCCCGCTACGTTCAAATTTTTATACGTTTTCTAAATAAGTATAACAAATTTATTATGTACTAACTGTTTTACTTGTGACTTTGCCTGTTGGTGTTCAATAAAAATACCAAAAGTTGTGTATGACATGGTAACTCTTTGGGGTAACTCTGACCTTAAGTATATCAAAATGGTTTAGAGATGTAAAATTGACTATAATTATAAATTGACTATTCAACACAATAAGATTTTTTTCTATTTGAATCCAAAGAAATAAGAAATTAAGAAAGAAACCTTATTCTACTAGGTTAGTATTATTTTTTGAGGCCAGTAGTGGTGCAGGGGCACAAAGTGTGACTGTAATCGATTGGTTGAATTCCGCCATACAACACGCAATGCCTCCAGAACTCGACGGAGAGTGGAGAATGGAGTGTCTTAACACTAGATTCCCTCTGCTTACCCTGCTGTGTGCAGGACACAGCGTGAAGCTGATTTGATTTTAGTATTATTTTGCATTTAATTAAGATTGTACTCATCATTGTTTGTTGTAATAACATTCATTTTTACATATACAAGGTGTCTCAAAAGAAATTTTATATTTGATCAGCTTGCTGCGTGAACGCAACGCATTACAGGGGCGCGGGGGGTATGTCATTCAAAAGCCTGGCTCTTGGGAATTTAGTCGCTATGGAGCGTTTTCGGGAGCGGACCGCGCGTTGTGCGTGCGTGAATTTTACAAAAACGGTAATTCTGCGACTATAGCGCGACGAAATTTTTGCAACATTCGTGATTTTCGTCACTTAAATGATGCGCCAAGCATACCTCTCATTCGGAATTGGGTAAAGAAGTTTGAAGAGACTGGCTCAACTTTAGATAAACCAAAATCTGGACGGCCAAGGTTATCGAGGACAGAAGAAAACGTAGAACGTGTCAATCAGTCTGTTTGTGTTGATCCTGACCTCTCAATTCGGAAGCGTGCACGTGCTTTGAACGTGCATAGATCATCGCTTCAACGCATTTTGCGCAAAGATCTAAAGCTGCACCCCTATAAAATTCAATTGGTGCAGGAGTTGAAGTCCCAGGATCCTATTCAAAGACTAGAATTCGTAAACGAGATAACTGAGAGATTACAAACGTTCACCAACATCATATTCTCTGATGAAGCTCATTTTCATCTGAATGGGCACGTTAACAGGCAAAACTGTCGCTATTGGAGTACAACTAATCCGAAACGCAAGCATCATTCATTCGCCTAAAGTAACCGTATGGGCTGCAATGTCATCGCGAGGAATAATCGGCCCATACTTTTTTGAAGACGCGGGGGGGCGTGCACTTACAGTTAATTCAGAACGTCATGTGAAGTTGTTAGATGATTTTTTGTTGCCTACACTGCAGAATTCTCTTGGTTATAGTCAAAGGACATGGTTCCAGCAGGATGGAGCGACGTCACACACGTCTAATGTGTCTCTATCATGAGTTCGTGAGATTTTTCCAGGAAAATTAATCTCCAGAAAAGGGGACATAAATTGGCCTCCACGCAGTCCTGATTTGACTCCGATGGACTTTTCCTGTGGGGTTTCCTTAAATCTAAAGTGTACGTCAACAAACCAACTTCTCTGGCGCAATTAAAACAAAATATTCGCCACGAAATGGAAGCCATCACTGAGCGTACTTGCCAAGCCGTCATAAGAAATTTTAGCGTTAGGTTGAATGAGTGCCGTAAACGCGAGGGTAAACATTTGGATGACATTATTTTTAAAAAATAAATTCCCAAAGTCTGTATTTTAGAAATAAATAATCATTTTAGTAATAAACTACTTAGTTTTTGTTTTATGATATTTATAAATATAAAATTTCTTTTGAGACACCTTGTACATGACTTATGAATTCAAAAATAGTACATGTATATATGCTAATTAAATATATATGTAAATAATTCTGACCTTCTTGGATTTTCTAAATCTCTATTTATATTTATTCCATAAGCAATAGGTTCTTCTTCATCTACACTTTGTTCTTCAGGCAAAAGTATTATAGTTTGTTTCCAGTGAGTCGCTGGACTTTCTGGTCCTGTACTTAGAATGATGCGGTTCACAGATGATATTTGAGGAAAATAGCATTCAAACCATATACATATTCCTTGGTACTGCCCATTTCTACTAGCTCCTAAAATTATACAAAGAAGAAAATTGTAAAGGAAATTTAGTTCAGAATTATACAGGATGGAAGTGTCAGCACTCCTTTTACGGAAACAGCATATAGGGTACAATATTTTAAACCCAAACCTAAAGAAATTAATCAAGATATCTCAACGGGATTTGTTTTCATTTCACGATGTTTATCCATACCTGTATTTCGTGTGACGCAGTTACACATAAATACCAATAACGTAAACATATACTACTACAAAAACACTACTAAAGGTTAAACAACTTTGAACTTTGCCGCCAATACCTACCACTCGATTTCGGAATAAGGCGTATGCGGCAGTTTAACTTTGATAGGTTTATGTGTGCGTGCGTCGTTCTACAACGTGTCGTCGACAAATGGCGTTTTATATTACAACAATAATTTTATTATTTAGTTTGTTTGAAAAAATAACGTTTTCATTTATGGGAAAAAAAATGTTTTTGTGTTCGGCTTTATAGAGTAGTTAAAACTGTGATTTCATTTAAAGTGGAGTTGACACTTCCACCCTGTATTTGAAATTTTATTAGGTAAGCATAGATTTGTGTATATAACAAAACAAAATGCTTTATATATGTTGCACTCTTTATTCTGCATATGACGGTATACACGGAAAGAACCCTATAAAAAAAACACTGGACATGCTTTGCTGCTTTATGTTCTCTTATAATTACTTAATATCTTTTTTTCTATGTCCATTAGACATTTCAATCAAAACTTTAAAAATAAAAGAAAATGCTCCCTACAAACCTATAACTTCCTCTATATTAAAGGATTCTAAGTCACTAACTTTGTCCTCCTTTAAATTGAGCCACGCTATGACAGTACCAGGTCCTAAAAGATCTTCTTTCTGTACAGTCATTATTTCAGGTTTGCTGTTCTTGCTTGATCTAAGCTGATTTGCAAATGCTGATAGATTTACCCCATGAAAATTATTCCATTTATATAATTCAGGAACACTAGAACAATAAATGCATGGAACTATAAATATCCTTGATATTTGCATCAAGAAAACTTTAGAACTTTTTAGTATTAATGATGGATTCTTATACACAGAAATAATTGCTGTAACATAAGAATAGAAAACACTTAACCAATATTAAACACACTGAATTGCCTCATTTTGGAGGTTTAGTACCTCCAAAATGAGTGCTGCCACTACTTCAATTGAAATTTATCCTTAATATATTAAATACTACAGCAATTCCTCAATGTTAATATACAAAATATTTTTGAGAATATAAAGTAATCAATTTTATAAAGTCAACTTTTTCTATATCATTTACATTGTAAAAGTTGTAAATCTTACCTACATGGGGCAACATAAATACAAGCACTATCTGGAAACATTTCTCCATCTGGCTTCAGAAATTTGTCTCTAGCATATAAAACTGAGTCTAACATTCCTTCATGAAGTAAATAGAATCCCATCCATTCAGACACCAGAGCATCTACTTTAATGTTTCCAGGTAAACTCACATCTTCTACTTTACTATGAATTACCTGTTAATATTAAAATATTTATTTAATTGTATATAATTTAAAAATAAAATATATTTTCACTTAGGAAAGAAATATACTTTTTTAGAAAACATAACAAAGCAGGATTTGGGTTCAAACTTGAAAACCGTCCGAGTGCTCATACTAACTAAGTCATGGATATAAATAAGAATCTCGATGTAGCCCATCAAGTTGAAAATTCTAAAATGCTTGTTACAACTTATTTTTGTTACTAGCATCTCTGTAGAGAAATTTATACAAATTACCGCTAGCCAAAGGCAATTGCTTAGAATTATTATTGGCAAGAGAGAATGCTATTTATTAAATTTTACGTTTTTAAAGAGTTATTCCACACTTAGGGTCCACACATATAATACAAAATATTTTTCTTAAACATAAAAAAAAATGTTTTAACACTTACCTCAATGATGTCTTCAAAATTATTTTCCTTTACTATATCTTTAGCTAAAAAAGCCAAATTGCTTGCTTCAACAGCGTAAACTTTTTTCGCACCAGCTTGAGCACAAAATATTGATAAAATTCCAGTTCCACAGCCAACATCCATAACAATTTTATCTTTAAAATAAGATGCATTTTCTACAATTGCTCTTCTATAAGTTTCAGTCCTTGGATTATCTTCCAACATCAATCTATGAATCTAAAAGTAACAATGTTTTTATTTTTTATTAAGTAATTAATTCTTGTTGGATATTGCTTTTAAAACTTGCTTGAGTATGATGCATAATCTGTAAATATGGTCACGTAACGGCGTGGAACATAAAACTTATTTATTGTAGCATTCAGATTCCAGGCAACATTTTTTAGAATAATATTTTATTTGAGCTGTAATAAGAAAAAAATAGAAAAACAATACCTCCAAATCTTCGTAACTGGTAAAGTAACTGTTTTGTGTAGTATCGGTCTCCATTTTCTTTACAAATTGTATAATATTTATATTTACAAACACTGAACTTCGGAATATATTATTTTTGTTTACAAAAATATAACCTATAAGTAACACATTGTCAATTTGTCAAACGACTAACGAGTGGTTGTTGACAGCCAGATGATATAATATATACCTTATTAGCATTAGCTAAGAATCAAATTGTACTAATACAATACAATAAAAGTAGATAATTCAGAATAGTAATCGACTAACTAGATAATGGTATTTTATATCGATTCTTTAAAAAAAAAATGTTTTTTTTTCGGCTTCACGCTGTATCCCGCTCACAGCAGGGTAGGCAGAGGGAACCTAGTGTTAAGACACTCCGTTCCCCAGTTTCTGCCATTTCTGGAGGCACTGCGTTTTGAGTGGCGGAACTCAACGCCTCGTTTTCCCCTCGATACCAGAGCGAAGAAATGAAAATATACATTTAAATAAATATTTCATCTCCTCGAGTGAGGATCGAACCCACAACCAATCGATTTACACACACACTTTGTGCCCTTGCGCCACGACTGGCCTCTATGGATCTATAGGCTTCATATAATGTATTATTATTAAAGGTCGACTGTCGAAGATCTATAATAAAATATAAATATTGAGATTATGTTGTTTATTGTTCGAATGAATTCAAAATATAGTTTTAAGTCAATACGATATTCATAAATGAATATCCATTTTCCTAATCTTGTAGGCATTAACTTGAATGAAATTTATAGACGTAGTGAATACTAATGTTCTAATTAAAAAGTAAATAATTGAATATTTATAATAAAATGTTAAATTCAGTAAATTTGGCTGTATGAAAGTCTCGATTTTTGTTCTATTGGAATCGAATATTATATTTTTATTATCTGTATTTCCGAATGGCACTTATTGCAAAATCGTACTTCGCTGTACGCTGTAGCACTTTGGGTATATGTGTTCTGTGCGCTGTAGTTACAAATACGAAAACTTAGGATTTTTAGCCTTAACAAAGGTCTTGTTAGTAATTATTATGTGGTAAATTTAATAATAAGATAATTTTAGATTTTATTTAATAATGGCTAAAGAAAGTGATATGTCTTTGTTTAGTGATGTATTAGAACCTTTTAGGCGGGTTATAAACACCGATCCGCCGAAGGATAAATTGGCGGCGTCTACTAAACTAAATTTTTCTGATAGTAACCAATCCATAAAAGAAGGTAAAGTGCTTTTTAATAATCATACAAAACTACATATTCTCACTTATAAAACTTTCAAAAAATTGTATTAATTTACAGGAACGCCACTTATGATGTCAATCGGTAAACGAAAGTCTAGTTTGGGCTTAATTGAGTCCGGTACACCTGAAAAACGAGCGCGTACTGATTCTTCATTAAACCAACCACAATCGCCGTGGGAAACAAAAAGATTGAAAGTTGATTTAATTGCAGCAAAAGCACAGGTTAAAATAAGAGATAAAAGTAATATAAAGAATCAATATATAACGATATAACGTATGCTAACATAAAAAATATATTCTTTTAGATAACTAAACTTGAATCCCGTGTTAATCATCAGCACACTATACGGAAAGAAATGCAAATATTATTTGAAGAAGAAAGAGCATCTCTCACTGAACAACATAAAAGGGATGAACGAGCTCTTGCAGACATGGAGGAAAGATTACAGTTAGTAAGAAGAAGAGAACAAGAACTCAAAGAAGAATATAGTACGGTAATGGCATTTATTTTGTGTTTGTGACATTACTTTGTGTTTTTAAGATGCTGTAATCCACATACAGCACAGGCAGAAAGAACCTGCTGTCCAGTCAGTTCTTAACTTTTCCCTTGTACTTGGCACATTGTGTTTTAACTGGACTGCGTCAATGGTCTATTTTGTTTGGAACAAGGAAATAAAATTAACTTACTTCTGCATGTTGGGAACAAACCTCACAGCCATTGTGTTAACAGTAAGATGCTGGCCAAGCCATTGTAGAGTGATGAGGAGCAGTGTTATTTTTTTAAATTAAATATATATTTGATTATTTTTAAAGTAAATGTATAAATGTATAATTCTAATATATTTAGGCAATTAAAGAACATAAAGATAGTAAAACAAAGTGGGAAAAAGATAGAGGTGAACTTCAAAAACAAGTAGCTGAACTTAAAGATCAACTATTAGAAGCTAATGTCAGCAGTAAGGACCAACTATCTGAAATGAAAAAGGATATGGATGAATTACTACAGGTATGTATATTACATAAAACCTCCTGAGAATAATACTCATATTTAATTTAGTTTTATTTTTTATGCTTACATTATCAATCTTAATATTATAAAACTGTTTTCTATAATGCATCAATCCCAGAAATTATTAGTTCAATTTGTAAAAATCCTTTTCTATTACATATCAATCAATTTATTGACATAATCTACTCATTTTAATGTAGCTGACTATTTTCAGTTAGAGTTACCTTGGACGATTAGAATATGTCCTGTGTAACAAAAAGAAAAAATCTTAGTTAAATTCATTTGACTGTGTGTCAAATCAAATTAGTAAAATAATGGGGATTGAATATAATTTAAATAAATAATGTTAAAATATAGGCTCTAGAAGGTGCTCAACAAGAAGTAGAAATGTTAAAGAAAGAAGTAGCAAAGCAAACATCTAAAGCAGAACAATGTACCTCATTGAGAACGCAACTTGATAAAACAACATTTGAGTTACAACAAGTAACTAGTAAACTGAAAGAATTGGAATATGAGAAAGATTCATACAAAGATTGGCAACAGCAGGCCAAAGTAAGTAAATGCATATTTTGCTTAATATTATTATTTGACCATGTGGTTTGGACTGGAATTATTCAATTATTTATTACTAATCTAAATTATTTTCATGTCCTAATAAAATTTCACTTAAATTAAATATCTCTCCATAGAAAACTAAAATTTCAGTCAAAGCAGTAGATAAATGTTTTCATTATAACCTCAATATACAATAGAAATAATAAATTTAATTTAATCTAGTAGCTCCACGCTGTTCCCTAGTGGGGTAGTCATAGAGAATGGAGCGCCAAATGCTACATCGTCTCTGTATACCTCTTTTGCCTCTTCCACTGTTGTGAACATCTATATCTTAGTATCTTCAATACTGTGTGAAGGTCAACCGAGGTTTCCCCCCTACCTCTCCTACCGCTCACTTTTCCGATCTGACCTTCTGTGTATATCTTCATTGCGGATTCGGTCAGCTAAGTTGACTCCGCAAATCCTCTGAAGAGAATGCACCTCCACAGCATTTAAGTTTCTTTCTTTTTCTTCTGTAAAACCCAAGTTTCGCTGTCGTATAACAGCGTCGGTACCAACATTGCATTGTGTACTGCCAAATGTGCAGCTGTGCTAACTTTTTGCAGTCACATCAATGCAGCTAAGGCACCATTAACCCTGTTACCGGGATCAATACGCTTTTTCGCATCCATCTCGTTTTATCCATCTCTACAGAACATACTTCCCAAATATATTATAAAACATCAAAATAATGCCTAGGAAAACATTTTTGAATATTTTATGTTTATAATTATTATATTAAACCTTAAATGTACTTCTTGTTACAGACAGCCCAAAAACGCCTCACCAATATGGCAGAACTAGAAAAAGAAGTAACCCGTCTTAGAGCCACAGAGAGATCTCTAAGAGATGCTGTAAGCAATAAGCTGTTGCTGGAGGAACAAGTTCATGTTTTATCCACAAAAGTTGAAACATTACAGCCAGTGCAACAGGAATTACATGAGGCTAAGGTTATTATTTACATATTCAAATGTACCCAATAATGTATTGTTTTAGATTCATTAGCTTTAATATTTATACAGTACTGTGGCCATTGTGGCACAGCGGCACAAAGTCGTAACTGAAAATCATCCGTCGTTGGTTCGCTTCCTATTTTGGGAATGAATTATTTTTATTTCCTTGCTCTGCTAACAAGCTTAAGCACAGCTTATTGAAAATCTGCTAAATGTTTTAATTGCTTATCCTGCTATATGTGAGATGTAGAGCTATAAAAAACGTATAGTAGTGCCACCAGTACAATAGTGCCAAAATGGGCCTGTATTTTAATTTTTTTGGCTAAATATTGTAAAATTGGAATTCTTTTGTACATAAAATATTTATGTACAAAAGAGTACCAATTTTATATATTTTATGAAAGTGCGTCGGAAGTGTAACTTGCATTTTCGACACACCTTATTTTATAATGTTTCACAATAACGAATCGTCATGTATTGACAGTGAACTACACACTAAGCAGTATAATGAATGTCATATCAGTCAATAAAATAGTTTTAGTCATAATTGTTTATAATGTAATTTCAGGTGAAAGTGTCCTCGCTGGAGTCGTCGCTGGAGTCGTGGCGCTCGGCGGCGCGCGCGCACGGCGCGGAGTCGGCGCGCGCGCTCTCCAGCGCGTTGGACTCGTCGCTCAGCAGCCAGCTCAGCGCCGTGGCGGGGCAGTCCGCCGCGCAGTCGCAGCTGGCCGTGCTCACCGAGGTAAGCTGGGACTCGTGGCTGCTCTGAAGTCACTTACTTTTGCATATTCACTTCAATTAAAAGTAAAAAAACTTAAAATCAAATATGCGTAGCGATAAAGCTAACTTCGATATATACGATGCCTTAATTGGATACCAAAAGAGAGAGGCCGACATTATAGTGCAACAAACATTATGACGTTTGAGAAAAAAGGCACGAGTCAAACTCGCATATGTGTGTATAATTGAGTCTTCAAAAATTGCTATATTGAAAATTGTATTATTATTAAAATTAACTTATTGTATTAAACTAATTCAAAAAAATTGTAAAACCTTTAAGGAAGTTGCTACTCTCAAATTTGAACGCGATAAGGCGACAACTAAGTTAAACGATCTACAAACTGTGCGCAAAACTCAAGAGGACCTCATATATCGTTTAAAAAAACGTTTACTCCTGGTGACTCGAGAGAGAGATAGTTATAGGTAAGTTCATTGTCAATAGCTTCACACTTCTTCCCGCTTATAGCAGAGTAAACAGAGGGAAGAGAACCTAATGCTATTTTGTAATGACTCCAATGGGTTTTAAGTAATGCCTGTTATTTAATGAAGTGGATGTCCTGCTCCAAGGTTTGTTTATTAGTCCTCATAATTATATTCAGCTTTACAATATGTTAGATAACAGGCAGATTGCACACATACACTATAGGACTCTATTAGCCATTCTTTACGCACCGCCCGACCTTCCAGACGTTGCAATTTGAGTGGCTGAACTTAATGCCGCATTTTATACCTTAAATTGTACAAAGTTAAGTACATACTAGCACTAATAATATTATTTAGGCGACTAAAAGATAATGTTTATTTTGACAGCAAAGTTTAGTTTCTTTATATTTATTTAGGCGACTAAAAGATAATGTTTATTTTGACAGCAAAGTTTAGTTTCTTTATATTTATTTAGGCGACTAAAAGATAATGTTTATTTTGACAGCAAAGTTGTACTTTTTTAAAGAATTTTCTTTTTACAAAATGATGAATAAAAAATATATTTTTTGAGGCCAGTTGTGGCGCAGGAGCACAAAGTGTGACTGTAAAACCTATTGATTGTGGGTTCGATCCCCACTTGTAGAGGATCCCCACTCAATATTTACTTAAATTTATATTTCCATTTCTTCACTCTGGTGTCGAGGCAAAAGCGCAGCGTTGAGTTCTGCCACTCAACACACAATGCCTCGGAAAGTGGGGAACGCAGTGTCTTAACACTAGGTTCCCGCTGCCTACCCTGCTATTTGGGTTACAGCGTGAAGTTGATAAAAAAAATATTTTTAAGAACCATAAGTTGTAAATAATAAAAGTAAGGAAAATTTAAGTAATTTTCCTTGTTCTTATTATTTAGCTTTTATTACATACTTAAATTAGCAAATAAAGTAAACTAAGTAACAATAATTTTTCACATCTCATTATTATTATTATAGGTACAATTTATAACAATTAGCTTCCGAGTCTTATCTAAGATCTCTCTAAATTCTGTTTAAGATTTTTCTCCGAGTTCTATCTCTTAAATTCTCTATTTCTATGAATAAGAAATCTCCTAGTCTTACCAATATTATTTCTTATATAATTTTACTTTGGCATTTTAAAACTGATATTTCTATTCAAATTAAGTTCCAGCTTCAATCGAAAAATCGTTAAAATAACATTTAGGTCCTAATAACATGTGTAAAATCGCCTGATAAATGTCCTCTTCTACGATAATAGTATATAACAAAATTTGACAGACAGCAGCTGGACAGCTACGAGAAGGAACTCTCAGTGACTTTAGTGGGCGAGACTGGTTCCGGCGGCGCGGTGCTGCTGGCGGCGCGGGTTGAACAGTTAGAGAAGGCGCTGCAGGGCTACCGCGATCTACTCGCTGTACACGATCAGGATCCGAACACTAATGGTAGGTTTATATTTAGAAAATACTTTTTATAAAGAGCATTTAAAATCTATCTAAAATAAAATGTAATAATAGCTATATAGTATAATAATATGGTTTACCATATTTCAGTTGCAGAGAGCGCTCGAGCGGAGGCGAATAAGTTGCGTGAAGAGGCCGAGGCTGCCAAACGCGAGGTGGCCAAGCTGCGTGCTCAGCGGGATCAGTTGCAGCTGCACTTGGAGAGGCTGGCTGCACCCACTAAGGTATTTATATTTATATTACAAGGTATTTATAAAGAGACGCCGAATTATTTTATTTTATGCAGATTACTTATTAAAAAGAAATACGTTGGTAAATAATGTATATAACTATATATTAAAAAATAATATATTTTGGTCTGCAAATATATGCTGCAACATAACGTGTTTTTGCGAATTAAGGTATCGATACAGTACGGTCATCAAGTCGTGGCCGTCCTTATTGTGTTGCTGAACTTTTGTACATTGTCGCCCTGAAGATAATGTTGCTGATTTTTTGTACGGTCACTTGGGAAGAAAATAATCAAAAGTGAGGAAATCCTAAAATATAATCTGCGCAGCCATCTATTGAACTTCAGGGTCAGGACTCGTTGATCTTATTGTACTTTACTTCCAAGTTTCACCTCACTCCAATGTCAATATAATTATATTTTTTAAACTTTGTTATATCTCGCATATTATAAGAAAGTAGACAGAGAATCTAGTGTTAAAATATTCCGTCCACTTTTCGAATTTCCCAAATTCGAAAGTGTGTTTGTATGTACTGTACGTACAAGAATACTAATACTGATATGATCATTATTTTGATGATTTTTTAAATGGTCTTTACTTGCAATTCACAGATATTACATTTAGCCGATAACCCGGCTGCATCTGCTCAAAAACAAATGCAAGCCGACTTGGAAACAGCACAAGAAGAGGTAAATTATAACTTAATATACTAACTTAAAGTATACAACCGTTTTATTAATGTGCAATGAAATATACGTAGGTAAAACCATCGTGAAAAATATCCAAAACCTTCGGGAAAATGGAATATTTACTTACTTTTTTTTAGTCGTGGCGCAGCGGCACAAAGTTTGACTGTAAAACCGACTGGTTGTGGGTTCGACCCCCACTCGAGGAGATGAAATATTTACTTAAATTTATATTTCCATTTCTTCGCTCTGGTGTCGAGGCAAAGCGCGGCGTTGAGTTCCGCCACTCAACTCCTTATGCTTCCAGAACTCGGCGGAAAGCGGAGAATGGTGTGTCTTAACAACAATTATTTTCCCTTCTCTGTTCTGTTAACATAAAATGAAACCTTGAATCTCGGAAAGATTCCATTTTTCACGCTCAACATGTAATTAAAAATGAAAAATGGAAGTCTTGAAAAATATAATGTTTCAGATAAAACAATTGAAAGCTGCCCTACGAGAAGGCGGGTCTCGGGCGTGTCCGGAGGAAATGCAACAGCTACGTTCACAACTAGAGAATAGTAGGATAAAATTGCAAAGGTTATTATATTATTATTTAAGGCTTTATAGGATTTAGTTAGTTTTTTAGATACTTTTTGTAGTAATAAATATTTTTGATAAGTTATAAATATTTTTTTTACATCTAAAACACTAGATTTAACCTTTAAATTTTTAATTTTACCCTTATAAGTGGAGTAATTAAATAAACTTTTAGCGTTAGTCCGCCACCAATAATCTGACTAATATATTGAACTCATTAATATATTGTCGTATGTTAAATAATTTAATGAATAAAAGCAGTGATTTCTTTATACATTTATTGCGTTTTCAGAATGAAAGAAGAGTTTACATCATCAGCACAAGAATACAGGGATGTGTGCTACATGCTGCTGGGTTACAAAATTGATAGAACTGGTCATAAGAATTATAGGTAAGCTGTGACAGTTTGCTACTTTTACGTGTTTTATATGGATTTTCTAAGATACCTGGAAGTGAGAGTAATTAATTCTAGAAAATTCTGCTCCCCATTTCCTGGTTATTTAGAAATAATGATTTGGATGGTGGAAACCAATGCAATACTTTGCTATAATAGATTGTCTAAATGCTAAATAAATAAAAAAAATAACATTGTCCTTAGTGGATTTGAAATATACATACATGTATTGAATGTATGATCAAATATTTTTTCAACTGTGATAGTATAGTGCTAAGACATACTACTTATTATTATGACGCAGTCGGACAACATCTAATTCGATTCCCACTGGATAGTGAATAATTTCCATGTTGTAAGCCTACGTTGTAGTAAAACACGGTGCAACCATGACAATGCGGCTAAGACGGGTTCCTACACTTAACACACATGTCTCGAAAATTGGTACATAGTGAATATCGTCTTAACACTAGGTTCCCTTTTTTTTTTTTTTTAAAGGGGGGAAATCCTCATGGACTACCTCCATCTAGGGAAAGACGGAGGGGTGTGCCGGACTCTTACCGACTAAAACCACCCCGGTGTCTCCTCGCACGTGAGCGCGGGGCCGCGGGAGTCCAAATTCACTAGTGCCGGGTCTGTCCGGGCCTCGTCTCCTGCGCGGGTTAGTGAGGTGTGCTAGCCCGTGCATCGTCTCAGAGGCGCGCGCCTGCGACACGGGTCTATAGAATAGGGGGCGAGGACTCCCCCAAGTCCCTCGCCCCTGGACCCATTCATGGAGGCCGAAAAAGGGCGTTGTCCGCCCTTCTCCTGCCTCCTGTGCGCCGTCTGCGGCCGGAGAAGGGAGCAAAGATCTCCCTCTCCCTTTCCGCAGACGCCACCGCGTCCCAAGACTCTGCGCTACCAACCATCCTCCGCACTACGGCAGGCAGCGACAGATCGCCCCCTACTTCATTTGTGAGGACACGGCGCAACACTAGGTTCCCTGTATCAACCCTATATATTTTGTTTTCTTTCACAGGATATCTAACATGTACGCAGAATCGTCAGATGAATACCTGACTTTCACGCTATGTGATGAAGGTATAGAAATGGTCCACACAGACTATTCTACTTCACTCGGAGAGTTGGTGGAACTGCATCTTCATCATCATCGCTCAATACCTGTCTTCCTCAGTGCACTCACAATGGAACTGTTTACAAGAACAACAATGCAACAAGAAGTAACTAATTGTTAGTGAAAATAAACATTACTTTAGTAGTTAAGTGTAATGTGGAACGGCCAAACTAATCATATAGAAGCATGTAAAGTAATCTCAGTATTTTTTTTGCAAATTAAAATAAATTATGTAAAATGTTTTCTTATATTATTTGTTACTTTCGACCAAATAAAAGCTATACTGGGTGGAAGAGGAAAATATTACAAACTCATACCTAAAGAAATTAATCATTATACCTCAACAGTTTATTCTTAGATTTTTTTTTCATTTCACTATGTTAATCCATACCTGCATTTCGTGCGACGCAGTTACGCATAGATACCAATAACGTAAACACATACTACTACAAAAATACTACTAAAAGTTAATCAACTTTGAACTTTGCCGCCAATACCTACGACTCGATTTCGGAATGAGGCGTATGCGGCGGTTTCCCTTTGTTAGGTTTGTGTGCGTGCGTGCGTCGTTCTTGACAAATGGCGTTTTATTTTAAAACGACAATTTTATTATTTATTTTGTTTGAAAAAACCACTTTTTCATTTTTGGATTTTTTTATAAATTGTATTAGGCTTTTATAGAGTAGTTAAAATTAAATATATCACTTTAAGTGGTTCTGACACTTCCACTCTGTATATGTATTAAAATTACATCACATGCATAGCTTAGTGAAGTGTGACAGTATCTGACTGTAATGGTTGTGTGTTCGATCCATACTAGGGGCAGTGATTGTATTTAACTTATTTTAATTTTCCCGCTTTGGTAGACATACCGCGGCGTTGAGTACCATCATTTAACATACAATGTCTCAATCAAATCAGGCGGTAGGGAAAAGAGTGTCTAGTGTAGATTTCTCCTTGTCTATCCTGCTATTTTAATAATAATGTAAACACATAAATTATTATAGTATTAATAGATTAATTTGATCTACTACGCCATTTTGTATATATGACGCTATCATATGATATTATATTCATATTTCATAGTAATGAACTGACAGTTGGTACAGTTGAGCGTACCGTAGTATAGTCACGTTTGGTAATTTTACCGCGCGTGCTTCTCATATGCAATAACACTTGTGTCGGACTTGTTTTCATATAGAAATCTGTATTCTTTTTTATAGTCAAAAGTTCTAAGGTAACAAATATAAAAAAATACAGTTGAATTGATAACCTTCTTTTCTTACAGAAGTCGGTAAAAAATATTGTATATTCTTGGTTACATTGGAGAAAATAAAAATTGTTATATTTGCTTCTATATGATTCAAACTTATTGTTCTTTGTAGGTGAATGATAATATAATTAAATTATCTTATAAGTTCTAGTGGTCTGTGTATATCTGTGTCAGCCATGGCTGTTAAGTTAAGATTTTTTTAATATTTTATGTATTGTAATTTAGATAAAAGGGCCGTCGTGCCGTAGCGGCGTAGCGTCTAAATGTAAAGGAGGTTGTGGGATTGATTCCCACTTGGGGAAATGAATTTGTTTTCCTGCACTCTTTCTGGTAACAAGACAATGGGCATCATTGCAAAATAAAAAACGAAGTGTCCCAACACTAAATATATATACAAAAAAAAAACTAGTCGTCTTTAAAGTTGGTTTACAGACGATAATTCTAAGTGGAAACGTAATAATAGAATAAAATTGAATTATTATCACTGAAATATCATTACTTTCTCTAATACAAAGAAATAGTTATTTGATTATTTTTTTTTGAGAAACAAACATTTATTTTTCACTCCTTAATAAGTAAGAATGAATGGATAGATGCGTCACAAGGCGAACGCTTCGCTCGCTCTATCGCTTATTCCGTGACGATGCCTTATGCTTTTCGTACGTGTAACCGGACTCCACATATTTATACGATGTTATCACATTTATAAAAATGTTTGGACTTTTCATAAGACTTTAGAAAAAATAATTTAAATGTAATTTTTATTTCAAGCATTTAGTGTAAAAAATGCAATATATATAGATATAAAACATTGTGACATTAATTATGTTCCTTAGTTATAAATAAGTATCGTATGATTCCTTTAAAGATCTTTTTAAAGGTAGTGTTTCCAAACTTTGTTATTTTTTTTACCGCAACAGTTGAAATATATGATTCATTCTGCCTTGTGACTGTCGTCTATTAATTTTTCATTTCCTCTAAATAATAAAATTATTTTATAGGTTTAATAATGTTTCTATGATATGTGTTAAAAATTTAGTAGATGTAAATCAAATTGCTAAAATTTTAATTTGTGTATAATATAGTTTATAGGATTTCAGCTTTCGCTTACTAGACCCTTAGGGAAGCTGGTTGGCTGGTTTCAAAAAATATATAAATTAACTGCTTAATATGTAATATGTTAATAATAGTTTTCCAAATAAGTAGGTAAATTTTAGTTTCTTTAAAATCCAAGAGAAAATATTATAAAATAGTTTACTTTACTTTATTCAGTATGCAAAAGCTATATTACTTAGCTATTATTGATTATAAATTATTTAATTTTTTTTTTTTTAATATTTTTACTTCAAGACATTTTAATGTAATAAAAAAAAATATTTACTTAGGCAGGTAATGAAAGTCAAAAGTCCATGTAAAATATTTATGAAGAAACAAGGACAATATATTATACATCATCTCATCTAATGTTCGAATGAGTTAACTACAACAATTTAGTAGTTCAACTACAACAGTACAGTTAACAATTGAATAAAGTGTACGCGGGAACTTCACTAAACAACGACCGCCATATTGGATTTTTTAACGTGAATACATCTTTTTTTTTAGAAATTGGAAATATAATAAGGGATTAATTCAAAATATTATTTTTACTTACGGAATGACAAATAATAATAATTTATGTGCATAGTTTGTTTAGGTATTTCTTTTTGGATATTTTAGTAGAGGCTGCAGTCTCAAATTGCGCTCCTAATTATGTAAAGTTTTGTTTACGTATTGGATACATGTTAAAAATATTAGAGATACATATGTTAATAACAATTTGACATAAATTTTATAATTTAATTAATTAAAACAATTAATATTTTTTTTATAAGACGTATTCACTGTTAAAAATGGAAAAATAGATGTTGTTAACTTTAACCGTTTAGATTTTTATTGTATTCTAGTATGTTTGTTCACGCGTACAGAAAATAATTGACAAGAGCGAAGTCGTAAGTTAATATAAAATAGTTAAGTATTAAAAATATATAGTCCACAATATGAAAATGTATAAATATTACTTTATAAGCGAGCATACCAAATAACATAATGCTAAAACATACTCAACATATTCCAATTTCACAAAAGGTCACTGTAACCAATCAGTGCTCTCACATTTTGACTGAAAATTAAAAATATAATAAGAATTTATTTTGAAAATTTGAAAATAAATTAAGTTCAATCATCTTTTCTATTACGAAATGAACCTCAATTTTAGGTGTTTTATTATACTTATCAATAGATAAGATTCTACATGGTTATAAATTTTCAAATTGGTTTGTTTTACAAATTAGAAAGAAAGAGAAGAGAAGAGATTGAAGACGTGTCAAAATTTAAAATCATATTACTTATTACAAATTATTTGCAGTCAAAATGTTTTATTCAAAACAAATATTTTTTTTTACAAAATCTTAAATTATATGAAACCAAACCATTCATCTCCACCATTCTTTGGATCACCTTTTTTTAAAAAACACAATATATCGTTTGAATTGTATAAAACTATATTTATGCCTGATTTATAATATGTTTCCTCTATGCATTTGAGATCTTACACTTACATAGTTTTATTTTAAGTAAAGAAATATTAAATTAAACACATTATAACACTAAATAAAACTTAAATAATATTAATAAAATAAGACTTATGTGGACTAATAGTCTATATTAAAAGAAATCAATTTGTAAACTATTTAAAGCTAAGCAGGACGTCCAGAAACATAATTTTGCAGTGACATTCATCGCGCGATCAGTTTGACAAATTCACAACTGACATCCATACGAATTATTTATTCTTGGAAACATTTTGGAAATCATTTAAAAGTAACAATAAATTACTTTTTTTTATCTACAGTCTATAAAGTCACCTAATTTCATCATAAAGTATTTCGAAAATAATAATAATAAAAAAAATATCATTAATAATTCTAAAAATCTTACATACACATAATACTGAAATAAGTATTTTCATAACGTTTTCAAATCGATCCAATTATATATTTTTTTTTTGTTTCAGTGACACACCGTTTATGTATATAAAAAAATTAAAATAAAACAAAACACGTAAACATAAATTTCACACAATTTTCAATAACATTATTGCACTAAAACTTTTATAACTTAATAATAAAATATTGCATAAGCGTTAAAACCACATTACGTGAAGTAAATTACATTATTCTTACATACTAAAAGTTAATAATTTTTAAGAAACAAACGTCAGTCCAATGGATATAAGTCGATCCTAGCTTTAGACAGATATAGGAATTCCCTTTTTTTCAGGAATACCCTAATACGTAGAAGTACCGAATATTGTGCTACCTACAGATCTATGTATAAAGTTTTGACTAAATATTAAGTACAATTTGGTGCTCAATTTTAATAATGTAAAGTGTTAATTATTAATAACTATAGATATTATTTATCTAAGTTTAAGTCGAAAAAATGTGCAACAGTTTAAAAATTCTCCTAAACCTACGTAAATTAAGAAATTATTTATCCGACTGGCTCAATTTGTCTCCGATCGCCCACATCGAAGTAAACTGTCTGTGAATCGCGGTTCAGACGAAGATTTTAACCAATCAAGCGGATTCTTTTATTTAGTATTTATTTTTTTATTGGTTCGTTCACCTCTTGAGAGAAGTTGAAATATTATAAGTACATTTTTTAAAGGTCTTAGTCGTTTTCTCGTTTCGAATTAACTGTTTTTTATCAAGGGTTCAAAATTTGACTGCTTTTTTCGTCTTTCCTTACACCAGTTAACCTGTTGTTTTCAAACGCAGTCTTCGTAAAAGGGCGTTTAACACCGGGCTGTTGAAGAGCTAAGGAGACTACACACTGCGGTGCTAACTGCAGTCTACGACTATAGAACTCGTGACGTGTCTACATCTTCGCCCATGTTTCTCGTCAGTCACACTGTTGTCCGTTATATTTTTGTTTCCTGAAAATAAGATTTAGGCCATTTTTACTTATTTAACTACACAGGTAATGATTTAGTGGTAAAGTTTTTTGTGAGTAATCCGAGCAACTACAATATGTTAAGACAGAGGCACAGGTACCTTTGCAAGGCCCCGGGTGCAGCGGGTCCACGACGGTGCCGGCGTGGCAGGCGGGCGCGCTGCAGGCGGCACCAGGACGCGTAGGTGCGGGCGGTCGGAGCCGCAGAGCGGGCGCCGCGCGCCGCCGCCGCACGCGCCGCACGACACGCAGCGCGCGCCGCTCGCGCCGCCCGCCGCGCAGCGCTGCCCGCTGCCGCAGCGCACGCGCGCGCACGTCGCGTTCGCTGCACAACACACCCACACGTCAATTTAGTTTATTAGTATTTAGTTCTTCTTAATTTTCACCGTGATATTCTCGCTAGTACCTGCCATTCTGAGTATCTCTTCATTGTGGATTCGATCAAATAGGCTGTCTCCGTATATCCTACAAAGAGATCGCATCTCCACAGCTTTCATCTTTCTTTCATTCTTCTTCTGTAACACTCACGTTTCGCTGCCGTATAACCAGCGTCGGTACCAAAACTGCATTGTGTACAGCCAAACGTGCAAATGTACTAACTTTTCGCCGTCTCATCAATGCAGCTAAGACACCGTTAACCCTGTTACCGGCAGCAATACGCCTTTCCACATCCATCTCGTATCTTCCATCTCTACTGAACATAATTCCCAAGTATACGACGTCTTTTACTTATTCTAATATCTTACCACTTACACTGGTCTTGCATTCCATCCTTTCTTCATTTCTTTCAAATACCAGAACCCTTGTCTTACTCGCAATCAGGCTTAGACCATTATTTTCACACCCTTTTTTCAGAGTGATGACTAATGCCTCCAACTCGCATTCTGATAATACAATAAGCACTGCATCTGCGTACAGCAATCAATTTACATTCAACTCGTCTACTTTCAATCCCGTATCACTTTGTTTCACTCCTTGGAAACAACTATCCAAAACTTAAAGCTGACATGGCGCAACCTTGCTTAACACCCGATCGGATGTCAAACCAGGGCGACATGCCAGCTCCTACTCTCTCTCTCTCTGTAAAGATCTGATTTCTGTAAAGAGGCTACAGCCTGTAGCAAGGCTCCGCTCACATTGTACATATATTTAATTATCATAATTTGAAATATAATATTACAACATTTAACTCTCTCTCTGGCCCCTTGTCACAAAATGTCATACTACGCCATCCCTACCCTTAATGTAATAATAAATAAAATAAATCATATATTTTTTAATCTGTTATACTTTAAATAAGCAATAGTAACCTATACAAGATCCCTTGTAGGCGAGCGGCAGCGCCTTCCCGCGCTCGCAGGCCGCCCTCCGCAGCGCGCACGCGCCGGCGTACGTGCGGCCGTCCGCGGCGCACACGGGCGCGCCCGCCACGCTGCACGCGCCGCACCGCACGCAGTGCGCGCCCAGCTCCGCGTCCAGCACGCAGCGCTTGTCGCCGCCGCAACGTACGCCTTCGCAGCTACCGACTGGAATATCAATTGTTATTATTGTTATTGTTATTAATATGGATAGAATGTGAAGTTTGAGTGTTATTGGGATTATATTATATATGGGAAAGATTGTGAGGATTGATGTTTGTTCCACTTTAACGCAAGAACTATTGAACGGATTTAGATGAAACTTTTGCAATAATATAGCTTATACAACGATTTTATATACCCTAGTTTCTATTTTATGTACTTATCTATTTATATCTATTTACTTATGTTTGTATACTAATATAAGTAAAAATTATCTTAATGAAAGTTTGGCGAACGCTGATCATTAATCAAACTTCAAATTGGCACAAATGTCAACTGAAAAGATGGAGAAAATATGAAGCCTATTGTAATATAATAATGTATTTAGTAGAAATCAGACTAACGAGAGTGGCCTGCTCTGTTAATATTCGACGCCTTTCCCGGTGGATTGTATCGTATTGCGGTTTATGGACCGACGATAGATAGTCTAGTCTAGACAGCGATCAAGAGCAGCCACTTTAGAGCTTAGATTACAGAGAATTTATCATGTTTAGAATCAGGCCGCCGACGGCTGCTCTTATAAAACTGTTTCGTGTCTGGCTCACGGAGGGAGTAGGTAGGTAGGTACTAATGGTACCAATATAAAGTGCAAAGCAGATTTAGCCCCAATAAAATTGTTGGCATAAAAATTAACTGCTATAAACTGTTTCATTTTATTGTGGAAGCAATAAGAAGCATGCTCAGTAATTGTTTTTTTGTTCAGCTTCACGCTGTATCCCGCATGTAGCGGGATAGGCAGCGGGAGCCTAGTGTTAAGACACTCCGACACTTTCCGCAAAATTTGAGAAGCGTTGCGTGTTGAGTGGCGAAACTTAGCGCCGTGCTAAGAAGAAAAAACATATTAATAAACAATAATTTAATCCTCCGAATGGGGATCGAACTCACAACCGTCACTATACAGACACGCATGTGCCCCTGCGCCACGACGGCCTCGCAATAATTGATACAGAATGAAAATTTTCATTGACTTTACTATAGGTTCAATATACTTTTAATTAGATCTTTCTTATATTATCTACATATATTCTATATATTTTACTTTACGACGATATCTACAATAAACATAGTATTTAATAGTGTGTCAGCGTTTTGGCACACGCCACTGTGACTGAAACATTTAAACCTGTCTTTCAAATATACATTGTACTGTATTGCAACAAAGTTACGTCAATTGGAGCACCCTAAACTAAATATAGATCTTTAATGAAGACAGTCGCGGCGCTGGGGCGCAAAGTGTGACTGTAAACGTGACCGGTTGTGAGTTCGATTATGACTCGAGGAAATTAAATAGTCAATATTTCCATTTTCTTCGCTCTGGTGTCGACGCAGAGCGTTTAGTTCCGCCACTCAACACCCAATGCCTTTAGAATTCTGCGGAAAATGGGGAACAGAGTGTCTTAGCACTAGGTTCCCTCTGCCAAAGCAGCTGCGTGCGGCATAAGTAAAAAAAAAATAATATAAATGACGAAATATTTAAAGTGTTATTTTAAGAAGCTGTGAGAGAAGTGAGTATTACAAGAATTTGCGTTGCGCCCGCGGACTGCCTATCCGCTCGTAAAATACTGCGACGTGGTCGCACATAAAATGTCTTCGTACTTCTTATTATGTGTTTTCGTGTTTATTTTTCGAAATTACACATTGTTCTAATAATATGTACAGGAAATAGGTCACGTGAATGTCTTTTATTGGGAGTAGGTAAGCTAGGTGGTAGCGTAGGTGAGAGTCTATATTTATTGGGGCAAGATATTTCATTAAAATGTTGCACAATCTGTACTAGAAATAACATTGAAAATATATATATACTTTTGAGGCCAGTCGTGGCGCAGGGGCACAAGCGTGTGACTGTAAAAGCGACAGGTTGTGGGTCCGATCCGTACTCGAGGAAGTGAAATATTTAATATTTTAATTTCTTCCTTCTGGTGTCGAGGCAAAGCGCAGCGTTGAGTTCCGTCACTCTACACGCAATGTTTCCAGAATTCGGCAGAAAGTGGGGAACGGAGTGTCTTAACACTAGGCCTACCCTGCTGTGTGTGGTATATAGCCTGAAGCTGATTTGATTTTTTTAAATTTATAATTTAAAGTCAGTCGTGGCGCAGGGGCAGAAGCGTACAAATGTAAACGCGACAGGTTTTAGGTTCAATAAAAAAATCCTATATCAGAGTACTTAGGTAAGTTAAGAACGTCCACTTCAGTGATAGCACTTGAAGCGTCAAGATAAGTATCGCAATTTGAGTATGTCTTAAGATCGCCCATTACATTGACGTTATCATATAGGAACGAAAGATTATTATTCATAGTATGGGTTGAGGTGTTGGGACTGTCTGGCTGGGCCGAACGCGCTAGTGGTTGTTTCAAGTATTCACAACAATAGGCTCTTATTGTTATATCTGTTACTGTAATACTACCAGCTTCACGCTTTATCCCGCAAATAGCAGGATAGGCAGAGGGAATCTAGTGTTAAGAGACTCCCGCTCTCCCGCCGGACGGAATTCAACGCCGCCGAAGCCACAATCGTCGCGTTTACAGTCACACATTTGTACCCCTGCGCCACGACGGCCTCGTTTGAATATTACATAAAAAACATAACATAACATAAAAACTCTTTATTGCACACCAGAAAATTACATGATTAACAAATAAATTCATATAAAAAAAATGTGTAAAGAATCAATTTAAAAGAAAAACTATCTGTAAATATAATTATTGTAATAATTTATATCTATACCTTTATAATTTCCTATCATTAAAAACCGACTGGTTGTGGGTTCGATTCCCACTCGAGGAGAAGAAATATTTACTTAAATTTATATTTCCATTTCTTCGCTCTGGTGTCGAGGTTAAGCGCGGCGTTGAGTTCTGCCACTCAACACGCAATGCCTCCAGAATTCGGCAGAAAGTGGGGAACGGAGTGTCTTAACACTAGGTTCCCTCTGCCTACCCTGCTGTGTGCGGGATACAGCGTGAAGCTAATTTAATTTATTTTTATTCATTAAATAGCATAAAAACAAGTTTACTTAATATTTTAAATATAATTTCGTATGCAACATACATACAATTACATACATTAAAAACAATTTAAATTTAGACAAAGAATTTGATCCAGAATTTATGAATGACCAACAACACCTCGCACTCGAATTAATAATTAAAAAAAAACACGCAATAAATGTTATTTATTTCTTAGCACAATTTTTTTTTTAGTTTTTATTGACAAACGCCCGCGGCTATATTTTTAATCTGTGAAGAGTTACTTTTCGCGTCCATCGAGTTAACGTTATCTGTGTGCGTAACGAAGGAAGCTCGCCCGGTTTTAATAATTGCACCCATTTCTGCTCGCGGATGACATCCTGCTACCACCGTCGATATAGTCTCTAACCATATGTTTCCCTTTGAAACTGTCACTCGGCTAAAATAGTTTTATTGGAATGGAAGTTGGCAATTACACGGTACTGGGAACCGCTCAACGCCTAAGAACCGGCAAACGATAAGCTGTTCAAGTATATTGGTGTATATAGATGATATATACTTAATTATATCCGGTTTTTGGATGTAGGAGATATTTTTTAAAATAATTTATTATTTTATTAAAGTTTTACTCTGTTTCAGGGCAAGCAGAGATAATCTAGTGTTAAGACACTCCGTTCTCCGCCCAATTTTAGAGATGTTTCGTGTTGGGTAGCGAAACTCAACGGTAATAGCTATTTTGCTATATGTGAAATCCGTTGTAAAACTAAAAGAAATGTTGAAGAATAAAAAAATATAGTCGCATGCACTGTTAGAAACGACGCCAAAGATGCAAATGTCTCAATTGTATCGTCTCACGGTCCCTTTTGCTCCCACAGTCCTACACATACTGAATAATGAATGTTTCTTCGTTAAAACAAGCAGTAACAAAGAAAAATAAAATGACAAAATAAGTTTCTTGTCAAATCAGCTTCACGCTCTATCCCGCACACTGCAGGGTAGGCAGAGGTAAACTAGTGTTAAGACACTCCGTTCCCCACTTTCTGCCGATTTCTGGAGGCATTGTGTGTTGTGTGGCAGAACTCAACGCCGTGCTTTGCCTCGACACCAGAGCGATGAAATGGAAATATAATTTTAAGTAAATATTTCATCTCCTCGAGTGGAGATCGAACTTACAACAAGTCGGTTTTACAGTCACACTTTGTGGTCCTGCGCCACGACTGGCCACTTTTTATTACTTTGTAAAATTATATTTAACACGAGAAGTCGTAAACAACACTTTAAAAATTGAAACATTTAGGTAACAAGCTATTTAGTAAATTTATAAATCAGCAGTATATAATTTGCATATATATTTTTTGCATTTACGTACCGATAAACGATGGGCCAATGACTCATTATTCACAGACAACCTAGAATTGTATCGAAAATTGTACTGTTATTTACTTTTTCTACCGCAATTAATTAATTAACTTCAGAAGCCGCAGCGTACGATAAATAAAATAAACAAACAGGTCCTGCGCAGCGTGTAACGCAGATGAGTACCGACACTATGGAGTATTGAATTAGGTGTGCTGATAAATATTCTATGAATACGTAAAAGAGGCCAGTCGTGGCGCAGGGGCACAAAGTGTGACTGTAAACGCGACAGGTTGTGGGTTCCGGTCACACTCGAGGACATAAAATATTTAATATCTCCATTTCTTCGCTCTGGTGTCGAGGCTCAGCGTGGCGTTTCCAGAATTCCGCTAAAAATGGGGAACCGAATATCTTAACACTAGGTACCCTCTGCTTATCCTGCAGTATGCGGGATACAGCGTGACGCTAAAAAAGAAAAGCTTTGATATTCAAGATCGAGATAATTCGAAAACCGGTGGTTGAGAGGTGGAGGTCTCATTCACATGCACGCACCCCGGGCGACGCGGTCGGCCAGACGCATTGTGCCTCGCAATCGACTATTATTGAGACGGCCCCGATAGAGACGTATCGCGGTGCTGGGAATTGTACGGAAAAACAGCGCTATTAGACCAAAAATTAAATTAAATCAGCTTCACGTTGTATCCCAAACGCAGCAGGGTAAGGTAAGGGGAACCTAGTGTTAAGACACTTCGTTCCTCACTTTCCGCTGTATTCTGGATGCGTCGCGTGTTGAGTGGCGGAAGTCAACGCCGCGTTTTTTGCCTCTACACCAGAGCGAAGAAATGGAAATATTAATTTAATTAAATATTTAATTTTCTCAAGTCGGGATCGAACTCAGCAGCCTCATTTAGTTACACTTTGTACCTCTGAGGCACGACTGTCCTCAAAACAACACTATACTAGACCGATATCGAGTTATTTACTAAAGGTGTGTCTGTATATCGCGGGACAAGGATAAATATGCTTAGAAGAAATGAAATAAATGGCCCTCTGACGCCCGGCGCGGAAAGCGAGCCGTAATTACGACCGCAGTCAATACTAGAACGCTCCGGGCTGCGTTTGATTGCTGGTTGCCAATAAACCATTTAAAGTGAGTTCACAATAAATGCAACGCAATTAGTCACAGCCAATGATAATTCTCTGTTTTGAAAATATCTAGTGTATAATTAATAAATGTATGTATAGGATTCTGGATTCGAGGCCAGTCGTGGCGCAGGGGCACTAACGTGCGGCTGTAAACGCGATGGGTTGTAGATTCGATTCCAATGCAGGCAGAGGGAACCTGGTGTTAAGATACTCCGTTCCCCAATTTTAGCCGAATTCTGGAAACGCCGACACCAGACACTTTGCCTCGACACCAGAGCGAAGAAATGGAGTAATATTTTCATTTGCTCGCTCTGGTTATAAGGCAAAGCTCGGACTTAAGTTTCGTCATTTAACAGGCAACGCGTCCAGAATTCGGCGGAAAAGTAGGAATGGAGTGTCCTAACACTAGGTTCCCAGATCCTTCAGCTTACCCTACTATATGCGGGATACAGCGTGAAGCATAGAACACTCAATCGTTGTGTTATCGTAGATAGTAACCCGCTAGGCTTCGTTACAGCCACAAGCAAGATGAGACAGCCTTTGCGGTGTATGACTACATGTGCTGGTAAAATGTAATGTTATAGTAAGACTAGCCTCGAGGCTCGAGCTACTATGAGATCTGGTTTCATCGAGATCTTGGAACTTTTAGCTTATTAATAATGATGTCAACGTCGGGTCGTTTACATATTAGATATGAAAATAATGCAAAATACGCTTGTATATTTTAATAAAATTATATGAGAAGATAGTTATTTTGTAGTGCTCTATGTATCTTTTTTTTCTAATTAAAGATAATGTTAAATATGGTAAAGTGCTATATGCAGTATTTGTATAGAGCTTTCTTTATATATTCATTATACTGAAGTCAGTCGTGGCGTGGTTGTAGGTTCGATATTTTCATTTCTTTGTTCTGGTAACGAGGCAAAGCGCGGCGTTGAGGTCCGTCACTCAACACACAATGCCTTCATAATTTGGTGGATATTGGGAAACGGAAGTGACTTTATGGGAACCACTCTTTACACTATGTTCCCAGGTTCCCTCTGCCTACAATAAAACTAAGTCTTTATAGAAAAATATTTAATAGTAAAAGTAGTGTGCATTTAAAAATATTCTTATACGAGACTAGAGGGCGCGCGCGGCTTCGCCCGCTTATTAGGAGTGAGTTCTAAAGGAACCACGAAACACGTGTTCAATAAAATATTTTTAACAGTCTGAATTTAAATTTTTATAAAAATCGGTGGCAATTTAAAGATTTTTCCATATAAACTTTCAACCCCTTATTTGAACCCTTAGGGGGTGAATTCTTAAAAACCATGAAACACGTGTTCAATGAAATATTTTTAAGAGTCTGAATTTCAAATTTTATAAAAATCGGTACATTTTTTTTTTTTCATACAGACGTTCAACCCCTATTTCATCCCTTTAGAGTTAAAATTTTTCAAATTCCCTTCTTAGTGGATGTCCAGAATATGAAAATAAACATCTGCCCAAATTTCACGTTTCTACCATCAGCCGTTACGGCTCTGCGTGCGTCTTACCTCAGTCAGTCAGCACAAGTCCTTTTATATATATAGACTAGAGGACGCGCGCGGCTTCGCCCGCTTATTAGGAGTGAATTCTAAAAAAAACACGAAACACGTGTACAATAAAATATTTTTAACAGTCTGAATTTAATTTTTTATAAAAATCGGTGGCGATTTAAAGATTTTTCCATATGAACTTTCAACCCCTTATTTGAACCCTCAGGGGGTGAATTCTTAAAAATCATGAAACACGTGTTCAATGAAATATTTTTAAGAGTCTGGATTTAAAATTTTATAAGAATCGGTGTCAATTTAAAAAAAAATCCATACAAACTTTCAACCCCTATTTCATCCCTTTAGGGTTAAAATTTTTCAAAATCCCTTCTTAGTGGATGTCCAGAATATGAAAATAAACATCTGCCCAAATTTCACGTTTCTACCATCAGCGGTTACGGCTCTGCGTGCGTCTTACCTCAGTCAGTCAGCACAAGTCCTTTTATATATATAGACAAGCGAGGCAGGTCGGTTAGCCTGCCCGGTTAAGCTTCACCGCACCAATAATGAACTAGTAAACTTTGATGGAGCCTTCAACTATTATATAGACCATATACTTATATTATGCAATTTTTTTTGAAATGGTTACCTAAGTTACCTAAGCTGATTTTTTTTCGAACCTGATAGGTGGAGATCCCATCGTTTAAAACTGTAGGGATTAGATTTTCTAATGAAACTTATATTTAAGAATGATACATGATAGTAGAATAGATTACACTAGGGTTGCCCAAAAAAATCCTGCCGCAATCACCTTTAATTAATGTTTTTCGTAACTCGTTTTTGGAGAAAATTGCACTTATATGTTTTTTATGTGAATCGCACATCATTTGAAAGAAAATCGCATAAGGAATTGGAAAAACAATGGTTGCCAGCTCTCAGTCTGCCGCAAGTCCAAGGTTGCCTGGTTTAAAGAGGTTACTTAATGTGAATATTTGCACTCATGTGTTTTTTTAATGAATTATATATCAAATTAAAGCTTATTTTTTTGTCATCACTAAAACACATGGTTGCCTGGAAAATGGCTGCCGCAAGCAAAGGTTGCCATCATTCGAAATATTTTATTCTGATTCCGTTTGACTGAGAATAGACGATGAAATACGCGATTTGCCTTATGTTTTAAAGTAAAATATTATAAAATAGAAGGTCAATCTTAAAATTAATGTTTATTCTAGATATTTACCTGTTAAATGATGATTATAATCATATTAAGAACATACAAAAAACTATTTAAATATTAAACCATCCTTATTTTTCAAGTGAAATAATGAACCCATGATATTAAGTCTTTGCTAAATCTGTTTTCTAAATACTAATACTAATTTAAATTATCATTTTAAAACGACTAAATTATCTAATTAAATAAATGCTTACAAATATCAATCTATTATAAGGTATTAATTACATCATGTTTCCTTAAGATAATGAAGGGCGACAATTATTGCGTAAGTTTTTTTATTAATTAAGAAAATATGGAAAATAACATTTCAATATACTCTCTCTCTCTTTGTCCTCTGCTCGTATGATTTTTTTTTCTCGTTTTTTTTTGATAACGGTTGCCGCAATCTTTTTTTTCTCACGCAACTTTAAAGAATTTGCATTGAAAGAAATATATATGATAGAATTATAATAAACAAAATTAATTTATCACAAATAAATTCTAAGAAATTTCGACATTAATGCCGAATAATAAACGCTATTTAAGGTTTATGACCAGGAGTCGGCAAATATCAATTAGTTGTCTACTTTTTACTATAGATAAACATTTTGCGGTGGTATACAAAGCAATAAAAATGCAATAATTTTATTTTCGTAGATGTATTGTTTCTAAATGCAATAACAGTGCAGATGGCCAAATGAGATGTTTTTGAACATATTACTTAGTTACTTACCTTTCGTTTTGGAGTGAAGACGTTTTTAGTTAACATGACAAAAATGAAGATCTGTTTTTTGTGCGAAAATGTGTATGGAATTTAATAATGAGTCTGAAGTGTAAAATTATGTTGTTGTTTCGCCAAAAAAATATTTTTATATACAGTAACATTTTCTTAAATAGTAACACAATGCACGGTTATCACTTGTTACAAAAAGTTCATTGTTGTAAAAAAAATATAAAGAAGAACTGCACTCGAGGAGATGAAATATTCACTTAAATTTATATTTCCATCTCTTCGTTCTGGTGTCGAAGCAAAGCGTGGCGTTGAGTTCTGCCATTCAACACGCAATGCCTCCAGAATTCGGCAGAGAGTGGGGAACGGAGTGTCTTAACACTAGGTTCCCTCTGCCTACCCTGCTGCATGCGGGATACAGCGTGAATTTGATTTGATTTTTATTTTTCAATTATTTTCCAATGCAAAACGTAAGTATAATTAATGTTTGATAAGTATAATTAAATTTAATGTTTAATATTATATATTTTTCTCTGAGGACGAAGAGAGAGATTGAGAGCTTATAACGAGGTAATTTTTTATATTTTCTTGATTAATAAATAAAATATCTGCAATAATTGTCAACCTACATTATATTATGAAAACATTATGTAATTAATACCTTATAATAGAACGATATTTGTAAACGTTTATTTAATACTAGTGGGCGCGCGCAGCTTCGCCCGCTTATTTGAACCCTTACGGGGTGAATTCTAAAAAACCATGAAACATGTGTTCAATGAAACATGTGTTCAATGAAATATTTTTAGGAGTCTGAATTTCAAATATTATAAAAATCGGTGCCGATAAAAAAAATACCATACAAACTTTCAGCCCCTATTTTATCCCTTTAGGGTTCAATTTTCTTAAAATCCCTTATTAGTGGATGTCCAGATTACGAAAAAAAACATCTGTCCAAATTTCACGTTTCTACCATCAGCGGCTGTGCGTGCGTCTTACCTCAGTCAGTCAGGTACCTGTTTTATATATATAGATGATAATTTAGTCTTTTTAAAATAACGATTTAAACGAGTATTAATATCTAGAAAACAGATTTAACAAAGACTTAATATCATAGACTCATTATTTCAATGGAAAAATAAGGATTATTTCATGTTTAAATAGTTTTTTGTATGTACTTAACCCGGCGGGAGTGTGGTGAAGAAAAGTTACATACAGTATGTGGCGGGGTGTGACATACCCGAAAACAAATCGGCACTTAAAATAGTTTTTTCAATTAAATTAAATTAAATAAGTGGTATATATTATATAAGGTATGTATTTACGTGTAAAAAAAATAAAATATACAGTAAATTCAATTTATTTTTATTAATTCACATAATGAGATCTAAGGCACTTGTTTTTGGTAACAAAAATATTAACCTCTATTTAAAAAATAATAAAAAAATAACAAGTCTTATTTAAACAAAAAAACTCTAAAAACTTAAAAGAATATGAGATCTTACACAAAATAAGAGCATAAAACATTATAAAATAGTTTAGGAACACTTTAGTATTTTCATTCAAAATCAGTACTTTTTTTGCAAGAAAAAATTGCATGATGTAGGCATGTGGCTTTTCCACACCCAGTTCTTGCGTATTTTGTTTTGCGATTTTACTTGCGTGGGCAATCTGCACATCGAGTATATCGTCCGGGTTCATTTTGGGCTACTGGACGCAACTGCAAATACGTATAAACCAAACTCAATCCGCAATTGCGGAGGAATTCTGTACGTTTGTTTCTTTTATTGGCACTTTCTTGAAATATAAAGTTAGCATTGATAGCTGCCATATTTAAAAGTCCCTAATAGATCGTCAATGGCCAGCGTTTGCTATTGCGAGAGACATCATAAGTTGCGCTCAGTTTGTCGACAACTGTCTGTCTTCTCCAGCTTTTGTCGAGCTATAAAACGTAATAATTTTCGGCTTTTTCTCATCTCCAGTGCTCTCATCAATTTTATCATCATGGTGAAGAGTTGAGAGCTGGCTTCATCTGAAGAATGCTGTAAAACTTCGTTAAGCAATGATATAAGTCTTCTTTTACTGCTTACCACTGACATTTTTGTTTATAACCTTAAAAAAAGCAATAATTGGCAAATAAATAAAGAGCATTTCACGGAAAATATGCTGTTGTTATCGTAGATAAATAAAAAATAAATCAAAAATAAATAAAACCAAAGCAAAAGATAAAAAAAATTGTCACAAAATGTATACACAAAGTATGTGGCGGGGTGTGACTTACCCCACACACGTTTGCACGCATGTATTCCGAGCACTAGCCGGCGCAACACTGCGATCACGCCACTTTCCACTTTCACCATCCTTTCCCTCCAGCTACACAAAGCCGCTAAAACGTAACATCGCGAAATAAAATGATATAGGGTTATGAACTGTCCTAGGGGTATGTCACACCCCACCACACTCCCGCCGGGTTAATATGATTAAAATCATCATTTAACAGGTGAACAGTTAGAATAAATATTAATTTTAAGATTGACCTTCTATTTTATAATATTTTACTTTAAAACATAAGGCAAATCGCGTATTTCATCGTCTATTCTCAGTCAAACGGAATCAGAATAAAATATTTCGAATGACGGCAACCTTTGCTTGCGGCAGCCATTTTCCAGGCAACCATGTGTTTTAGTGATGACAAAAAAATAAGCTTTAATTTGATATATAAGTCATTAAAAAAACACATGAGTGCAAATATTCACATTAAGTAACCTCTTTAAACCAGGCAACCTTGGACTTGCGGCAGACTGAGAGCTGGCAACCATTGTTTTTCCAATTCCTTATGCGATTTTCTTTCAAATGATGTGCGATTCACATAAAAAACATATAAGTGCAATTTTCTCCAAAAACGAGTTACGAAAAACATTAATTAAAGGTGATTGCGGCAGGATTTTTTTGGGCAACCCTAGTGTAATCTATTCTACTATCATGTATCATTCTTAAATATAAGTTTCATTAGAAAATCTAATCCCTACAGTTTTAAACGATGGGATCTTAGGCCATGAGGTTAAGTTTGAGGCTTTGAGTTAGGTTAGGCTTGAGGCCAGTCATGGCGCAGGCAGAAGTGTGTGGGGACATTGATCACAATTTACGGGATGGGACTGTAATGCGAAGGTTGTGGGTTCGATCCCCACTTGAGGAAATGAAATATTTATTTAAATTTATATTTCCATTTCTTGGCTCTGATGTCGAGGCAAATAGCGGCGTTGAGTTCCGCCACTCAACACGCAATGCCTCTAAAATTCGGCGGAAAGTAGAGTGTTAAGACAGTCCATTCCATTAGCAGGGTAGGCACAGAGAACCTAGGATTCTCTCTGTCTACCCTGCTGTGTGCGGGATACAGCGTGAAGCTGATTTTAGCTATACTAAAATAATTCGCGACGGTCATAAATCGATTGTTCGATTATTTGCGCTCGAATAATATTTATAACCGATCGAATTTATTGGACATTAAGATAAGCTACTGCTAAAGTAGGATCAGTGAAAGCTTTCTGGATGTTGCTTATGGGCCATGGGCGCCACATGGCGGTGTATATATACATAAATTTAGTTAAACTTGTCTGGAGGCCAGTCGTGGCGCAGCGCATAAATGTGTGGCTGTAAACGCGACTGGTTGTGGGTTCGATTCCCACTCGAGGAAATGAAATATTTATTTAAACTTTTTATCTTCGCTCTGGTGTAGAGGTAAAGCGCGTTGAGGTCCACCACTTAATACGCAACGCTTCCATAATTCTAAATAGGGAACGGAGTGTCTCAACATAAAATTCCCTCTACATACCCTGCTGTGTGCGGGATAAAGCGTGAAACTGATTTTTTTGTGGTGGAAATCGATATTAAAATGAAACACCATTGTATCAACAGACATGCAATTTGTATATGCAATATAATTTCTAAAATTATTGGATGAAAACGACATGAGGTATTTTATTGATATTTTCTAACTTCAACGCTATTTATAGTGATAATATTTTATACGATTCTAGTGTAATAGAGGTGGGCACGACTTCTAGTTATTCCTGTTAGTGATTTGCATATACTATGAAATTTAAACTCTAAGGCAATAAGGTGTTTTGATTACTAAATTGTAGCTATTTTATGTTAAGATATTTTAAGATCAGCTTCACGCTGTATCCCGAACGCAGAGCTAGCCAAGTGTTAAGACACTCCTTCCTCCATTTTCCGCCGAATTTTGGTAGCATTGTGTGTTGAGTGGCCGCGCTTTGCCTCGACACCAGATCGAAGAAATGAAAATATTAAATATTTCTTTTCCCCGAGTGGCAATCGAACCCACAACCAGTGCCGTTTACAGTCACACACTTGTGCCCCTGTGACACAACTGGCGTCATATATATTGCAATTTCTATTATATATGTTAGTGAAAATTAAAAATTGATTCTGTACGCTTCCGGAAGTACCAAAACAGAGGTGTGTAATCAGAGTGCACGGAAAATCGTTGGTCATATGTTCCATTAGGCCCAGATCATATCGAGTTTCAGTAAGAGAGAATGATTGACTGAGGAGTAGGTAGGTTTATCCATACTTTTCCTATAGTTGTAGAACTTCTTAGTACAGTTTATTGGGTGGTAATTTTGTTAAGATATTCTATTTTGCTCGAAATCGATGAATTACACAATTTGATTTCTTCGCACATGTAATGCAAGATGTTTTTAGAAATGTAAAAATGTGGTAAATATGAAGTTCTTCCGGATTAAAGAATAGAGGAAACTCCGCTAAAAATCAACCTGTTCTTCATTTATCATAAAAAAAATCTTTAAATATCCAATTGCAATATTTTTAAATGTGGTACTATCTTAAATATAAGCATTACTCCGGTCCGAGGTGAAATCGAACATACGACTATCGTGAGATACTTTTTTTACAGTGTTAAATACGAATAACTTATGAATTGGCTACAATAAGATATGATTTCATTTAATTGTCTTCTTGTGTATGTTTCCAAATATAGTAAATAGACTTACCATGGCAAGGCCCCGGATAGTCAAGGGTGAGATGCTTGGCGGGGCGGCGGCAGGCCCTCCTCCTCAGGCGGCAGAGGGAGCGGTAAGTCTTGCCGTCGCTGCCGCACACCGGGCCAGCCCGCCGGCACGTGGCTGCGCACACGCAGCGCGCGCGCCCTCCCCTCACCACGCACCGCCGCCCCGAGCCGCAAGAGACACCGGCGCAGGACTCTGCAAAAATATTTATGTTATATAAGAAATATTGCTGAAGCGCGGCGTTAAGTTCCGCCACTTAACACGCAATGCCTCGATTATTTGGTTGATAGTGGAGAACGTTGTATCTTATATTTTATCGTTATATCTTATTAACTTCTCTCTGCCTTTCCAGCTATATGTTTGATACAGTGTGAACTAAAAAAAGAGTACTGCATGGTGGTGGTGTGAGATGAAAAGCCATATTTAAATCTATACTTATAATAAATCTGTAGAAAAGTCGTTTCTGTACATTGAAAATATAAAAAAAAAATTGCCAGGGTGTTAAAGGATAATTAACAGAATCCATTTCCAACATTTTTGGAATTTTTGTCTGTTTGTCTGTTTGTCTGTTTATCTGTTTGTCTGTTTATCTGTTTATGTGAACACGTATCACGTAAAAAGTACACAATAAATTTAAGCAACTTTTATACATAAAAATTACAAATAAATCAACTAATAGTAGGTACTAACGAATCTTGATAACGCAAAAAACGTTCTGTGGAGTTAAATACTAATTACGACGGGAGGAATATCAATAATTTTAATACTTTAGCACAACATCGTTTTCGGTTAATATAAAAACAGCATTTTTAAACTGTCCTTAATTTTAAACCTAAATAGATGGCGCATCTGAATAGATGGCGCATCTGAATAGATGGCGCATCTAAATAGATGGCGCATCTAAATAGATGGCGCATCTAAATAGATGAGCGCATCTAAATAGATGGCGCTTTGCATAAAAAAAAGTATAGTTTGGAAAGGTTACTGCTACACTCTATCAAAAAATAATGTACTTAAAGTTTTAAAGATGTAATGTACTTAAAGTTTTATATTTGAAAAAAAAAAGAAACATACGCAATGATATCTATTGACTACATATGATAATGAATGTTGATAACGCATAAAACATATTGTTGAGTTATTATTTGTTAAACGTTAATTACGTCGTGTAAGTGTAATCTATACTTATAATAAATTTAACATAAACATAGAAGTATTTTTCTAACAATGTTCGAATGGTTACAGTTCAAATGTAAGTCCAATAGATGCGCTGTGCATAAAACGTCGTTTTCTGAATCGCGCTGGCAAGATTCTGGGCAAAAGACTGACTTTAGAAACGTCTTATTTATTTGACTGTTGATAAATTTACGTAAGTTACGTTTTTAAAGTACAATTGTTCACAGTACTAATTACAAAGTAAACTAAATTGAATTGTTGGTGAAAATTACCTTCGTTACAGTCTAGCTTAATTCGTAATTATTTAACACAGTGATAAAAAATGATTTAATATTCAAAGAAATGTTTTGAATAGGTTCTTCAGTACGTTCGTTCGTTTATGTAAAATATCTCAAGAAAAAAATGCTCTGACACTGTTAATAAAAATATCCCGCAGTATTATTTCATAACTTAAAGCGACACGTACCGACATTGCACTATTGCACCTGTATGTTGCATGTATGTATGTGCCAAGGGTATTTTAGGGTACAAAAACATCTCAAAATCCTTTTAAGATAACTTTGTTGTTTGTCTGTCTGTCAAGAGTATTTTGTACAAGATCGCTTAAAGGTACCTCAAGATACCTCAATGTTCAAGTCTATATTCCCTTAGAGCACAAAAAAATCTATCTTCTAAATCATCGCAATCAAATGACGATAAACTATGAGGGTTTATGCATCCCGTTGATACACAATTACGAAATTTGTTAAGAAGTTAAAACTTACGGCACGTATAAAGGAAAATTCCAAAATTATTTTCAAAAATTGACAACTTATTGTATTTGTGTCACAGAAAAAAACTATTAGGTACAAATTTTAATCTGTACTTAATTTGATACAAAATGACAACTTTAATAAGTTATTCTTTTGGTGTATCTCCATTCTTGAAACTGGTACGAAACTCTCGGGTCATGAATACGACTTGAACTTGACCGAAAATATTGATTATTTCATAGATTATATAAAAATGCCTAAAAACGTGCTTTCTATGTATATTCTGTATACCAATTATATATTTACTTAAAATATGTTACTAATTTAAAAACTGTACAGGAGCTAATATAAGTTATTTACAAAGAATATCGTGAATACTTATCCAAATAAATAAATTAATAATTAAGGCTGTTTGTAATATCTCTATTTCTTATATGAATAATTATCTAATTCAAGCGGGCAAAGCCGCGGGCAGGCCGCTAGTCTCTAATATTTTGTGTGTAGGTACTTCAATGTGATATATCGCGACATATCTACATGATGTTTACGAGTACATCATCCAAATTATATTCTATAATTATATAAATTTTTGAACATACTTTTATATTCTGTGTTAGATCAGATAACAAAATATATTTATGTAGGTATATCATATTTATAATGAAAACATTACATTTGTTATCTTTTTAAGTAGAATTTAGAGTGCCTTTTCATTTACACATACATATATGTAGATGATAAAAACGTTCGCACTTATCCTTTACAAACACAATGTTCTGTAGTTTCTATTTTTTTTTTCAGCTTCACGCTGTATCCCGCGCACAGCAGGGTAGGCAGAGGGAACTTAGTGTTAAGACACTCCGTTCCCCACTTTCCGAATTCTGGAAGCACTGCGTGCTGAGTGGCGGAACTCAACGCCGCGCTTCGCCTCGACACCAGAGCGAAGAAATGAAAATATATATTTCACTTCCACGAGTTTCCACGAGTGGGGATCGAACCTACAGCCAGTCGATTTTACAGTCATAGTTTGTTCCTCTGCGCCACGACCGGCCTCAGTTTCTATGTAGTTGTATATTATCTCAGACACTCCAAATAATGTACATTGTTGGTTTTTGTTTTATAAAATTATGTACGTAATCCACATTAAACTGACAGTGCTGATGATTTTTTATTGATCAGAATTGTAGATTTTTTTTTCTTTAAAATGAAATGAATGAATTAACAAATATAAATAAATTACTCATAAATTACTGCTTATTGCTACTAGTACCTATTTAAGAGGTATATAAATTAATCAGCTATTTGGCTTTGCAGATTTTTAGAAAGGAAAGTTAGAGCACATTCATGCATTCGATTATATAACAACGAATATTAGATAGGATCTCGACGAATTCTGGAAGCATTGCGTGTTGAGTGGCGGAACTCAACGCCGTGCTTTGTCTCGTTACCAGAGCGAGAAAAAGAAAATATTAAATATTTAATTTCCTTCAGTGGATCGAACACACAACTTATAGCATTTACAGTCACACTTTGTGCCCCTGTGCCACGACAGGCCTCAATTTAGGGCTAATATTATATGGGTAAAAAAAATAATTAAATTAGCTTCACGCTGTATCCCGCACACAGGTAGGCAGAGGGAACCTAGTGTTAAGACACTCCGTTCCCCACTTTCTGCCGAACTCTGGAGGCATTGCGTGTTGAGTGGCAGAACTCAACGCCGCGCTTAACCTCGACACCAGAGCGAAGAAATGGAAATATAAATTTAAGTAAATATTTCATCTCCTCGAGTGGGAAGCAAACCCACAACCAGTCGGTTTTGCAGTCACACCTCGTGCCGCTGCGCCACGACCGGCCTCGGATAGATCTGTATTAACTATTAATATAAGGTAGGTAGTGAAAACTTGTGTTTAGTAGTTATTGCCAGCAATATGGGTTAACAACATCCACAAACATTCCTATCGTGTATCTATCGGTCGATGCACGTTTGCTCTAATTTCTAGCAAAATAATCGTTTATCGAACAGCGTTCCATTATATACTAAGTTTTATATTGCCTTTGGAAATTATCCACGTATATATTTCTTATTTAATATTGTTATATATTTTTTTATAGTTTGCCTTTTACTCGCTGAATATGTAAATGCGGATGATAAAGTTGATTAAATTATATAATTAAGTTTATTTTTACTGAGTAGCCTATATAATATATTTTTGTGTGAACATATTCTTATTGTAAATCTTTTTTTTATTTTTCAATGGTTCGCATATAGCAGGGTACGCAGAGGGAAACTGGGAGCCTAGGGTTCGCTCGTTCCCAAGATACTTCCGTTCCCCACTTTTCACCTTATTGCTATCGAAACGAAGAGAAAAATCCTCGACTGAGAATTGAACCCACAACCTGTGGTGTTTGCAGTCACACACACAACCCTAGTTTTCATTTTCACAAGCCAACGGTACCACAGTGGCTCCAAGACGTAGACGTAAATAGAAAGCACATACCAAGTCTATTGCAGAAATCGTTTTGCATAAAACGTGTTTTCATTCATGCTATAAATATATAGATACCGTCATTTTGCAGGACGAATAAATCAAATTTATCTTATTTAATAAAGATGAATGTACACAGATGTTGACATTTGGGTAGGTAACTTAACTTACTGTTGCTGTTTATATAAGTCTATGTAGGAAGTCGAGTCTAGAGGCCGGCGAAACGTGGGGAACTGAGTTTCTTAATACTAGGTTACCTCTGCCTACCGTGCTGTGTGCGGGATACAGCGTGAAGCTGGATCTAGAGGCCAGTCATGGCGCTAGGACACAAGTGTGTTACTGTAAACGCGACAGGGTGTGGGTTTGATTCCCACTCGAGGAAATGAAATATCTATTAAATTTATATCTTCATGATTTGTTTCTTCGCGCTGGTGTCAAGGCAAAGCGTGGTGTTGAGCTCCCCCACACAACACACAATATCTCCTCCTTCCTCCTCCTTGAATTCGGTGGAAGATGGGGAACGGAGTGTCTTAACACTAGATTCCCTCTGCCTACCCTGTTTTGTGCGAGATACAACGTAAAACCGAGTTAGGTCTATAAGAAAGGCTTATCGATTCGCATATACCCATTTTAGTCGCGGGAAACAAAAACTAGAATATTTTTTCTTGGCCATAATCTATTTGTTTTAGATACTGGCTATTTGTTTTAGGTTATGCTATAGATAATCTCAGTTTAGTTGGACAGGCCAGGATATATTATCAGATATTGGACATAAACATCCGTCCTCCGACTCCACTTCAGACTTTGTGAGCTGCCCCAAATACGTCGATAAACCAACTTATCTTATAAAGTGGTTATTGAAAACGTTTAACGAGTTTCGATATAAATATACATTGCATAATTAGAAATAATTTGATTGGGCAATTTCGATTTCATGAATTATTATTTCTGTATTGCATTAAATTAAAACTTGTATTTATATTAATTGATTGAATATTAAATTGTAGATATAAATAGATGTAATCTTATCAGATATTTTGAAATGGCTATGTATCAACACAGTTTTTTGTGTACAAATCTATTTTTTTAGGTTCACGTTGTATCCCATATATAGCATAAGTAGGCAGAGGGAACCTGGGGATCTAGCGTTAAGTTACTTCGTTCACACTAAAACACTTTCTTTCCCCTTTTTCCGCCGAATTCTGGAGGCGCAATGTCTCCATATGTTAAATGGCGGAACCCAATACCACGCTTTGCCACGAGACCAGAACGAAGAAATTAAAATATTAACTATATGATTTCCGCCATAATCGAATTCACAACTTGTTGCGTGTACAGTCACACGCTTGGGTCCCTGCGCCGCGACCTGCCTGATGCAACTACTATTATACCTTATCTAAATACTATAATAATAATTAAAAATGCTTACCCGCACACGCAGTACATGGTACACCACCAGATAAGGCTTTATAGAAGAATATCTCGCCGCTGTCAAGATCGCGAGGGCTCCACGCGGCCGGTGCGCGTGCGCCGCCCGCGCAGCACTCCGCACGGCCCACTCGTAGCGCCGCCACCGAGCTGCACCGCCCGCCACGCTCCATCCCCGACCAGCAGATACCGGCTGATGATGAATACAATTGTTAAGTTTTTTTATTCAGCTTCACGCTATATCCCGCAAATAGTAGAGATATTCCGTTCCCATAAAAACATTTCCGTTCCCCACTTTCCGTTAAATTCTAGAAGCGTCGTGTGTTGAGTGGCGGAACTCAGCGCCGCACTTTGCCTCGTTAGCTGATCGAAGAAATGAAAATATTAAATATTTAATTTCCTCGAGTGGGAATCTGATCCAAAATCTGTCGCGTTTACAATCGCACACTTGTGCCTGTGCGGCTCAGGTCTCAGGCGAATTGTTAAGTTTATGGCAACGAAGCCATCGTGACCTAGCGGGACAAAGTGTGGTTGTAAAACAGTGATTGTGGGTTCTCTTCCTACTTTGAGATATTAATACTGAACAAATTGAGATAGATAGGAAAGCGACAAACCGAGTTTGTATGTAGAGAAATTAATGTTGCGACCTAGGATATTAGTTTTCTACTTTTCATATTTTTAGAGATATTGCTTGTTTCGATCGGACAAAGAGATCTTGGTAAGACAAAGGGATGAAGAAAGTTATTACCATTCCCTTTATACAAATTGAACTGACAATCATCGTCTAAGCTTCTCTACTGCGACACGATGGCGTTTTTATAATAAACATTGATTTCCTATTATGTGACTGCATGCTTAAGTCATTTTTCATAGCAACACAAATTATGTAAATAATCTTTTCTATATAAGGCACATATTCATATTACTTTCATGAAACTGATTCTTTTATTTATTTAGAAAACGTATAAAATTTTTAAAGTAGGGTGATTCAAGCGCTCTGACCGCTACGCCACACATTCTTAGTTTATTGAATAACATAAGTTATATATTAATAAAGCAATAATTAATTTACAAATTTGTATGACAGATGCTATTAACTAAAAAGGTCGTTTCGGCCGTCGTGGCGCAGGGGCACAAGGGTGTGACTGTAACGCGAGAGTGTGGGTTCGATCCGCATTCAGGGAAATCTATTATTATTCATTAATATTTTCATTTCTTCGCATAGTCACCAAAGCCAAAACCCGGCGTTGAGTTCCACCACTGAACATAACGCTTCGAAAAATACGGCTGTAATTGGGGCACGCCGTGTCTTAACAATATGTTCCCTCTGCCTACCCTGGTATATGCGAAATACAGCGTGAAGCTGATTAAATTATTAACTAAAAAAATCTATTAAGCTTTATAAGCGGGTGCACTTTAAAAGTGACCAATGCGCTATGCATTATATAAGGTCCGAGGAGTAGCGTGCATGTTTAAACGGTGTTTATTCATATTGGTTATATGCACGCAACCGATGTGAATACATTACCTCCGTTCTGTTATCGTGGCCCTTTGATCGTAGCAAAAAGTATAAATTAAATTTTTCATTTTATATGAAAATATTTTAAGGCCATCTCGTAACGTTAGATTAAAAGTACTATATTTTTGCTTTTAAACGTTCCACATTTAGAAATTCTAGATAATATTTTTTTTGTGGCGATTTCTTTATTTATCCATAGATTATTTGGAAGATGGATGATTTAAAAAAAAACAGATATAGAGCACGTTTCACATTTCAAAATAATAAAAACGTCGATATAATTTGAGAAGTAGATAATATTAAAAGGTGATGCGTGTGCGCATTCCGTCGGGCTCCATGGCTGAGTCAGCGCGAGGTAGACGAGGGCCAGACGGTACGGCCGCGCCCGCGCAGCCCCCACACCCGCCGGTCAGCCGGTCGGGCAGCTTGTCTCTCCTTTTTCTTTGTACTTGTACGTGTTAATTTTAAAACACACTGTATATAATGAAACATTTCAAACGTACGCCATTGTTGCTTTGTGAACTTCAGTTTTGGTTATAGTTATTTTGTTGGTAAATTTAAGTTTTAATTTCCATGAAGTTCTAAACGGGCAATCATAAAAATGTTAATATTATAAACCAGTTCTTTTTAAGGATACTTAAATAAAATTATAAAAAGAATAATATTCTTATACTTTCTATATTTAAAATTATTGTTTTCCATATTTAATTTAAGATTTATTAAATTTCAATATGAGTTAGTGACCAATAATCTTCTGCCTGACAACAAACCAGAACTCAACGGCTGATTTGCTTGTATAAAAAAACAGTATTAATATTATAAATCATATATTATAAAGAGGTTGACGCCGAGAGCAGTGGTAAAAATGTAAATGAAACTGTATAGCGATTATCGCGCGGACCGCGGCCGTTGACTCGCGGCGCTACATCCTATCTTCCGTACGTATTATGATTATAGTATAAAAATTGTTTATATATATACAGTCAAACAAAAAAGGCCAGTCGTGGCGCGGGAGCACGAAGCGTGACTGTAAAAGCGACTGGTTGTGAGTTCGATTCCCACTCGAAGAAATGAAATATTTATTTAAATTTATATTTCCGTTTGTTCGCTCTGGTTTCAAGGCAAAGCGCGGCGTTGAGTTCCGCCACTCAACACGCAATGCCTCCAGAATTCAGCGGAAAGTGGGGAACGGAGTTTCTTAACACTAGGTTCCCTCTGCCTATCCTGCTGTGTCCGGGAAGCGTGAAGCTTTAAAAAAACTTTAAACTTATATAGAGAGGATATGACGGGTTGTCTCTTATATATATATATACAAGTATACTAGAAGTTATTTCAGCAAATGTATTACATTGAAATATTTAAAATAATAGTTTTAATACTAACTATAAAATATACGTTATTTATTACATAACTTATAAGCTATATTGGTTTTACATTTCAAACCAGTATTTCAAATAAAAAAAAAAAGAGTGTGAAAACACTAACAGCTCACTAGTTATAAATAATAGCCGCCCCCGCCTGTTGTCAGTTTTGGCGCCACATTTTGGAAGCGACGCGGATCTGAACCCACATGCTTCAGCTTTTTTTTTTGTTGCAAAAACTATTTTTAATTTAAACCTAACCGTGCCCGCTAGTTTTTCATCACATTCTTCATTAATTGAACTATGAAAAAAAATTGGAATTTTAATTGATATCTCATGTGTTGCCCGCAGCGTGTATTATGTAGTATATTTATATTTACTTTTATAGTTAAAATATATAGTTAAGATAGATATTCAATGAATCAAATATACAGTATATTTACCCATATCAGCTTCACGCTGTATCCCGTACACAGCAGGGAAGGCAGAAGGAACCTAATGTTAAGACACTCCGTTCCCCACTTTCTACCGAATTCTGGAAGCATTGCGTGTTGAGTGGCAGAGCTCAACGCCGCGACAGACATATTTACCCGTATTTTTAAATAAAATAGTAATTAGTGACGCACAGGTTTCAAATCTATGAATTTCTATTGTGTATTTACAAGAAAATTCCTTTCTGTAGTCTGTGTTGTAATCGATAGTAAAAATTGTCTCTACATCAGTAATAGTGTTGAATGTTATAGATTTTTTTAGCTTCACGCTGTATCCCGCACACAGCAGGATAGACAGAGGGAACCTAGCGTTAAACACTCCATTCCACACTTTACGCCGAATTCTGTACGTGTTGAGTGGCGGTAGTTCACTTCCTCGAATGGGAATGGAGCTCACCACCTATCGCTTTTACAGCCACTCGCTTGTACTCCTTCCTACACTTTTAAATATAAAGTATAATAATATACAATTATTGATCTTTTTGTAAAAAATATTTAGAAATAATGGATATTAGCGAGTAATTTTGAAGCGGACGCGAAAAATAAACAACAGGATGACGTGTCGCGGCCGAGACGCAAATAGACCGGTAGCGGCTTGCTTCTGTCACCTTCGATGCTTATGTGAACATGAATGGCACCAGAATAGACTCCGCTGAAACCGTACAGTTAAATATACACTGTGTTTATTTTGATTTTATTCTATCAACGAATCGTTTATTTCCGTTGTTCCGTTGACTCAAAATGTCCAAAATTATATTTCTCTTTGCAGGTGTCGAGTGACAGCAGACTGCGTGGATCAAATGGCGTCCAGGCGTATATATGAGAAGCATTTACTTGAACAAATATCAACTAATTTTAATTTTAGTAAAAAAAAAAAAACATACTACAGAACACGCGGATATACAGCAGGATTTGGAAACTTAATTAATAAAAGACGTGCTTAATAAGCTTCATTACTCAGCGATTCGTTTTTACTTTGGCATAAATGTAAATAAAAACTATCAATTCTACCAATGTATTGTACTATTGGAGAATACATGGACGGTGTTATAAAAAAAATAACTTTCTAGATAGTTCTAAAGTATTCCCTTCTTCAGCTTCACACTTCACCCGCATGTGTCAGAATAAACGGGAAAAGAGGGAGCCTAGTATTCCGACACTCCACTGTCCACTTTCCGCCAAATTCTGGAGACGTGTTGACTGGCGGAAAATGATAATAAATTAAATTAAATTAAAAAATTAAATTAGCTTCACGCTGTATCCCGCACAGAGCAGGGTAGGCAGAGGGAACCTAGTGTTAAGCCACTGCGTTCCCCACTTTCTGCCGAATTGTGGTGGCATTGCGTGTTGAGTGGCAGAACTCAACGTCGCGCTTAACCTCGACACCAGAGCGAAGAAATGGAAATATAAATTTAAGTAAATATTTCATATCCTCGAGTGGGGATCGAACCCACAACCAGTCGGTTTTGCAGTCACACCTCGTGCCGCTGCGCCACGACCGGCCTCAATATATATATATATATATATATATATATATATATATATATATATATATATATATATATATATATATATATATATATATATATATATATAAATAGATAGGATAGTCTATATAAAAGATTCTCGGTTTTTCAAAAACATTTTGCATATATAATAAATCCCGAGCGCCGCTAATAAAATCGTTCGCAAACTGTTACTCGACACCAGAGCGAAGAAATGGAAATATAAATTTAAGTAAATATTTCATATCCTCGAGTGGGGATCGAACCCACAACCAGTCGGTTTTGCAGTCACACCTCGTGCCGCTGCGCCACGACCGGCCTCAATATATATATATATATATATATATATATATATATATATATATATATATATATATATAAATAGATAGGATAGTCTATATAAAAGATTCTCGGTTTTTCAAAAACATTTTGCATATATAATAAATCCCGAGCGCCGCTAATAAAATCGTTCGCAAACTGTTACCAAGGGACGGGCGGTAACGAAGTGCATTAATTGTCTCTAAAGTTTGAGTTTGTGGGCCTAATTTAAAATTGTGATCGTCTGGCAGCCTCCGGGCGACCTAGTTTTCGGTTCTGGGACGTTGAAGGACATATTTAAGCAGGTGTCTGGACTATATTTTGCATAATATGCTAAATCGCCGTCTAGCCGTTTGATTATTGAAATAAATCTGTTTGAAGTCCCTAGTTTTAGTGAATAAACAATTAAATTATTATGTTAAATAATAATAATAATAATCAGCTTAACGCTGTATCCCGCACACAGCAGGGTAGGCAGTGGGAAGCTAGTGTTGAGACACTCCGTTCTCCAGTTTCTGCTGAATTCTGGAGGCATTGCGTGTTGAGTGGCAGAACTCAAAGCCGCGCTTGGCCTCGACACCAGAGCGAAGAAATGGAAATATAAATATTTCATCTCCTCGAGTGGGGGTCGAACCCACAACCAGTCGGTTTTACAGTCACACTTCGTGCCGCTGCGCCACGACTGTCCTCTGGAAATATTATATTCTTGTGATGATATAGCTCAGATGTTTTTTTTGAAGCTTTAAAACAATGTGGATTCTGACAAATGTTTTTTTGTAATAATTTATATAAAAAAAAAGTAAAGAGTTCATTATAATTGATCGTGTAAAAAAATAACATTTCAATGTAAAAACTTTTTTAAAATGAATTCTCTGTTACAGTGACAAATGAAGACCTGTTCTGAAACAAATACCAGTGTCCATATCGTGTCTATTTGATAAGTTTCGAAATTCGGACGCACGGACGTGCTTCTACGTCAGTTCTTTTATTGAGATTTTGCCAAAAACGACTCAAGCGTGGAAAATTAGAAGATGCAGCGAAAAAATGACTTTAATCACATTGGACAGATCATTTGTTAACAAATTAAATTTGTAAAATGAAGTGCAATGTAAATTATATCATTTAATTTGAGCTTTCATTTTTTTAGTAATATGGTGAATAAAGCTTCACGCTGTATCCCGCACACAGCAGGGTAGGCAGAGGGAACCTAGTGTTAAGACACTCCGTTCCCCACTTTCTGCCGAATTCTGGAGGCATTGCGTGTTGAGTGGCAGAACTCAACGCCGCGCTTAACCTCGATACCAGAGCGAAGAAATGGAAATATAAATTTAAGTAAATACTTCATCTCCTCCAGTGGTGATCGAACCCACAACCAGTCAGTTTTGCAGTCACACCTCGTGCCGCTGCGCCACGACCGGCCTCTAGTAATATGGTAGTAATATGGTGTTTATGTAATAAATCAATATAAAACAGTGTTGATAGTTTTGCTTTTCTTTTTCAAATAGGTGCCAACTTATTTGATACTATTATGACATAGCAATTCTATATGGGAGAGAATTCTTTATGTTCTTTGCAGTGTGCAGGAAAAGCTGGGTGCGGTAGGTAAATTGTAACATTTAGGTTAACGGAAACTATGGACTATACATATTTTTTTAATGAAAAAAGGGAAGGTAATAAGCTTTCCTATAGCATAGCATCACTTCTTAATCTTAATCTATTACCTAAATTTTTCAAACTAAAACTATACGAATATTCCATTAATATTTGGTATATTATTAATAAACATACATATATACATATATTATATAGTTGATAAACAATACTTTGCCCTATTGAAACATGTCACTTACTTTTACTTAGTGATGTGCTTATTGCAGTAAAGATATCAATATGGAGAGGCCAGTCGTGGCGCAGGGGCACAAAGTGTGACTGTAAAACTGACTGGTTGTGGGTTCGATCCCCAATCGAGGAGATGAAATAATTACTTGAATTTATATTTCCATTTCTTCTCTCTGGTGTAATCCTTTACACAACACTTACACAAGCGCGGCGTTGAGTTCTGCCACTCAACACGCAAACACTCCAGAATTCGGCAGAAAGTGGGGAACAGAGTCTCCTAACACTAGGTTCCCTCTGCCTACCCTGCTGTGTGCGGGATACAGCGTGAAGCTGATTTAATTTAATTTTATATCGACTGGTTTTGGAGGAGCGATAACTTTTTGGAACTAACTTAAAGTAGAAACCAAAACTTTAATAAGCATTCAAACGTCGAAACCTGGGCATACGTACAAAATTCAAAGAAACATTTGTTTGTATGTGTTGGACGGGCGTTCCATACATAAATCTCGTGAGGCGATTGAATGCAGACGCGTAAGCGTGCCCGTGCGCATATTTCAAAGGGGCGATCACCAGGAATCGCCGTTTGGCATGCAATATGCAGACGGTTGATTCCAAAGCTATAAACCCGTTAGTGGCGACGTAATATGCATATTGGAGAACACTAAATGTATCGTTCTTGCGAAAGAATTGTCTTAGATTTTTTTACAGTTATCATAATAATCATTATATCAAGATTTTGCTGATTTTAGTTGTAACTAGCGACCCGCTCGCGGCGTCTCTCGCTTGCACCCTACCATTATTTTTTACTAATCTATATTGCTTTCAGGAGAATATGAACCGTCATAATTATAATGCTATTAAAAAATAGCATTAGAATTGTGAAGGTTCTATATTAAAATTCAAATCTTAACCAATTCAATATTAGAAATATTTTGTGGCAATATATATTGTCGAAAAAAAAAATAGTTTAAAATGATTTTTATATTTATAAATAAATTCAATTTAAACAATTACAAATTACAATCTAAACACATACTAAATGTTAAGGGAACGTGCACAAATCCACAGGAAAACCGACAAAAAAATCAAAAAATCATTGCATTGGGTGCCGTTACGTTGATAAATGCCTCCAATAATAGAATTTCTCATATATCTTCCAAGTAGAAATGCCGATCAGTTACAATTTTATTATATGTAAGTATAGATTAAAAATATGAATTTGATAAGCAATATATTAAAAAAAAGTAAATAAATTCCCATCGATATCGATTGTGTCCCATTTCGTTGGACAACACCAGCCCGCAGGTGTCGTCTGTGGTTCCTTTGGAATCACCACGTCGCCGGACCGCGGCGACCGAAGCCGGCTTTAATATTTATTTACACATGCAAATGCGTTCCACAACTTCACCAAAACAGTCTGTAGGTATCTAACATACATTATAATGCGCGTGAGCATACTTATATATATGTATAAAATATGCGTTGTTTATATTTATGAACTGATCCGGCTGGGCCGGGCCCACCCCAGAATAGTCCAGTGCCCACCCCATGAAAATTTACTAAATAAATTTCCTGAAAACTTAACAAATAACGTTTTGAGGAACATATATGTACATATACTTTAGCTTCACGGTTTATCCAGCACACATCAGGATAGGCAGAAGTATTTTCTATAGTTTTAAGACACTCCGTTCCCCATTTTCCATTAAACTCTGCATTTGAATCAGAGGCATTGCGTGCTGAATAGCAGAACTCCGCGCATTTTAACTCGACACCAGAGCGAAAAAATGAAAATAATAAATATTTCATTTCCTCGAAAGGAAATCGAACCCATAACTTATCGCGTGTCCAGTCATACGCTTGTGCCCTTGCGCCACGACTGGCCTTAGCTGGATTTATGTTTATTTCATATTATATTGTTTTTATACCGTTATGTATATTTCATATGCAATTTACATCTTGAATATTCGTTTGAGTTTTTAAAAACAACGGATGACAGATTTTTATATGAATTTGTATGTTTATAAGATACTTTATATACATACCTATATAAACATATTTATGTTTACTACTGTTGAAGTCGATTTTTTCTGGAAACATTGCAATTTGCCGTAATAGTCGTTATTACGAGCACTTAATGACCGCACGAGGCTCTATGCGACGCGAATTTCCGCCCATTTTTTTTCTCATTTTCTCGTGGAGCTTCTATGCAGTTGATACAGAGTAATTGACGTTTAATAATGAACATTAAGAGATATTGATGTCTTTATAAATATATGTTACGGCGTAGCAAATGTGAAATCATTTGATAGCTAATAAAAAATGGAGTCTGTGTGGTATATTCGTAGGTATCTTGGTCCACATTAGGAAAAAAACCTAGATTTTTGTTAGCGTCACGCTATATACTGCACACAGCAGGGTAGGAAGAGGGAACTTAGTTTTAAGACACTCCATTTTCCATCCAATTTTGGAGGCAAGGCGTGTTGGGTGGCGGAACTCAACACCGCGCTTAGCCTCGACAACAGAGCGAAGAAATGAAAATATTAGATATAAAATTTAAATATATATTTGAAAAAAAAAACATAAAACTTCTCTGTTCGAGGGTCCGCCAACAAAAGGTCAGTAGCAGTGAATTTTTAATTACCATACATTTTAACTAAATCGAATTAATTATTATTATTATTATTTTACTTTTACGATATTTTTATGATGCAAAAAAAAACTTGCTTGGACGAGCGTTTACGATTCCAATTACTTGACTGAAAACATAATGACGTATATAATGCGAAAAAGTTCCAGTTCTGAATTTGCTTTGTGTATTTTTAAAATTGCATTTATAATTAATGTAGAGTCGAAGGACGCTATATATTTTTAACAATTTTAAAATGTTATTCCACATTTAGGAAAGAAGAATGTTTTTTTTAGAATCGTATAGAAATTTTAACGTAGCGAGATTGGAACAGGTGCCTTTTCAACGGACTTCTTTTGGTTTCCAAGAGGCGCCGGTTCAAATCCAGTTGCGTAATTTTTTTTATATGTTTTCTAAAAAGCACACTATATATATATATATATATATATATATATATATATATATATATATATATATATATATATATATATATATATATATATATATATATATATATATTCTTTTTTCAAACGACTTCGGCGAATGAATAATAAATACAATTACAATATTTTTCGCAAATTAGGGAATCGCTTTAAAAAACTAAGATATCACAATTAGGATAGCTTAGTTTATAATTAGGATAGCTCATATTCACAATTAGGATAGCTTAGTTAGTCAGAGCGCTTGGACGGTTTCCAAGAGGTCCGGGTTCAAATCCCACTACGTTCAATTTTTTTTTACGTTTTCTTAACAAGTGTTCATCTATGAATTTTAATACTGTTCTTAAGGGATTTTCAGAAATTATATTAACGAGAAAATTCTATAAGAACGCTACGCTAGAAGTGCAACACGGTGGGGTAGTACATTACATATAATTTACTCGGAATGCGTCCATCTAGGTGTTAATGGCTGTTAATTTCGTAGACATCCGTTCTATCCTTATTGATTTAATTACATTTATTTATATATAGATAAACAATTTAAAATATTTATATTATTGATGCCGTCGTGGCGCAGGTGCAAAAAACGACGCGGCGTGCGACTGGTTGTGGCTTTGATCCCCACTCGAGGAAATGAAATATATATTTGAATTTATATTTCCATTTCTTCTCTTTGGTGTCCAGAAAATTCGGCGGAAAGTAGAAAACGGAGTGTCTTAACACTAGCTTGCACCCTGCTGTGTACGGGATACAGCGTGAAGCTGATTTTTATTTAAATTATTCAGAAATTTATTTCTGAATTGGACAAGCCTAAGTTCACTTGGCGTTTGAAGTATTGTCGGCTAGGAAATAAATCTTAATCAAGAATTCAACTAGTTTTGTAAATTGTTAAGCACTCGAAAGGTATATTTAATCAGATCTTATTTTAGTGCCCAGGTAACGAAATAAATACACTATATTGCATTACTTTATATTTATCTATGTCAATTAAGTATACAAATTAAAATATCAATATGTATATATTTAAGGTAAATATTCTATAAATAAATATTTATGCAGTATCTAGATTATTAATTAAATAATATATGTATATACTATATTACAAAAAAAAATTTAGGAAACATGTTTTATAAACTATATTTTAAACTGTTTAGATTCTTACCGGCACTTCTAAACAGAAATGCTTTTCCATAGGACTGACGCTACTGACATCTTTATGTAACTTCACAATTCACAAGGACTACATTACAAAATGGCCTAATTGAAAAAAGATTATTTTTATTTGTTTTTTTTTGATTTCGGAAATCATGTTTCTTTTCTATTATGTATAAAAAAAATATAATTTCTTTTACTATGGTATTTCCAAGATATACCTTTGTACTTCATATTATGTTGGCATCATTTTAAATTCAAATAATACTATCGAATACGTAATATGAAGATTATCTGATTGACCTCCGTACTATTTTGAATATTTCAATAAATCAATTATAATATTTGTTAACTGAAAACTTTTATTATATGAAAAGTTAAAAGAAACTATTCTTATGAAAAGCTACAAAATAAAAAAAAAACGAACTAATTTAATTTTATTATTTACAATTTAAGTAACTTTTTTGTATTAAACACATTAATTAATATATTTTACATTAAATTAACACGAATATTTTTATCTGTCACTTAGTTATTTCTAAAGTGTTAAATAATAAATACACATATAACTTTATAGTCTAAAAATCGATTAATAAAAAAATATAACATTTATAAAATATTTTTCATATAATAGTGCACTATAGGTTTAATTATATATATTTTTAGACCATAGTAAGGCAGACCAAATAATGGCAAATAGCCGGGATTAATGCCAGGAAGAAGAAGAGACTATAGTAAAGCTATTTTGTTAGAGTAAGAAATGGTAGAGTCTTATGTTAATCGCAAATCTCACAAACGCACAGGTTGTTGACTGGGCTATAGTAACGTTAGCGTATCCACCACGTTGCTGTCTTCCGGTCGCTATCAAAACAAAATGAATGTAGTCAATAAGGTGATTTTATTTTTAAGTTCTAATCTTTTATACAATTTAGCACTTATTACATATAAGATTTTGTTTAAATATATAATTAAAATATCTTACGTAAATTATGTATACTATATATTAATTACGTACACCATTTTACGACTCTACACTGACGGAAAGTTGTTTATACAAAAACTTAGTGAAATAAATCGTAAAACAAACAATTGGCGCGAAACGATACCAAGATGTTTGCTTGCCAAGTTTTGGTGATAATTTAAAGCAAGTTGATTAGTACGAGTTGAACGGTTCACTTAAAATTATCGAATTATAGTATCTAGATATCTACGAAAAATAAATAAATAAAAAATTGACTTACCTACAGAAACCAAAAGAAATACAAACCAACACACCGCTTATCAATACAACGTGGACTCACCGTTCGCGAAACGGTAGCCGTACCGGTCGAGCTAACCGAAATTATCACAATACGTTTACACCGACCAACAAACAAGAATATAAATTATTAACTTGGCACCTGACTAAAAAAAAAATCACACACAAAAAAGTTCCAACAAATCGATTAAAAAAAAATACGAAAAATGTAATAGTATTCTCACCTGCTGCCGGACGCACGAGTACGAGCGGCAGCACGAACAGCGGCAGCAGCGGCAGCCGCATGCTCCCGCTAGCGTCGCATGCCGGCGCGTGCGGCGCTCTGTGCTCGTCGCCCGCCGCCGCGGAACTGGGCGCCGCGTGACGCGTGTGCCGGCGCGGCACGTGCGCGCACACTCGCGCCACCGCCATCCGCCGCTGACTGCCGCCGCCGGCCCGTCCGCGCCCGTCCGCGCCTGCACCTGCACCCACCGCCGGCGTCAACTCAACACGAATTATCATTTAAAATCATTTTTAAATGAAATATTGTATTTATTTATATGCGTATGTAGCGTGGTTTCGTTTACTTATATTAACTGTAAATTGAATATAAGAATCTCTTTATTAAATTTATAAAAAAAACGATGCCAATATTGGTAAGGTAGAAACTATGTAGAGTCATATTGTCATATTACAGAGCCTTGTTTGACACATTCGCGTGTTCTAAATAGAAAAAAAAACATTAAAAAAAATAATTGATTGTAGTTACATAATGAATAGAATAGAAAATAACTTAATCTCCAGATTAACCTCAAATTAATCTGAATGAGGAATCTTTAAGTCAAAACGCTGGATCATTGAACTTAACGTTAGTTAAGCGTTGAAGTCTTTTCAAGGGCGCTTATTAGAAGGCACAGACAAAAAATCGCGGAACCGCTTGTGTAAAAAGTTGTTGGCAACAGTGTTTATGTAAGGCTAAGGTTGTGTGTGATTTGATAAAAGTAACAAATTAAATTAAAATAACGTTACTATTATTAGTTTGTAACTTATGCAGTAGCGTATCGTTTAATAAATGAAATATAACATTATAGTAGTATTATTGTTGTAATTACAAATTGTTATTAGTCATAAAAGTCCTTTTTTAATGATTTATTTTTACTAACTTAGCATATTAAACCTAAATCTAAATTTAGATATATTTCTGAATAGTTTAGATTTTTATTTCCAATACAAATTGTTTTAAATTTAGAACTCATGACTCTACATCATCTATTTCAATTTATAGTTCGTCAATTAAAACGTAAAATATTTATCAAACAGAAATATATTTGAAAATATAAAAAAAACAAAAATAATTTACTTAACATCTGATAGACTATCAAATTAATTTATCACGTAAACACAATACAATAAATATATTTCAACAATATATTTCACATTCTAAAAATCCAGATTTCGTTGTCAGTTTCCAAAAGAATGATTTTAAGAACGCACAGTGGCCAGCAAAAGTAATTATTATATGTAATGACTGGAAGAGTCCGCCTTGATTATAGGCTCGTGACGGTTCCTACGGGGCCCCGGGCCTCATCGGCGACGCGAAGCCAAAAAACACACGGTATATACCTGTAAGTAGCGAGATTTCATTTACCTAAGTCATTAGTTGTGATCTTTTTTTTGTATTGTAATCATTTAAATAGAAAATAATCCCTTTATTAATTTTATATTGATATATTTATTAATATTTTAGTTTTTTCGCTTCGGACACACAACGCCTCTAGAATTCTGCGGGAAGTGGGCAGCGGAGTGTCTTAGCACTAGGCTCCTGCTCCTGCCTGCCCTAAAAATTATAAAATAAATGATTATTTGATATTAATTTATGGAACTATGAAAGTTTCTCTGAACATGTAGAGTTTTGACTTACTTAATAATATTTTTCTGGTATAAATCGCCATTATGAGTTAAATATGATTTGATATTTATTCTAGTAAAAACAACATTTGATTGTATATTTTTTATATTTATTTCTCTAATAATATTTACTAGTTTATGAATACATTTCACTTCGCAACTATGGCACAATAGCATCGATAATAATGTTTAAAGTGATTCAATTAATATATTTTTTTATTTCAAAATAAATACTTCTAATGTAGATTTTGGATGTGGAATAGAGTTTATAAGTTGGACACTATCTATACATATAATAGCGATGTGTTAGTTTCAAAATCATTGTAAAAATTACCCGTAAACAAAATATATATAAAAATTTTTAAAGTGACAAAAATATATTTTTTTGTTTTTTTTTGACTGGCGCAAAAGACAGTAAAATTTATGAACTATATTAATATAAGTCCTATTATTTACACCCCATATACCTTTTATATTTCGTCGGCATTCTTACCTCAAAGGAATTGAAGTTTACATTGTGACGAAACTGCAACTGCTCGACCCTCAAGTCAAGACTCTCAGCACACAGAGCCTCTATGTTACTTCTGACCCTATTAAAAATACTCAAATCTTTGTAGCTATAATAACTGTATATGGAGCGCGGCGTTAAGTTACGATACGACTCAATTTGGAATGTCTCGAATTCTGCCGGAAAATGAAGAATGGATTATTTTGACATTAGGTTCTCTGTGTACAAATATTGTGTTGATGTTGTGAACTATAATTGTGCACATTTTTTTCTTCATACTAAAGCTAATTAAATATCTTATTTATAAGCAGATTTCTTATAATTTGATTAAACAAAAATAAAAATCAATCAGCTTCACGTTGTATCACGCACACAGCAAGGTAGGCAGAGGGAACCTAGTGTTAAGACACTCCGTTTCCCACTTTCTGCCGAATTCTGGAGGCATTGCGTGTTCAGTGGCAGAACTCAACGCCGCGCTTAACCTCTACACCAGAGCGAAGAAATGGAAATATAAATTTAAATAAATATTTCATCTTCTCGAGTGGGGATCGAACCCACAACCAGTCGGTATTAAAGTCACACTTTGTGCCGCTGCGCCACGACTGGTCTTCACACTAAAGCTAATTAAATATCTTATTTATAAGCAGATTTCTTATAATTTGACTAAACAAAAATGTAAAAGTATAAAATACGTGGCACATCAGCCGTAAAGATATTTTTCTTATAATTAAAATTCTCTAGCTTTTTTTCGTAATGCACTTTAAGTGTTCAACAATTGAATTTGAAAAGCTTGCCGTTCAGTTATTTTAACAAGTTAGTTAAAAGATGAAATTAAATTTATAATAGCATTGTGTGAAATGATTATGAGAAAGATTCTATAGTTAGAGTTTTTTACTTCTTCTATTTTATTATTATTATAGTAGCAAATATTTGAAGATTGACGTAGATAGTGCTTAACACGCATTGCCTTAAGAATGCGGTGGGAAGTGGTAAAACGGAGTGTTTAACACTAGATTCCCTCTGCCTACCCTCTATTTATATACGCTATATACAGCGTGAAGCTGAAAAAAAAAGAAGTAGTTGGTCATAGGTGGTAGACGACGACCATTAAACTTCACAAACATACAAGAATTGTCGTCGAGTTTGACAAATTTGTAATCTTTATATCAGCAAAAAAATATATAACAACTTATATAAAAAATATAAATAAACAGAATCCTATCAGAAATCCTACGGCCACAATAGTAAAACATAAGCTAGTCAATAAAAACACACACATTTAAGGCCAGTCGTGGCGTACGGGCACAAGTGTGTGACTGTAATCGCGACTGGTTGTGGGTTCGATTTCCATTTGAGGAAACGAAATATTTATTGTAAATAGTTATATTTTCATTTCTTCGCTCTGGTGTCGGGGCAAAGCACGGAGTTGAGTTCCGCTTCTCAACACGCAATGCCTCCAAATTTTAGAGGAAAATTTATGACGGAGTGTCTTGACACTAGATTCGCTATGACTGCTATGTGCGGCAGCGTGAAGCTAATATAAGATGACGGCCATCGCTTTTGACCTTAAGACCTGCCCCAAACTGGAATTGACATCAAGGTATCATAACTTCAGCTCCCAGACAACTCTACATTGACATTTGACACTGTCCGTGTGTGTGCAGATGTTCTTAATTATAATTTTGATTAAAATAATTAACTTTGTAACATTACAAGTTATTATTTATCCAATAATTTATCCAATAAAGTGTTTATAATGGAGCCTTGAATATGTTTTAATTTGGTGAGGTTTTGGAAATATATATATCAGCTTCCCGCTGTATCCCGCACACAGCGGGGTAGGCAGAGGGAACATAGTGTTAAGACACTCCGTTCCCCACTTTCTGCCGAATTCTGGAGGCATTGCGTGTTGAGTGGCAGAACTCAACGCCGCGCTTAACCTCAACACCAGAGCGAAGAAATGAAAATATAATTTTAAGTAAATATTTCATCTCCTCGAGTGGGGATTGAACCCACAACCAGTCGGTTTTACAGTCACATTTCGTGCCGCTGCGCCACGACTGGCCTTAAATATAAATATAGAGTAAATCTAATATTAAACTTCCATCTTGATAAACGACGACATTATTTCCGTTTCTAAGACAAAATGCGGCGACAGTTAATCCAGCCATGTGTTCTAATTATAGAAAAAAAAATAATAGTGTGCGTAGTAAAACAAATAAGGTTCAATATTTGTGTGAACTAAGTGGTCGTTTAATTGGTCCCATGAAGACTGACGCTGACATCTGGTGTATACATTCCGCTTTGATGGTCCTTGAGATTATAATTATGTTTAAAAAAAAACTTATTTATTAATAGGAAAAAAGTTAAATTAAAAATTCACATAAAAATATTAAGTATTATTATAGTTAACAGAACTGCACTTGAACTGTTGTCTGTCTAACTACTTCGTGCTGGCGCCTGGCGGTGCTGCCTGTTCGTCTCGACAAACTGACAATGCTATATTAGTAGTAGGTTAATATTTTTGTTTTTTCTGTGGAAAGTTTTATTTTAATATTATTTTTATAAAATATGATTTGTTGTTTCTTCAGCTTTGCCTCGTTATCAATGGAAGGAAATGAAACTATTAAATATTTCATTTTCCCCAGTGCGATTCGACCCCAGAACCGGCACGTATAGTCGCACACTTGTGCTCCTGGGCCACGATGGCTTCAAGTATTTTTTTTCTAAGCTCTTAAAATAACCTTTGAAAAAAAGCAATAGCACACATTTTAACAATTTTGACATTTCCGCTGATTTAAAAATAGTATAGAGTTCGTATCATTTAATATATATACAGAAAAAACACATAACATAACCAAATCAAAGCAGTGCGTCAAGCATTTTAAATACATTATAAAAGAAATATCACAAAACCCATCGAGAAATGTGAGAATTCTTCCCACACGTTTCCTTGAATTGGAAATTTGTAAACAACAATATAATTCATTATGCGATACACTTACGAATTACTCATATGCATACAATTACTATAACGTAGAGGCCAGTCGTGGCGCAGAGGCACAAAGTGTCACTGTAAACGCGACTGGCTGTGGGTTCGATCCCCACTCGAAGAAATAAAATATTAATATAAATGTATATTTTCATTTTTTGGCTCTAGTGTCGAGCATAGCGCGGCGTTGAGTCCCGAATGGGGCTCGGAGTGTCTTACCACTACGTTCCCTCTGCCCACCCAGCTGTGTGCGGGATACAGTGTGTTGCTGATTTTTTTTTCATTATAACATATGTATAAATACAGAACTGAACTTATGTATATTTTTATGGCTGTGAACCATTTGCCCGGATTTCCACAACAAATAAATATTCCAACACACGTGATGCTTTGCACTAAAGCTTTAGTCACACTTATAGCAAATATGTGATAGTGAATCAACCACTTTGCTGCTCCCATTCATTAGCTTTACATGTAAAATATCCTACTAATCTTAATAATATTATAAATTTTAAAGTTTGTAAGGATGGATGTTTGTTCTACTATGCAAAAACTACTGAACGGGTATAGATGAAATTTCACAGTAATATTACTTATACAGAGTGGAAGTGTCAGCGCTCCTTTTACGGGAACAGCATTTATGGTAAAATATGTTTAACGCATACCTAAAGAAATTAATCAAGACACCTCAACAGTTTAGACGTAAGTTTTTTTTTCATTTCACGATGTTAATCCAGACCTGTATTTCGCGTGACGCAGTTACTCATAGATACCAATAACGTAAACACATACTACTACAAAAATACTACTAAAGTTTAATCAACTTTGAACTTTGCCGCCAATACCTACGACTCGATTTCGGAATGAGGCGTATGCAGCGGATTCCGTTTCATAGGTTTATGTGTGCGTGCGTCGTTCTTGACGAATGGTGTTTTATATTACAACAATCTTTTTTTTATTTATTTTGTTTAAAAAATATATTTTCATTTTTGGGAAGAAATATATTTTTAAATTGTATTAGGCCTTTATAGAGTAGTTAAAACTATGATTTCATTTAAAGTGGTGCTAACACTTCCACACTGTATATCAGGATAACACATAGGTTGCAATGTAAGTTGAAATTATTTTTCTTTTTAAGTAGACTTTTGAATAAAATATTATAATTGGCTGTATTATAACAATAATATTAAGCAGGCGAAGCCGCGTTTGTGTTTCTAGTATTTTAAATTTAACAGTTTATTTAAATGGATGTTTGTTCCACTTTCACGTAAAATCTACTGAACAGATTTAGGTAAACTTTGTCCGTAATATAGGGGAGAGGGGAGCACATTCGAACGGTTTTTAAACTTTGTGTCATATCTAAAAATTCTACAGTTTTTAACTTCTTTACTATTTCACAATGCTTAGTCCAATTATTGTGCCACAAAAAGCAGGCAAATTAATACACGGATATGCTAGTGTCTTTAAATATACATGAAACGACTTTGAATGAAATTCTAATTCAGTGACGTCATTTTTCGTAGAAGCTCCGTTAAACTGCCAAATGACTACAACGACTAGTTGGTGGTGGTGATTTTAGCGAACGGTATTCCCCGAATAAGTCAATTTATTATAATAATATTTTCCTCTCTCAAGTGGGTAAAAGCAAAATATATAGGATTTCGAGAGCTTTGATAGGCAGAAAGTATATTCAGATATGATCTCAAATTCTTGGAAAATCTGCGAATTTATATATTTTGGAATAGCTTTTCTTTAGGTAACCTTAAAGAGATTATATTTGGTTTTTTCCGAATAAATTTATTTTTCACTACACACCTAGTCAAAGTATTTTTTTTTATTTAGAATACAGCTATGGATTTTATAAAGAAAAAATATTTTAATTGTCACCTAGTCTATAACACACCTAACACTATACTTCGTATTTCACTTTCGTTTGCATTTATTTAATGATTAATAATATTTAATATGAAATTAAAGGTAATGTCAGTGCCCGATTACATTTTAAAGTTCATGTATTTTTTTATATATACAGGTACCAGTAAAAATTTCGACCTCTTCAATTCTCTTCAGAATTTCAATTTACATATTCTTACATCTAATGTACGTATATTAAAGTTTGATAATATATTTGCACACATACTTAAAAAAATAAATCAGCTTCACTCTGTATCCCGCATACTGCAGGGTAGGCAGAGGGAACCTAGTGTTAAGACACTCTGTTCCCCACTTTTTGGCGAATTCTGAAGGCATTGCGTGTTGAGTGGCAGAACTCAACACCAGAGCTAAAAAATGGAAATATAAATTTAAGTAAATATATCATGTTCTCGAGTGGGGATCGAACCCACAACCAGTCAGTTTCACAATCGCACTTTATGCCCCTGCGCCACGACTGGCCTCAACTTACACATACTTTTTAGACGGAAATCGGACAATTCGAAAACTTGACATTCAAACGTGCAGACAGATTTTTTACCTATAGACATCGTATAGTACTGACGGATTCGAATTGCATTTAAATAAAAAAAAATAATAATGTCGATGAGCGTATCATTTGTTATTGTCAAATTAAATTGGTACAAAAAACGCGAGATCGTGATCGTGGCGTCCTCATTCGCGTAAATGTCATTTTTTATCTAAATTAAAATAATATAACAAAAGTTCGAAGTCTGCGGAATGCATATTGGATTGCATCAACGCAGCGAGCCGATGGATGTCTCAATTTATCACTTTGTATCAAAAAACGGATATAAATCACCCGGTAAGTCGTATATTTAGAAAAAACTGCAGATCTCATCCCGTAGGTAAAAGCGAAATGGACAAATTTAGGTAAACCTAAACACGTTAAGGCACGTCGTTTTTTTTATAATGAAAAATGATAATAAATTGATTGTGATTTAAATCCCTCGTTAAATCCTGTTCGTTTATTTCGTGTACTTTATAAGCAACAATTATAAATTCCAACTTACAATCAAATTCTTACTTCTTATTCATAATCTTTTGCTCCATATTATATCGCTATTTTATTTCTACTTAGTTTAGTGCGAAGTAAATTGTAAAACATTTTTGTTAGGGTACCGTACCGATCGAAACTCTTATAGGATCACTATGTTGTCCGTCTGAGGAACTATAAAGCTAAAATTGATATCAAATGGTCCCTTAGAGTACAGAAATCTCGAAAATCAACGCAATCACAACATTTATGCATTGCATTTTCATTGCAATGGTTTTTCCTACATTTTGTATGAAATAAAAAATCTGAAAGTGAATGTTTATAGGTATTTTATTTAAAAAATTTTGAAAAAAATTATATTAGAAATTTCTATTTGTAACCCATTTCATACAAAACCAGCGTATGCGCCCGCAAAATTAAGTTTGTTAAGTTTTATAATTTGTACTTGCTGTTGACGTAAATCCTCAAATTGCTACGAAACCCTCGGTGGGTATTCCGACTCGAGCTTGGTCCGATTTATTTAATTTCAAACAACAAAAAATATTATGAGGCTTTACTATTGCAGTACATAGTAGAACAAATATTGTAGCATTATGACCAGAATGGCGGCCCACATTTTAAATATGTAAGTTTATGAAAATAATTAAGCAAAGAAATGAAAATGGAAATTTAAAATAGAATAATATATAGAGAAATGATCTCCATATGCATTCTAAGGGTCATAGCTCATTAGAGCCACCCGGCACACACTCCGCACCGCCTGGTCGCACGGCGTCCACTCGTTGTCGACAGGTGGTCCACGGGTGGACACCGTGTTATCACCAATAAACGTCGCGCGGGCAACCACTGGACCTCGCATCGTCACCCAGTGGACCCCGCGCTGGCCGCTGGTGGACGCCGCGTGGTCTACGACTGGAGACCGGTTAGTCCAGGAATTTTCGCGTAGTCTGTTAACAATTGGCACTACGTCTACACGTGTGCTTCATAATGTTAAATTTTACAAACCGTGAATTGGCACTCATAGCTGTAGCGCTTGATGCAGAAGAAAATGAAAGACCCAAGAGAAAAAGGAAAGCTTATTGGGTGCACGAAATGTTTAAACAAAGAAAAAAAGATGGTGAATATTGGACAGCTCGTAGGCATTTGCTAGCCGACGAGAAAAAAAAATATTCCTACTATCATATGCCGCAATGTGTGTAACGCAACGCAACGCATCGCCCTCGAGTGAATCACTCGCAGGCAGCGCGCGGTCGACTCGTCGGCAACGCGCGATCAACGTGCGGCAAGCATGCGAGTTGCGAGTTGTCACCGAGTGGTCCATTCGCCGCCCGCGCGTGGGCAACTTGCGAGCGAGGCGATCCGGAGTTGATTTAATGAGCGTATACCCATAGAAATCCATACAAACAATATCAACCGCACTAGTTGAGGCGGTGAGGGTCGGGTGCCGGGTGGCTCTAATGAGCTATGACCTTAAACATGCATACGGCAAGAGCAGCGCAGGAGTCCAAGGAGTCCACATAATTATAACCCACTAAAGCACATTAGTAGAATAAATAAAATATATACGTGGAATCTATAATATGTATATGCACCAATATTATTTTTTAGTAGCAAATTGAAAAAAACCAAAACTGATAACGTTGTACTTTTTTGAACATATGAGTATGTATGTTTTCTCATTATTGTCAATTTATTATATTAGATATTAAAGCAATTAGAAAAAATATATAATTCATAAGTTAAGATAATTAAACGTGGTTAGTAAATGAGGCCAGTTGTGGTGCAGGGGCTCAAGCGTGCGACTATAAACGCAACAGGTTGTGGATTCGATTACCATTGGAGGAAATGTAATATTGTATATGTTGATCTCCCCCCTATTGGGGAGGGGGGCTGATCCTTAATAGGGACCGAGTGTCATAACAGTAGGTTCTCTCTGTCTATCCTGTAATGTGACGGATACAGCGTGAAGCTAAAAAAAATAGTAACTATTTATTTCTAAAGATTTAGTATATTATGGTCACCTTGTCATTTTGAAAGCGAATTTTAAATAAAAATCTAAGGCAAAAAAGTCAAGAACCACAAAAATTATGGAGTTTAAAAAAATACAACAACGATAATAATGCAATCAAAATCACCAATAACATGTGCTAAAGCGGCTGTCTGTGTCTGGGGCGATCTAGACAACCAAATGTTTACTCAGACATGCCTTTCGCTCTTCGTTTATTTGTGTCTGTGCATATATAATATATTTATCTTAATAAATTAGGAACGCATTCCATATTTTTGTACATAGAAAACCTCGTTCTAATATAAATATTTTTATTGAACAAATCAAATAAGCCACTCGTGGCAGAAGCACAATCGGGACTATAAGCGCGATATATTGTGGGTTCGATTCCCGCTAGAGGAAATGAAATGTTTAATATTTTGTGTCGAGGCAAAGTGCGGCGTTGAGTTCCGCCACTCAACACGCAATACCACGAAAATTCGACGGAATAAATGGAAATGGAAAATCTTTACACAATGTTCCCACTGCTTCATGCGGGATACAGCGTGAAGCTTAAAAAAAATCAATGTGTCAAACGTTTTACGACGTGTATCTATTTAAAGTGCTCGATAATTCCTATTTAAACTTATTGTGAGATAAACAAAAACTATTCTAGGCCGGGATGACACGGCAATAACGACACAACGCTCTGCCTTTATATTAGAGCGAAGAAATTAAAATAATAAATATTTCATTACCTCGATTAGAAATCGAATTCACACCTAACGCATACATATTTACAATCACACGTTTGTGCCTTTGCGCCACTACTAGCCTTTCCTTATTCATATTTTCCTAGGAACATTAAGTGAAGACGAACTAAATGCTTAAGCTGCTTAAATTAACCTCGTATAAGTCGCCGTCGAGTGTCGGTCGCCCGTCGTTCACCATTAACTAAGAAGCGGTGTCGAAATATACGGTCGTATATTTAGCGTCGACACGCGGCGTTTTGCATACTATTATGCTATGGCTTATAAATCGATTAGAAAATTTAAATAAATTGAATGTTTAATTAGTTTTTGAGGCACACTGTATCCTGCATACAGCAGGGCAGGCAGAGGGAACCTAGTGTTAAGACACTCCGTTCCCCATTTTCTGCCGAATTCTGGAGGCATTGCGTCTTGAGTGGCAAAACTCAACGCCGCGCTTAACATCGACACCAGTGCGAAAAAATGGAAGTATAAATGTAAATAAATATTTCATCTCCTCGAATGGGGATCGAATCCACAACCAGTCGGTTTTACTTCACACCTCGTGCCGCTGCGCCACGACTTTTTGCTCCTCAACACCAACCATTAACAAATACCGATACCGATACAAGACTTAAATCGTTCAAATATGCGGTCGGGCGCGCGATGCCAAGAATTCACTCGATTCAACAACTTTACCCAGCACTCGTTTACCTCGCGGCTAAAGCTATTCCTGTGTATAGTATAGTTTGAGAACAATGTCGATTTAACCTATTTGAATAAATCAAAGCTGTACGTGGCGCAGAAGCACAAGAGTGTGACTGTAACGTAACGTAACGGCGTTGAGTTTCGCCATTCAATACTTCAAATTAGTCAGAAAAAGAAATTGCAGTGTCTTAGCACTATGATTTTTCTGTCTATCCTGCTTTATGCGGGATACAGCGTGAAGCTGATTTTAATTTATTTTTTAACTAGAACGCGCCCAGCTGTAATTGAATTAATCTAAGATGAGATTGTACAGATGTATGAGATGTATTGTTCTTCCTTATAATACGCTGTTATATATTAGACATGTATGATATGTTTAAAATTAATGTATAAAATTATTAATGATTTAAAGTACATACTAACTTAGGTTATTAATTACTTAGATTCATATTTTATATTACAAAATTTAAAACTTTATTGTTATATTTTTTAAAATCTCAAAGACTATATGGTTTTTAATAAATTTAATTCTGTTATGACTAAAGTAAATCATATATGTATTTATGTCAGATAAATTTAAGTCTTTTAGTTACACGCTGTATTCCGCATATAACAGGCAGGCAGAGGGAAACTAGTGTTAAGACACTTCCCTCTGCAATTATCTTACAATATTCAAGCCACAGTGTTTTAAGCTAAAAAAAAATAAAAATAATAAATTCTCACGAGTGGAAATCGAATCCATAAACGTCGCGTATACCGACATTGTAACTGCACGACGCGACTGCTTAAAATCGAATTGTAGAAACAAGGAAATCAAATTTAAATAGTTAAACATTTAGCTGCTCTTTTAGTCCGATTATATTTCTGATCTTAATATTTTTCTGTCAATTTTGTCACGACGAAACAAACATATTTTTTTATGAGTCTTTGTATCATTTGCAGCATTACAAAAATATAACTATTTATTATTAATATATGTTGAGGCCAGTGGTGGCGCAGGGGCACAAAGCGTGACTGTAAAACGGACTGGTTGTGGGTTCGATCCCCGCTCGAGGAGATGAAATATTTATTTAAATTTATATTTCCATTTCTTCGCTCTGGTGTCGACGCATAGCGCGGCGTTGAGTTCTGCCACTCAACACGCAATGCCTCTAGAATTCGGCAGAAAGTGGGGAACGGAGTGTCTTAATACTAGTTTGCTTCTGCCTACCCTACTGTGTGCGGGATACAGCGTGAAGCTGATTTTTTAATTATTATTATATATTTTTTTATGCAATTCAATATATATAAATATAATCTAAATAGAATATGTTTGTAGTTTAAAACCATTGAAATGAATAGATTGATATCGCATTTGATTAATGCCCCGGTCCGTGGGCGCGGCCGTAAATCAGCGGAGTGATTTCCGTTGGCACATACTAATTCCTGCAAATTAGCTTCGCGACGTAATCGTGCAGTTGTCCGTCTGTGCTGACTACAACAAAAGTATTATATATATCGATACATAGCTACGTATACAAATACAATATCGATTCCATTTTAAAATTATTTTATTCGAAATTCGGTACCGTTTTGCACAGTAGAGAAAGAAGGCCAGTTGTGGTCACCGACTGGTTGTGGGTTCGATCTCCACTCGAAGAGATGAAATATTCACTTAAATTTGTATTTTCATTTCTTCGCTTTGGTGTTGAGGCAAAGCGCGGCGTTGAGCAACGTCTCCAGAATTCGGCGGAAAGTGGGAAACGAGTGTCTTAACTAACACAAGGTTCCCTCTGCCTACCCTGCTATGTGCGAATTTGTTTTTAAAAAAAGAAAAGATGTTTACTAACAGTATATATTTTTATGTTTACACCTGAATGTTGAGTACCTAGACACTAGGCACCCACGTAACATGGATTGCAATATATTATACAATTTAAGATTCCGTTGTCTTTAAGGAGGAGAACGGAATTTTATATCACTACGTTATCTGTGAGGCTAGTCGTGGTGCAGGGGCGCAAGCGTGTTACTGTAAATGCTACAGGTTGTGCGTTCGATTCCCACTCGAGGAAATGAATTAAAATTAAATCAGCTTCATGCTGTATCCCGCACACAGAAGGGTAGGCAGAGGGAACCTAGTGCTTAGACACTCCGTTCCCCACTTTCCATCGAATTCTGGAGGCATTGCGTGCTGAGTGGCGGAACTCAACGCTGCGTTTTGCCTCGATACCAGAGCGAAGAAATGAAAATATAAATGTAAATAAATATTTCACTAATGAAGTATTGAATATTTTTATTTCTTCGCTCGGCGTTGAGTACCGCCACTGTCTTAGCACTAAATTTCCTCTACCTAAACTATTATAAACAGGATACAGCGTAAACCTAAAAAAAAAACATATAATCTGTGTACACTGCAAAAGGTGCATATTTAAAGAAAAAAAAAACCGACAATTTTGCAATGTTTTTGTCGAGGTTAACAATCGTTTGAAATGTCTGTCTGTCTGTCCTTATCTAATATCTCTGTAAGTCAGTAATTCAGTGATTACTGTGTTCAGGTATGGCGGTGGCGGTGTGGTATGCAGTGTAGACGAGACAATCATTATATCATCGCGTCTAGACGAGTGACTAACTGTGAGATTGGGTTTTGGTTCACATACAGATATAATTAATTTCAAATTTGATGTTTGTTTGTTTGTATATTTAATTTAAGTGGAGCCAGTTGTGGCGAAACGACACGCGACTAGTTGTGGGTTCGATCCCCACTTGAGGAAATTACACATTTTTTTTAAATATTTATTTCCATTTCTTCGCTCTGGTGTTGAGGCAAAGCGCGGCGTTGAGTTACGCCACTCAACAAGTAGTGTCTCTAGAATTCGGCGGAAAGTAGCAAACGGAGTGTCTTAACTAACACAAGGTTCCCTCTGCCTACCCTGCTATGTGCATATGTATTTCCGCTTAAACAACCAAAAGTTTACGCCACACCTTGTCTGATGTTACAATAGAAACATAAATATTTTTTGCCATTTGAATGGGATTCGACTCCACAACTCCAACTGTCGTGTGCATTTGAGCATGTCATACTATTTACAAATGAATTTAAAAATAAAATATTGTTATATATAATCAAAGCATTGCGTTTTGAGTGGCGGAACTTAACACTGGGGTTTTCCCTTGTTGCTCTGGCAGAAATGAAAATATGAATAAATAATCATTCATTCCCACGAGTGGGGATCGAACTCACAACCGTGGCGTTACTGTCACACTCACTTATGCAACTGCGCCACGACGGCTTCGTTAATAATATATTTTTATTAAGAATATTTAGCAATTATTTTGCTTAGAGAATTCGGTACAGGAAACGACGAAGGTCGTGTAAGGGTAAGGCCAAGTCATCACGTCTAGACAAGTGACAAACACAGTTCAAAATTGTGCAATGTTTATATATAAGGAGCGATGGACAAACAAGCACTGCTGTCAAAGCCTTCAAAAATTTGAAAGCTATCCTCTATGAGTTCAGTTACAGTAAGGTCAACAAGTCGTGGCCGCCCTGACGTTGGCTGTAGACGGCTGAAGAGATCTGATTTTAAAATTTTGCTTACTCTAAAATATTTTCTTTTACAGTAAATAAACATTGCGCGTAACTTCAGAAAAAAAACATTTTTTATGTATTCATTTTCATTGCGGTAACGAGGCAAAGCGTGGCGTTACGATCCACCACACAAAACGCAATGCTTCTTCAAAGTGGAGATTGGAAGTGCCTTAATGGGGAACTTTGAACAGTGTCTTAACACTAGGCTTCCTCTGGTTACCCTGCTATTTGCAGGATACAACGTGAAGCTAAAAAAAACCTATAGTTATATATATATATATATATATATATATATATATATATATATATATATATATATATATATATATATATATATATATATATATATATATATAGTTAGGAGTGCTATTTAATGTTAGGAATATTATGTTGGTTACGTATAGATTCCTATACGACACTTACTCATCACGCCACTATGACGCGATAGCGTCATCAATTATTATTAATCTACCCTGCAACTTATTTGTGAACGATGATATAAAAGGTTGCACGGACGTTGTACATTCAGTCTTGGCTCTGGAGTGGTTCAGAGTACTACTAGTGCTGTGCCACTGACTAACCTCGACTATTCGGATAATTGATTATTTAGTTAATCAATTATTATCGTAATTATGAATGTGGTTAACACCTATTTGTAATTGCACTGGGCTGGAGCAGTGAAGGCGAGTGTTGATATATCGGAAAGGGATCCCTGAAGCCTACACCTGTGGTCGCAAGTCCCAGGCACTGCTCCATCCATGCTTTTCATCATTTAAAGGCCGTAAATAATATTAGTTGCAACTACCGTCCACATCTGATATTTGTTCGATACGACTACCCTCTTGTTATTTATCACTTCCGACATATGTGAGGAATATGTCAGGATGTACGAGCGGTAACGATAGTGATAAGTACTTTGTGTTATTTTTATTTATTAAATTTCTAACCTGATTCCTAATTTCAGAAGTGGGATCGGAACAAACTCCGATCTTAATTACTTTCATCTTTAGCTTAGGTCAAACCTGTCACATTAATATCAGTACATGACAACTCTCGAGTCAATGGGCACTCAACGGATTAATCTGAAGCAGTACCGGCGTTAGTCGCCTATGACGTTAGTCGTCAATTGAGTCGCTGCATGCCTCTGTGTGCCATTGCGTCTCTGCGAGCCTCACGCGATGCATCTCTGCTCGCATTGGTGCGACGTGCTCGAGCTGCCGCTGTAGCTCCACTGCTGCGAGGCGATTGCGTCTCGTGACGAAATCATAATTACAACAATTTGACGATACCGCTGGAGTCGCAGATGTATCTAGTGGCGCCGCTTCGAGTGTTACGAGTGAAGACAGCAATCAAAGTTCCTTACTGAGGAACTCTCCAGCAGAGAGGTTTTCAGCGCTGCTGATGACGACGCATGGTCAGACTCACAGCACCAAAGGGGAGCTCAGTTTACAATACTGGTGTAAGATGGCAGTTTGTTTATTGAGTTCAATTGGACGTTTGGTCCCATTGGACACTTTTTATGTAAGTAAATGTTGGACGCTTCAATTGGACGTGTGGTCCCTTTGAACACATTTTGTATAAACACATATAGACGCTTGGTCTGATAAACACATATAGACGCTTGGTCTGATAAACACATATAGACGCTTGGTCTGATAAACACATGATTTTTAATAGACGCTTGGTCTGAAAAGGCGCTTGGCCTAAGAAAATATCTTGACGGGCGCATGGCTCTGAAAGATTTTGTGAAGAGCGCTTGGCTCTAAATGACGCGTGGTCAATGTTGTGGACGCTTGGTCCTTGCAGACAGAAGGGACGCCTTCTGACTGTTCTGTTCACAGATTCCAGAGTTTGGTGCACTGGACTGTAGATACTTGGATAAGAAGATTTTACAGGGTTAAAAATGAGAGCTCTCAAAACTTTTTATTTTTATTTACCTTTAATATTTCTTTTTACAGAAATTTTGATTACGTGTCTGTTTATGTCTAAACATTTATAAAGTTTAAATTCTAGATGATAAAGACAGTGAAGGTGGTACTTCTGAAGAATTTTCATGAATACAGACGAAACGACGCTAATGAGTTGGAGTCTTATCGAGATGCACCAGCATGTGATCAGGCAACTGGATAATAGTTCAGCGCTGCCGAGGACGGCGCGTGATCAGGATGGCCGAGTTAGGAGTGCTATTTAATGTTAGGAATATTATGTTGGTTACGTATAGATTCCTATACGACACTTACTCATCACGCCACTATGACGCGATAGCGTCATCAATTATTATTAATCTACCCTGCAACTTATTTGTGAACGATGATATAAAAGGTTGCACGGGCGTTGTACATTCAGTCTTGGCTCTGGAGTGGTTCAGAGTACTACTAGTGCTGTGCCACTGACTAACCTCGACTATTCGGATAATTGATTATTTAGTTAATCAATTATTATCGTAATTATGAATGTGGTTAACACCTATTTGTAATTGCACTGGGCTGGAGCAGTGAAGGCGAGTGTTGATATATCGGAAAGGGATCCCTGAAGCCTACACCTGTGGTCGCAAGTCCCAGGCACTGCTCCATCCATGCTTTTCATCATTTAAAGGCCGTAAATAATATTAGTTGCAACTACCGTCCACATCTGATATTTGTTCGATACGACTACCCTCTTGTTATTTATCACTTCCGACATATGTGAGGAATATGTCAGGATGTACGAGCGGTAACGATAGTGATAAGTACTTTGTGTTATTTTTATTTATTAAATTTCTAACCTGATTCCTAATTATATATATATATTTAAATTTGATCGTTTAATGCTAGCTAGGCAGATACATGATGGTCACTTTGTATTTCTTGTCTATTCGAAGAAGACAGCGAAAGCCGATACTGTATGTTCGTCCTATGGAAATCAGATCCAGGTAGCGCCTGCAACATTAATAAATGTAAATATACTATTTCTCCGATATGACCACACAATCATCATATGTATGTGACACCTTAAGATTCCATAATAACATTTTTTTAAATCTGTTTTTATTTAGGGATTTTTTAAGTACCCAGTAGTGGCCAGTCGTGGCGCAGCGGCACGAAGTGTGATTGTAAAATCGACTGGTTGTGGGTTCGATCGACACTCGAGGAGATGAAATATTTACTTAAATTTATATTTCCATTTTTTCCCTCTGGTGTCGGTTTTCTGCCACTCATCACGCAATGCCTCCAGAATCCGCCAGAAAGTGGGGAACGGAGTGTCTTAACACTAGGTTCCCTCTGCCTACTCCGCTGTGTGCGGGATACAGTGTGAAGCTGATTTATATTATTAAAAAATTTAAAAAGCTTAAACAAACAATATGCTTATTTGTAATATTCCTTTGCGAGTGAAACCAACTATTATGCATAAGTGATAAACATCGACATCGAACAAATAGACCGGGCACTCGTAAAAAGAAAAAAATAACGCGTTATTCCTGTAATTTATGGTTCCAATAATTATATAGTATAATGCGCTATCTCGACGCCAAATATTGAGGTAGCATGAGTTATGGGCAATTTTAATTGATGATAAAAATCTTTTTGGCCAATTTATATTTTATATGAGGATTTGCTGAAGTTTCTCGGCTACTGGGGTTGCTTATTGTTTTATTTTCTTTTGCGCATGTTCTTTTTTTATGGAAAAGACAAGGTAAACGAGCGTTTGGGTCACCTAATGGTAAGTGATTACCGCCGCCCATAACCCCATGCAACACCAGAGGAGCTACAGGTGCGTTGCCGGCCGATTGGGTACCGGACCCCGGCATTACCTGCCACACACAAAGCCACTACTTAACGCTGGTCTTAAGTGCCGGGGATGGTAATGATCTGGTCGAGTCTGCCCATGCGTGTTGCCATTGCTGGCGACGTGACTCTACCACACGTACTTTAGACGCCTCTTACGACACCACCAGTACCAGGATGATCCTATTCTAGGCCGGGATCATAGGGTACGAGATCGATTATTTGAAAATAATTATTATATTTTTTCGTTTTGGACATATCTTTATTCTTGTATTAACACAGTACAATAGATTTAGACGTCAATTTTTGTTTGTTTTCATGAGAATGATGTTCTATAAAAAGAAAGCCATAAGATAAACTAGAAAAGTTTCTAAATTTTGAGTGAACAAGATGTGAAGTGGTCTATATTTATCTATGGAATGCAATCTATTTTTACAATAAATTTCAACAGATCAGTTGACTGGTTGGTCTCTTTCACACTCACACTCAGTTTTGATAGATAATAAATAAACTTTAAGTATAATTCCTATTTAAAACTTATAAAAATTATAAAATAAAACGTACACATTTTTATCTAAAATACTTCCTCGATCCTGGCAGCATTTTATATCACACTTCCCGCTATTTTAATTCTGAGCAGTTTTTTTACATTCCCACATTCCCTGCAGCGCTCCTGCGATTTTACACAGACGACACAACCGTATGTTGATTGGGTTAGTAAATTTTAAATTATACATAAATAATAATATTGATATAATATGCACTTATATTATATTTTTAAAGTGTTATTCCACACTTTATACACACACACGCACACACACACACAATACTTTTATATTATTATAAATATTTCATTTACCCCAGGTGGGAATCAAATACAATCCGTCGCGTTTACAGTTACACTTTGTACCCCTGCGCCACGACTGGCACCGGCAGTTATTATATAGTTTTTTTTCGTTTTTAGTGCAATAAAGTATTATTATTATTATTATTACTTTTTAGAAAACACGTCAAAATATAAAAAATTTAAACATACATGTTCGAATTTTGAACGTATACGTTCATATTCTGAACAGCTTGATTACTCATAATCGATAATACCAGCTATATAATTTTCATATAATTATCACGACTGGAAGCAAAAGTATTCGTCTACGATAACTTCAATCTCATTTATTATATTATAGACTATTATAGAGTCGACATTAACTAAATGGTTCTATCTGTTATACCATAATTAAGAGCACTTACGTTTATTGCGTTTTATTCTTGTGAATATTACTTTTCAATAGGTATATATTAATTTTGATATATACTAAGATTAAGTGTTGTGCCCTAAGCAGTTTCTCTGGGGGAATTCGATTCGATGACGTTTTTTGATTGACGATCAATGTTTCTGCCGGTGCCAGTCGTGGCGCAGGGGTACAAAGTAAACGCGATAGGTTGTGTTTGATTCCCACTCAAGGAAATGAAATATTTAATATTTTCACTTCTTCGTTTTGGTGTCTAAGTGAAGCGCGGCGTTGAGTTCCGCCACGGAATTCGGTGAAAAATCGGAGTGTCTTAACACAAGGGTCCCGAAGGGTGAATCGAAAAAAATCATATAATAATGTACATACATTCAAAAAAGTGTTCTCTGCTTCTTGGATATATGTTTATTATTATTTCAGCGCCACTTCTATATTACAAGTTTAAATCTTATACAGGATATTGTTTATATATAAAATATGTTTTACGCCGTTATTATTACTGACGTTATTTTGAAATTTGCAAGAGCTAACAATAAGAAAAAAATAAAATAAATTAATAAAAAGGTTTAAGGATTATTTTTAATAATTTTTTTTGTGGGTTATAAAAGTTTGATTTAGTTAGCTTTTTTTTAGTTTTACGTTTCATAACAGGTTCGACAAAGAAAAAATAGAGAAAATACACTACTTTCCTCCACTTATCTCTCGAATGCAAGACCGCGCAATTCAAAATAAAAATTAGTGCGTTTCTCGTGATGGCCGTATATTATATACAAATATTATTCTTCTCTTATAGACAATGATGTAATGCATATCATAGAATGGATCGAGACAACTGTAATATGCATTGTTGCGTTCTGCGAACTGACAGGTCATGGAAATACATATTATGGCTTCGTCAGAAGCGAAAGCGAAATACTAGTCTAAGCGAAAACTATAAAAAAGTAATTTATTTACAAAACAAAAAAGGATACATCGGTGAAGCGCTGATTTTACATATGACTTTTAATGTACAGGTAAATTACACGATATATTTCAATATATAGGTGCTACTCCACTCAACCTTCTTCATATAAATATATTGTATAAAAAGTATAAAAAAGTAATAATTTTCATATGTTTTTATTATTAATATAATAGAGTACTACTATAATTACAAAAATATATTTGAATATGAATTAACAATTACGAGCAAGTGATAACTTTGCATTGAAAACTGAGTCGGCAAGAAACTCAACAACACATTATATTTGAAATTTCATTTGAAAAGTCAAAATAATTATATTTTTACAATATATTTATAAGTACAGGGTGTGGCACATAGACCTCCCCTCTTTTGGATTTAATTAATTATATTTTAATTGATATAAAATTATTTAATTGATTTTATTTATTTCCAAAACATGGGAGATGTATGTGCCGCACCTGTATAACCATGAGAGAACATTAACAGCAAAGCAAGATATATTTGTGTAATGATTTTTTTTCACTTTTCAGTGCTATCTTTTGTTAACAAAATTTCTGAGATAGACATCTCAAGAATATACCTCAAACAGTACAAAATCAGGATTTATCCTTAAATAAGCGATTACCCATTTTCATGAAGAAGTTTTTAATAACTGTATTATATTTAAACTTAAAGCACTCAAAATTAGCAATATCTGTTGAAAGGCACGTCATTCAAGTTGTTCAAGGGTAACGTAAGTCGAGTTAGAAAAAAAATCGCAGACAAAAATAGTTAAACACAGTAAATGTATCATAAATAAAATATTCTGCTTGTAATGATGCTGGAATAAAAACGAAATATGTACAGACAACTAATTACAAGAGACGTGAGAAGAAAAAAAAATGTGCATTCCGTATAAAATATAATATTGACATTTAACGTCGGGGTTTTTTGACACCGTTTTTTTTTAAATAAATATAATAAATTTAAAAAAAGGTACATTTAAGCAAATTGTTCACATACATATGAATAGAGCAGAGCATAATTAACTATATAAATGTAACAGAAATTTACTACTTTATTACATACATAATATATACGCCAAAGATATATTTAAGGAGTGATTTTTTTTTATTTTACAAAATATTTAAACGTAATCTACACTTTTTTTTTAATATCTTTAACTTTTTCCAAGACTGAGAGAATATCTATATTAAATAATAAACATCTGTGGCATTTTGTCGAAGAATCAAAGCATACCTGCATAATAAATCATTTAATTAAGCAGATATTTATAAGACGGATCAACGGTTAGTTTGGTTTCGTATATTAGAATTTGGAAACGTAAATAAATGTACACATTGCTAATTTATAAGTTAAACCTTAGATATGTACTTTTTTGTTTCGGTTTTTATCTTCACACTATATCACGCATATAGCATAGAATTTAGTGTTAAGACATTCCGCTGTCCACTTTCCATCGAATTCTTAAGACAGTGGGGGGCGAAATAAAATATTTAATATTTTCATTACCGGAGCGAAATATTGAAAATATTAAATATTTAATTTCCCCAAATGAGCATCGAACCCACAACCGTCTGGCTTACAATCGCACGACGACCACAAGTTAGTGGACGTGAGTTAAGTAAGTACAGAAACATCACTTTAAAATTACTTACCTCAATATTCGACAATTACCGTTTCGTCCTAGACGACCTTGGAAAAAAAACCGTATATTATCGTAACAAAATTTCCGATTCGACTCGAGTCGCCCCACTCCACTGTAAAGTGCTAATATTAATTTGAATGGATGCATTTTTATGATGTGTCAACTGTAGAGTAGCCATAAAAGTTTTTGCCATATTAAAAGTTAAATTGAGGCCAGTGGCGGCGCAGTGGCACGAGGTGTGGCTGTAAAATACTGGTTGTGGGTTCGATCCCCACTCGAGGAGATGAAATATTTACTTAAATTTATATTTCCATTTCTTCGCTCTGGTGTCGAGGTTAAGCGCGGCGTTGAGTTCTGCCACTCAACACGCAATGCCTCCAGAAATCGGCAGAAAGTGGGGAACGGAGTGTTTTAGCACTAGGTTCCCTCTGCCTACCCTGCTGTGTGCGGGATACAGCGTGAAGCTGATAAAAAGAAAAAAGTAAAATAAATTGGCTTAGTTGGATAAGAACGAGGAGTTTATTAATATAAGAAATGAAGATGGAATATTAAATAATATCTCGTTAAATGTTGTTTCTAATAATTCGGTGGTTAAATGTTCGTTACAATTTTCAATGAACATATTAAAATAAAAATGAATAACAATATTGATATTATTAATAATAAATAATAATAATTAATAATAAATTCTAAGTTTGTCTTCTTTTAAGTTTTTTTTTTAGGTCTTTTAGATAACTTAATGTTAAGACACTACGTACTCCGGTTTCCGATGAATTCTGGATGCATTACGTGTTGAGTAGGGAAACTTAATTTCGCCCTTTGCCTCGACACCAGATCGCAGAAAATTTAAATATTTAATACTTAATTTCTTCGAGTGGGAACCAAACCTACAACCCATCGCGTTCAGTCACATGCTTGCGCCACCACCTAAGTCTATTACCATAATAGACTTAGGCCGTCCTTTGCCTCGACACCAGATCGCAAAAAAAATAAAATATTTAATATTTAATTTCCTCGAGTGGGAACCGAACCTACAACCTGACGCTTTCAGTCACACGCTTGCGCCACCACCGGCATTTTCCAAGACCCTTATGGTTCTTATTAGTTTAGTTGAATTTTAAATAAATGACTAAAACTCATTGCATAAGATTACAAGTACTTACTTAAGAAAATCAAGATTATTTAATTTTCTATAATTAAAATAACTATTACTTCTTATATGGCGGGCGATACTTTCTTTCTTGAAAATACTTTCAAACAACTGGAGGAATTTCCGTCATCGCAGTAATGTCTCCGTACACTACATATTTCTAATGATCACAAAATTAAGGAAGAATAAGTTATACGACGTGCCTGAGGTGTGATTTCTTTTATCATGTCCTTTTTTCCCCTATAGCAGGGAAGGCGGGAACCTAGTGTTAAGACAGACACACAGACCGTTCCCAACGTTCCGACGGATGAGGCATTGTGTGTTGGTTGGCTAAACGCCAAAGGAAACGCCTTCGTAACCAGTGCGAGGAAAATAAAATATTAATAAAGATTTATTTATTCCCCCATGTGAAAATCGAACCCTAAACCGTCGCGTTTACAACCACACGCTTGTGCCACTGCGCCACGACCGGCTCCAGCATTAACATTATGTCATTAAGCTATAAATTATTAATTAAAATTCCGCTGTTTCTAAAATTGTAGAAATATATTCGATAATATCAGACTATTATTTTTAAAGTGTGTGATTTATTTGAAACATATTATTTATTAAAAACGTGATATTTCCAAACATGTTGTTAGCATTTAGAAATAGCGTTAGCTATAAAAAATAATATATGTAAGTATTTACGAATATGTGAATAATATCACTAATATTATAAGTTATTTTTGGTGTTTGGTGAAATATTTGTAATGATAGATAACTAATAACGAGTTCGCGGCTTCGCCCGCTTGAATTATTTACATAATAATTATTAATTTACTAATCTGTATTTCTTTCGTATTCTAATAATAATATAAATTTAAAAACAATATTTATATTCCTATACCCTATATTCAAAAGCAAAGTCGCAACTAATTCAATAAAAAAAAACATTGTTTTGGTTCCATTACATTATTAAATGCAACCATTTTTTCCATTTTTTCTTTTATATCTTCCACGCACAGACACCGATCCAATAACCGATTTTATCATAAATATAGATATATATATAATATAAAAGGGTGAGTGTAGGTGCATAGTGCGTATACCACTCTGGTCGGTGCTGCGTCCGGCGGACCGCGCTGTAGTGACTGGATGCATCTAGTTTTTTACGACAAGTGAACATCCGCGTCTACGCCAGTTTTTATGCCAGCTCCAAGTCTACTTGTTTTTCTGAACAATCTCGATTGATGACCGTCTGGCTCCGAGCGTCTGTTTACACGCCACACCTAATCTCAACAACGCTGTGGATATCGCAGTGCGTAGCGCGGTAGCCGTTTGGTAACCCGATTGAGGATTTATCGTCAAAAAAAATGTAATCTGCCATTTTCGAGTTAATGATCTTTGATAATGTTTACATTTTATGAATTCTGTACGTACATAACATGATATCTCCAGTATTGGTTGCCATTATTTGCTATATTTATTTTTATTGGGAATTCAACATATTATTATGAATAAAAATATTGGTGATCAAATCAGATTCACGCTGTACCCCGCATACAGCAGGGTAGGCAGAGGGAACCTAGTGTTAAGACACTCCGTTTCGGACTTTTCGCTGAATTTTTCGAGGTATTGTGTGTTGATTGGAAGAACTCAACGCCATGCTTTTGCCTTGGTGCCAGAGCGGAGAAATTAAAATATTAATAAATAATAATTTATTTGTGGTGATCGAACCCACAACTGTCGCGTTACAGTCACACGATTAATATTAAATTAAAATTAAATTAACTTCACGCTGTATCCCCGCACACAGTAGGGTAGGCAGAGGAAATCTAGTGTTAAGACACTCCGTTCCCCACTCTCTGCCGGATTCTTGAGGCATTGCGTGTTGAGTGGCAGAACTCAACGCTGCGCTTAACCTCGACACCAGAGCGAAGAAATGGAAATATAAATTTAAGTAAATATTTCACGGAATATATTTTATATATTTAGAATTGTGTATTTTCGCCACGTCTTTGTGTAGTCTAGTACTATTCCACAGTAGACATTCGATATAGCGTGCAACGGCGGTGTGCTACCGGATTGATAATTGACAGCTTTGTATGGGCCATCACAACAGCCAGGACAGACGTGCGGCCTCCGGTGTGGGTACTGGGAGGCGATTTGCGAGATCACGTTTCGAACGGCCGAACACGCTAAGTGCGTGTCTGGCTGCCTGCTGGCCGCGTACGCCGCGGATATGCGGGGCATGTGCAAGATGTGACAGTTTGATTGCTCACACACTCTTTATTGCTGCCTTCGGGGATTCTTGAAAAATGTGTTTTTCTCACTGTCAAATGTCAAATACGTCAGATGATCTGTAACATATATACGAATTGTAATGTGTGTTGCATAATAGCACTGTCCAGCGAGAAATAGCTTGCTTTTTTTCGGTTTTTAGGGATAAGACACTCCCCCACTTCCCTCACTTTCCTCTAAATTTTAGAGGCATTACGTTTTGAGTGGTTGAACTCAACGTCGCGCTTCTGGCCTTGGTACTGGAGCGAATAAATGTCTTATATAATGTAATAATTATTATATTTACCTATTTATCTTATTTATACTTATATATAAATATACAATCATGTAAAATTTTAAAAGTTTTCGTATGATCACACATCACATTCGACAAACAGGACACTAAAAATAATTCACACCAAAGTCAAAGTGATAATAGTCCGAAATCAAATGATTTATCGTTTCTCAATTCGGTCAGTCACAATAGTGCAATGAGCTGCGCAGACGCAGACGAGACGGTGCGGCCGTCGGCGGTCGACGACCCCGCCCCGACGCTACACGACAAGGCTGTAGAAATGCAACGGGCCGCATCTAGTTACCGCCGTGAGAACTCTTCTGACATCCACTACAGGCACGGCATCTCTAATAACTACGTACGTATGTACGTACACAGGCCTAGACGAGACGGCAAATAAAGACGTTTGATTGCTTTATGCTCCACGACTGCAGTACAGACAATAGCCGCGATAAATTACTAAACGTCGCATTACTATAGAAAATGAACATAAAAAATTGAGAACTGATGTGTGCGAACTGTGAATGTTGACAACGATTGTAATCATTATAATATATTATATGAGAATATTATTGTTCAAATTCAAATTTTACTATGTAAGTACTTGTTCTGTATACAAACGTCATTGTGACGCAGTCGTCACCAAATTGGACTGAACGCGTGGGTTGTGGGTGCAATTGTTATTTAATTATAACAATATTTCATTTCCTCAAATGTAAATCGAACCTACTACCTGCCGCGCTCACAGTCATACGCTTGAGCTCCTGCCACACGACTTGTTTCAACGCTATAATTAAATTAAAACTTGCAAAACTCCTTAAATCTGCACTTAGCTTAAAAACATCACTAAAAAAAGGGGCAAAAAAGATCAACATTCTCATACGCTTTTTCCTGTCTGCGGCTAAATACAAAAAAAAAAATAACTTCAAGCCGATTAAAACTTTCTCCTTGCAAAAAGTGCAGGGTATCAAAATCGAAGGACGCGCCGCGGCGGGCCGTTACGCCGTCGGCGAGTCGACCTTGACCGCACCTGATGTTCTTGTTGGTTGTTGCCACTCGCTGTGCACCATTTGTGCAGGTGGTACCTACGCCTTGAATACTTTGTTGTAATGTAAAAAAATATATATAATAAATATATTATATACATATTTTTTTGTATTTAAATTGCATATTATTATAGGTAGGTAGGTTAGTCTATCACGTAATAAAATATGAAAATTGCGATGGAACTTTTGTTATTTCGTCAGCATTACTACTATTTTCGATGATTTTTTTTATTAAGAAAAATAAATATTTATTATATTTTTTAAACGTTAAAATATGATGTTCACTGTGAGTACATATTATAACTGCATGTATTGCGAATCAAAAGATATTATGTCGTCTGTGAGACGACCTTGACATTAATCTATAATTTTAATCTTTGCAAAAGATAAAGTTTTACATTTTACATAGAATATGTGAAACAAACGTTTCTTTTGAACGTTAAAATTTATAATTTAGTTTAGTATTAAGCTCATTAATTAAAGAAAATTTAATTAAAATAGCAAAACAAGTATAAGTAATCTAATAAAATTTTATTAAGTTATTTAACAACTTTTCTTTAATTAATAGTAACTGAAGTACAATACCCCAATAAGCAGACCGGCACTGGATTTTTTTCAAGATCACGAGAGTGTCATGGTTGGATTATTTATCGCCGTTTTTTTAAGCTTTCCAAGCATTATCACATCACAAAGTTGCAATATATTTAGCGTCAGTAAAGAAATAAAACAGAAGCTACATATGTAAGTATATGATAAAAAATTGTAGTTTCAATATTAGACACGTGTATAGTCATATGTATAGATATAGTTTCGATTATTTAATGGTAGAATGAGATGATTTAATTAATAACTTGATTTAATTAAAAACTTTTTTTTCACACTGTATCAGGATGCAGCAGGATGGGCAGACGGAACCTTGTGTTAAGATACTCCGTTTCCCATTTTCGGCCGAATTCTACCAGTCATGGCCCAGGGTCACAAAGTGTGACTAGAAGCGTGGCAGGTTGTGGGTTTGATTCCCATTCAAGGAAATGGAATATTTAATATTTTCATTTCTTCGCTTTGGTGGTCCGCTAATCCACAAGGAATGTCTCCAGAATTCAGCGGGAAATGGAAATCAGAGTATTAGATAGTATAACTTACAAAATTTTTTTCTTTAGTGTTACATTTTGTCAGATAAACATAGAAATTATTCAAGAAATCAACGATTCTTAAAAAATAATTTATATAATTTTTAGAACTATTACTGAAACGCTTGTTTGTATAACACAACGAGAATAAAAAAACAGCATATATTAAAAAAGGTGGGAGAATGCTGTCGGTATTAAATTAGACTATAGTCAATTTATAAGAGCAGAAACCTGAGACGAAGTACAAGTTTTGTTATATGATATAAATCTTAAATTAACATATACCTATACGCGGGCCATATTTCACACAAATATTAAATTTATTGTACAATGTGATTGATGGCACGCTTAAAATTTGTTAAAAAAGTGATGTCACGTATTTTATATGAATATAAAGTATAAGTCTTTTTCAGGGTTCCTTACCTTTTATGAAAAAAGGATTTTTTATAAGATCACTTTGTTGTCCGTCTGTCTGTCTGTTTGTCTGTCAAGAGTCTTTACATCAGGAACGCTTAGAGGTATCGAGTTGAAGTTTTTTGACCTAGAATTATGAAATTAGGCAGCTATCATCTAGAAAAAATCTGAAAACTATACATTTGTGTTTAAATCCTGAAAAGTAATAGTCTTAAAAGGGGGAACATTTGTTAATAAAGCCGCTACTTCAAGTAAGGTATCAGATGGAAAGGCTCTGGCTAAGCTAAGTTTGAATTTCAAAAAATGCTCGAGACCTTTGAAATGTAATATTAAAAATCATTTATATTAAAAGAAGATAAGTTTTCGTCTTTTCGTAATATTCATTATTATCTAATAAGATATACGGTAATAACCGTATTATCCATTATTATCCAACAATAAAAATAAATACAGAGAAACAGAAGAATGAATGATAAAATTTTGTCTGAACCTGATCAACTCAAATATTTAATAATGTCTGTATCACCTCATTTGTGGAATTTTAACTTCATAGTACACTTTTACATGCATTAATTATTTTGACATACGAGTATTTACATATTCGCGAAAAAAAAATGTTTTTATCAATAAATTGAACGTAAAACGTTACATATAATGGCACTCCCCTATCTACAGGGTGGCAGTGTCAGCGCTCCTTTTACGGAAACAGCATATAGGGTAAAATATTTTAAACCCATACCTAAAGAAATTAATCAAGATACCTCAACAGCTTAGACGTAGGACTTTTTTTTATTTCATGGTGTTTATCCATACCTGTATTTCGTGTGATGCAGTTACGCATAGATACCAATAACGTAAACATATACTACTAAAGATTAAACAACTTTGAACGTTGCCGCCAATACCTACGACTCGATTTCGGAATGAGGTGTATGCGGCGGTTTCTCTTTGATAGGTTTGTGTGTGCGTGCGTCGTTCTTGACAAATGGCGTTTTATATTACAACAATAATTTTATTATTTTTTAAAATTGTATTAAGCTTTTACAGAGTGGTTAAAACTGTGGTTTCATTTAAAGTGGTGCTGACACTTGCACCCTGTATATACTTATAATAAAATCATAACGGATAGGTGTCTATACTTGGAAGATATATAAGAAGAAATTGTCGTTGGTGACATTTAGTAAAGTGTTCTATTACATAATTACAAAAACAATTATTTTTAAATTTGTCCAATTGTCTGTTTGTCTGTGCGTTTGTTCGCGCTAATATCAGAACCAGCAAGTCATTCTATTTTGGCAAGTTTCTCTTAACATTTAGTGTTTGTTTTATTTCAAACGGTTTATAAATAAAAAGTTATAGATACCAATTTAAAAATATTTCGTTCGACAAAATGGCTACAAATAACTGTTTTATTGAATAAGCAACTCTACTTTTCAATATAAATATAGATATTATTTTCAAAATTATGTTAATGTTAGAAAAAGAAAATAATGCAGAATAGTAATAACGATATAGTTTAAGTGGGCGAAGCCGCGAGCGGGTCGATAATATTATATATGTATACATTTGATACAAATGTAAAAAAAACGATAAAAATGCGTAAGTCCGTTAAGAGCAAGTATTTTTAAATTTAAGTACCTGAAGCTATAAAGCAGTGGGCGGTTTTAAAACACGCATTCACGGTTTTACGTCAGACACGTGTAACTTTTGCAATAAAAACGATTAAATAGTACGTATAGGTATAATATATTATAAATGATTCTTCTTTAATATAAATACAGTTCGGTTGTCGAGTCGTGGTCGCCTGTAAGTTAGGTTTCCTGAACTTTTGCGCAATGTTCACTCGGGAAGAAAATAATTAAAAAAGAAAAATCTAAAATCAAATCTGCGAGGATATCTATGAATAACTTCAGGCGGCCACGACTCGGTGGCCGTACTGTAAACGGTGTAAAGCATTTATTTTGTATATCTGAACTTTAAACTTACATATAACGATAATAATGCAGGTGTGTTAGCGTTACATACAATGTCGTCTGTGCCGTAACAAGTTCAATTTCAATTTCGCATGTAACTTAAAAATTATTTAATAAATAAAATGGGCGTTTTCTGTGTCTAATGGTCGGATGCTATGTTTTATTGTGTAGATTTTTTCATGTTTACTACAGAATCTAATAATCTGTTTAAGTAATTATTATTTAACTGGACATCAAAAATAAATGTAGAGTTTATATTGAATTTGTTAAAAATATTTCGAGGGGCGCATGCCACGAGCGACTGTAAATGCAACAGATTGTGGGTTCAATTCCCACTCGAGAAAATGAAATATTTAATAATTTTTATAGGCAAAGTAGGTAATACCTTAATGGGAACTGAGTGTATTAGCACTAGATTCCCAGGTTTCTTCTGTTTACCCAACTATAATGCAGGATACAGCGAGAAAATAACAATATAAAAAATAACAATATCGAATATATTTACTGTATACATGTTAGGGAGACATTCTTCGTGAAATACTTAAACAGTTTTAAATAAAACTATTTTAACCGGATTAATCGCGTATATTTTGTATGTTTATACATTTTTGGAAACCCGACGTTTCGAACACTTTGCAGTAGTCCATGGTCACGGGTAGACCACCGACTACTGCAAAGTGTTCGAAACGTCGGGTTTCCAAAAATGTATAAACATACAAAATATACGCGATTAATCCGGTTAAAATAGTTTTATTTAAAATGTGTAATAATCGTGAAAATCAAAGAACTATTTTACTTAAACAGGTTCAAAAAAATATAATTAAAAAATGGTATTTTTTACCACCTATCAAAGGTACCCTTACACGTGTACAAAACACGACGTCCAAGTTACAGTCAGAGTCAACATCCTCAATGCCATCATTTGTGTATATTAGAGTAATTAAAATTTAATTGACTCGTTTTACTTAAATCTCGAAAATAGCTTGTCACTTTTATTACGATTTAGAATATTTTTTTATATAATTTTTGGGTACGACTTGAATTAGATAAATAAATCAGCTTCACGCTGTATCCCGCATACAACCGGGTAAGCAGAGCGAGTCTAATGTTAAGACACTCCGTTCTCCATTTTCCGTCATAGTCGTAGCGCAGAGGGACAAAGCGTGACTGTAAATGCGACTGGATGTGGGTTCGATCCCCACTCCAGGAAATTAAATATTTTAATTTATATTTTTATTTCTTCGCTCTGGTGTCGAGGCTGAGTTCCACAAAAAAAAGCGCGAGCGTTGAGTTCCACAACTCAGCATACAATCCAGAATTCGACGATTTACTTAAATTACTATAAATAATCTTTAAAACTTTTTAAATCACAGTAAACTTACTTCATAAGTTAATTAGAACTATAGATATTTTTACATTCATATGTTTAGTCGGTTTATTAGGGAACACGTCAGAGACGGCTCGCGTCCTTCGAGACACCTGTTGCTGGGTGCAGGCAGACGGCCGCCGTATATAATATCATGCATCGTATGCAATTTAAACTTTTCTTATTAAATATATTTAGTTCTCAAGTTTGTTTAAAAAAAAATTAGCTTAACGCTGTATCCCGCACACAGCAGGGTAGGCAGAGGGAACCTAGTGTTAAGACACTCCGTTCCCCACTTTCTGCCGAATTCTGGAGGCATTGCGTGTTAAGTGGCAGAACTCAACGCCGCGCTTAACCTCGACACCAGAGCGAAGAAATGTAAATATAAATTTAAGTAAATATTTCATCTCCTCGAGTGGGGATCGAACCCACAACCAGTCGGTTTTGCAGTCACACCTCGTGCCGCTGCGCCACGACCGGCCTCAAGTTTATTTATTTATAGAACACCAACACAGCTTACTAGTGTAAGCTTAGAAAAGCTTAGAAAATACGGAGTACAAAACTTAATACAATACCTACAATATAAATATTATATTAAATATATAGATAAAATTATATCAAAAAATAAATAAAAGCTAATTGCAAATACATAAGGTCAAAAGATTAAAAAAACAATAATAACAACGAATTAATAATGAGCAGACATGGGTTACTTAGGTCTCAAGTCAAGTAATTATTTATATGCTAATATTTTTATTATGCTTATTGTCAAAAATTTAAAAGAACGTTCTAATAATTAAGCGTTCTGAAAAATCATTACTTTCAATTATTTTTTTTTAACTAGAAATACGTAAAATGGACGTCGTGGCTTAAAGGCACAAGCGTATATCTGTAAACGTGATGATATGACATTAAAAATATGTCATACCCAGGAATCGAACCTTGTGAGTTCCATATTTTTACCATTTGCCGTGATTTTGCCTTTGGTAGAGGCAAAAGCGCGGCGTTGAGTTCCGAAACGAAAAATAGAGAACCAAAATGTCTTAATGAAGACTGAGTGTCTTAACACTACTTTCCCAGTTTCCCTCTGCCTACCCAGCTATGCACGAGATATAGCGAAGCTGAAAAAAAAAACGTTACTGCAAAAAACAGTCTCCTACGCTACAAAGTTGTTTACTTGTCTGTCGATGGGAAGTTTCAAGACGAGGCAGCAGACCGAGGTCACGTCCTAGAGCACTAGTTTATGTTGATGGCGTTAAATTTAGAGTTTGTTTAGTCGGCGAAAGTGATTTGGGATGCTGTGATCTTAATTTTTTCTAGACGTAATAAAAAACATACGTAACTTTACTGTTACGGATGAATGAATCTGCAGATCACTTACGTAAATGCTATTCCTTTTTTTTTAATTATTTTTACGTCAATGATTTACGTTTTTGGTCAAAGAAATATGTGTTAATGTTTAATATATGTATACTTACAGGCTTACATTATTAGAAATAACATTAAATGAATAAAAATTGTTCTATATGAGGCCAGTCGTGGGTCAGATGCATGATCGCGATAGGTTGTGGTTACGATTCTCACTCGAGGAAATAAATTTTTAATATTTTAATTTCTCCGCTCTGGTGGTCAAGGCAAAGCGCGGCGTTGAGTTCCGCCACTCAACACGCAATACCTCCAGAATCCAACGAATAGTGTTGAATCTTAAAACATAATAAGGCGTGAATCTAAAAAAAGATACATTATTCTACTATAAACTCTCATGAATATTAAACTCTTACTACTCATTTTATACAGTCGGTTCACACATTTGCATTGCATAATGACGGCCGACGCGCGTTCCGGTCTGGGTGGCGTGCGTATTGTGTGCGAAACTGCCTTTGTTTGGGGATTTTTCATTTTTCGATATATCAAACTATTCAAAAGGTATCTCGAAATAAATAAAATTTTCAATTTTACACAGAGCATATATATATTTAAGGGAAAAAATGAATACAGAATTTCAAAAATAAATTGACTTTGAAACGTGATCGTTTGTTTATTAACGTAGTAATTTGTCCAAAAATAGCTAGCTACCTATGCCAAAATATAATACAAGAAAAGCTTCACGCTGTATCCTGCGCACAGCAAGGTAGGCCCCAGGTAGTTCCCCACTTCCCGCTGAATTCTGGAGGCATTGCGTTTTGAGGGGGGAAGAACAACACCGCGCCTTGTCTCAGCTCCAGCGCGAAGTAATAAAAACTTAAATTATTAATATATAATTTCCCCGAGTGGGAATTGAACCAACAGCCCGTCGCGTCTACAGACTGGCCTCTCTAATATATAATAGCAGTATAAAAATATACGTTACTAGGAATTAAAACTTTCCCAGCTTTATCTCAATGCGGGAGTGTATTAGATGACAGCTCTCAAAATAATCCTATCTTAATAGATGGTGAGAAACATCTGGATATCATCATTACATATCTGGAATATATCTGGAACTATTTGAGGCGGGATCAATATGTTTTAGAAGTCTTATTATCGAAATACTTTTTTTTCGGTTTTAGAGATAATGTAGTGAATAAACTATGTTCTTCGCCAGCAGTTGTTGCACGTTCAGTGGCAGAGCTCAACGCCGCGCATGACTAAATATAATGGAACTGAGAAATAAAAACTTCCCTGAATGTGCATTGTATCTATAATCATCAGGTTTACGGTGAGACATATACTTACCTACTACGCCACGATGGCATCAATGGCAAGAAATGTTTTTTTTCTTCACCTTCACGATGTATCCCGCACACAGCAGGGTAGACAGAGGGAACTAATATAGAGGCCGGTCGTGGCACAGCGGCACAAAGTGTGACTGTAAATACGACTGGTTGTTGGTTCGATCCCCACTCGAGGAGATGAAATATTTACCTAAATTTATATTTCCATTTCTTCGCTCTGGTGTCGAGGTTAAGCGCGGCGTTGTGTTCTGCCACTCAACAAGCAGTGCCTCCAGAATTCGGCAGAAGTGGGGAACGGAGTGTCTTAACACTAGGTTACCTCTGCCTACCCTGCTGTGTGCGGAATACAGCGTGAAGCTGATTTAATTGTTTTTAACAATAATATAACATATTTAGAAAACGTTTAAAAATTAACAATTTTACATACATATTCTCAAAACAAGATAATAGTTTGTTTCTCTTAATTTACCATTTCACAAGCCAGTTAATTACAGCTCAGGGGATGGGCGAGGGGTGCACAGGAAGCGGTGTAGACAGACTCGCCGCCGACGCATAACTAATGGCACCTCACCTGAGGTCACCTCGACCTTTGCTGGGAAAGCGCAACTCAAAAATGTATGAAGTGAATGAAAATGTATGAGTATGGACGCTACGCTTGTATGGCTATGGATGATGCTTTGTTGTTTAATTTAAAAATCACTATTAAAATTTTGAAATATTAAATTAAAGTCACATAAAATGAAATCACAGTATAGTTGAGTAAATTTTATCTGATAAAAAGATTGTAAAAAGTATTTAGCTAAATTTTTCATATTTTTATTCAGTATCACTTGTCCAGAAGTTTGTCTGTCTGTTGGTTATGAAATATTGCAAACTAAATTTTAACTATCTTCCGTTTGAGCTGTAATTTGAAGTATACCTTTAGTTCTGATGATAATGCAATTGTATATATACGCTCAATATTAATAATCTATCTCCTACGTCAATCTTCGATGGTTTCATATTTCGATTCCATATATCTATCCTATCTAGAGACCAATCTCTATCAAATAATAATATCAATTATCGCCCAATTGTTCCATATATCTATCCAAATAGATATATGGAACAATTGGGCGATAATTGATATTATTATTTATCTAAAATGGCCGCCATAACAAAATGGCGATGCACGTATTTCTGAACCTAATATGGATATCAAATGAAATGTTAAATTTAAGAATACAATACATCTAGAAAAAAATCAAATCCAAGATGGCCGACAACACAAAATGGCGGCGTAGTTACATACATTTTCGTACAACCCGCCTAATACATGTATGAAATAAAAGGTTGACGAATTTTATTTAATCGAATACTTTGGTGCATGATAGTAAACAGGATCTGATGATGACCAGGATGATCAGCATGATGGCCATATTATAAATTTTCTTTTAACTTGCCACGTTAATGTATGTGAAGTTTTGTAAGCTCAATTTGAACCACTCCCTAGTGTCCGATTGAGCAGAAATTTGCATTAACTACATTAACATCTAATATTAAGCAATAGATTTAATGTAGAGATTAATGGGAAAGGAATAAAACACAAGTTTCACATCTCTCAAAATAAAGAAGTCGGTATCTACCAATCTAGGTAAAAAAATGTGAATTTTAAAATCTAAAATATAAAGAGGATAAAACTCTGCCTAATTTAAATAGATTAGAACCTTGGCATAAACATATATAAATTTAAAATTTAAAACAAATTTAAAATTTTACAAATGTACCAACTGAATATATTCTTTATATATAAAAACTTATTTTTGAACTGTAAATAAGATTTCCATAATCACCTTTCGCAACTACCGTCTACAACGTTGTATTTAAATAAATTATTAACTTTCTAACTCGGCCTTTTAATTGTCTTCATCCTGACTGAGAAATCATGTATCATACGTACCTACGTGAAAGAAAAATTCTTATTTTATTCTGTGCATTCAGTGGATTTGAAGTTTAATAATTCATTCTCTTAATAAATTTTGTTGCCTTTTTAAAAGATAATAAAACGTTTAATTAATTAAGTTAATTGGATAGGATTTTTAATTGGTGGCCATATTTCAAATGTCAACATTTTTACACTAGTTTATATGAGCCATATGAGGCCGGTCGTGGCGCAAAGGCACAAAGTGTGCGTAAAATCGACTGGTTGGGGGTTCGATTCCCACTCGAGGAAGTGATATTTACTTACATTTATATTTTCTTTTCTTCGCTCTGGTTTCGAGGCAAAGCGCGGTGTTGAGTTTCGTTGAGCAACTCAGCACGTAATGTCTCCAAAATTCGGCGGAAAGTGAGGAACGGAGTGTCTTAACACTAGATTCCCTCTGCCTACCATGCTGTGTGCGGGATACAGCGTGAAGCTGATAAAATAATTAAAAAAATAACATTCACAATAAGACCACAATTTATTTTTCGTTCCAAAATTACATGTGAAAATTGTTGTTTTTGAAATGCAAACATTGATTATATGTTATTTAAGATCGACAATGAAATTATTAAGTTCATTTTTTTTTAAATTCCCAATCTGACATGATTTATAATGTGCTCAGAGCACGTCCGACCAATAATAATAGGCCTCCCAAGTAATTCATAAAACGATTTTCCTCAGACGTGCCATCGGAGAAAACTGCAATTATTCGTTATTTTTGCTTAATTATATTTTTTTTATTAAACGTCACGCTGTATCCAGCACACAACAGAGTAGGCAGAAGGAACCTAATGTTAAGACACTCCGTTTTCCACTTTCCACCGAAATCTAGAGGCATTTGCCTGGACACCAGAGCGAAATGAAAATAATTAAAATATTTTATTTCCACAATCTATGACCTTTACAGTGACACGCTTGTGCCGCTGTACCACGACTGGCTTCATCATTTCAATAAAATAAATAAATCAGCTTCACGCTGTATCCCGCACACAGCAGGATAGGCAGAGGGAACCTAGTATTAAGACACTCCGTTCCCCACTTTCTGCCGAATTCTAGAGGCATTGCGTGTTGAGTGGCAGAACTCAACGCCGCGCTTAACCTCGACACCAGAGCGAGGAAATGGAAATATAAATTTATGTAAATATTTCATTTCCTCGAGTGGGGATCGAACCCACAACCAGTCGGTTTTACAGTCACACTTCGTTCCGCTGCGCCACGACTGGCCTCTATCATTTCAATAGTAACTAATATTTGAATTTGTAAATTGCCTGTCATGTATCACGCTGAGTAATCGAATCCGACGTGACTCGCTGGCTGCAGCGTCGGGGATGTACCTACACTGTACAACCGTTTGATAACCCACAATTAGAGGAGACGAGCGTCGGGCCGATACGAACGTAAAACCCAATTCTTTATGACCAATCGAAACATTCCTGACGCCCAAAATATCCTCAGCAGTTCCAAGGACTGATTGCATTTTGGTCACGGATGTCCAAGTTAAGTTGGTTTTATTTTATAAATACTGAATTATTTGTGGTTTTTGGTTAGGTGAACTGTTTTCCTTAAGGCGCGAGTCGAAAAGCGAAGAATCAAACGTTGTTGCAAGGTCGTCGGTCCTAGCTGTTAGTTTCATAGCAATCTTTACACTACCTTATTAGTATATTTTTCACTACTTATAATATTTAAGTTGAACTGATAATAATTTCTCAGCTTCACGCTATATGCCGCATGTAGCAGAGGGAACCTAGTGTTAAGACACTCCGCTCCCCAATTTCCGCCCAATTCTGGAGACGTATTTAATGGTGAATCTCAACGCCGTGCTTTCCCTCGGTACTAGAGTGAAAAAATGAAAATATTTCATTTATTCGAGTGGAAATCGAACCCCCAACATATCGCGTTTACAGTCACACGCGCCACAACCGGGCTCAACACTGATAGTAAAATAAACGGACACATCAGGGTAGGCAGAGGGAACCTAGTTTTGAGGCACTCCAATCCCCACTTTTCGCCGAATCCTGGAGGCATTGCGTGTTGAGTGGCGGAACTCAACGTCGCGCTCAAGAACGAAGAAATGGAAATATAAATTTAAATAAATATTTCATCTCCTCGTGTGGTGATCGAACCCACAACCAGTCGGTTTTGCAGTCACACCTCGTGCCGCTGCGCCACAACCGCCTTCAACACTGACTGATAATAATATAACTATTCAATTCAATATTGTTTCTGGCCTCCAGACAGGTATACATACAAAGTTTGTTCCAGAATATCTACGATACGAGAACAATGCATGTCGGAGTGCAATCAAGCTCCCGTTCCAGCTAATCACTGCATCGAGGTGTACTGTATAATAGCTGGTGCCCACTGCCACTGCAGGCTGAGGTGGCACGAGAACACGCGACCTCTGCATTAGTTAAATAGCGTACGGTTGTAAGTTGAATATATTTCCTTGTTACTATTAATTTTTTTGATCACGTTACTTTTAATATAAAAAAATGATTTTAAATAATTTAAAACCAATACTTATTTTAGAAAACGTATAAAACTTTGAACGTAGCGGGATTCGAACCCGCTCCTCCTCGAGTCCCGCTACGTTCAAATTTTAATAAGTTTTCTAAAATAAGTATTTTTCTTTCCTAAGTGTGGATAAACACTTTAAAAATTAAAAAAAAAAAACATTTAAAACCACTTTAAAAGTATATATTATGGTTTTGATTTTGGGTCAGGTTATAAGCATAAACTCGTTAATATATGTATTACTTTGTATGACTATTATGTACAGAAACAGCACCTTTCCGATCCCTATACGAGGAAATGAAATATTTAATATTTTCATTTGTTCTCTCTTGTTTGTTCTTACTAATCAACACGCACGCTGTATAAAGTATAAAGACCTAAACTATAGATTAACTCGACCGCTCAATCCCAAGTCAAATAAACAACAAACATTACAGTCCACGTCGTGCCTCAGACCGATAATTTTTAATAGAACGCAACTCGTTGGCGTTAAGTTAAATTGCTAACGTTAGCCCCAATAGCCTTTTATTAGGAGACAAGTGATGGCTAGACTGGACTAACTCCTGCGCATAACGATGTTAATTTTATTTTTTATTAATCATGAATCATGATTCAAGGAACTATAAGTTACTTTTTATGGTATAAATTTAATATGTGTTTTATGGTAGAGGCCACTCGTGGCGCAGGGGCACAAAGTGTGACTGTGAAACCGACTGGTTGTGGGTTCTATCCCCACTCAAGGAGATGAAATATTTACTTAAATTCATATTTAAATTTCTTCGCTCTGGTGTCAAGGACAAGCGCGGCGTTGAGTTCTGCCACTCAACACGCAATGCCTCCAGATTCGGCAGAAAGTGGAGAACAGAGTGTCTTAACCCTAGGTTCCCTCTGCCTACTCTGCACTGTGCGGGATACAGCGTAAAGCTGATTTATTCATTATGGTATAAAAAACTAAATGTCACAAATAATTTTGACATTTTCCACATTTAGGGAAGAAACATACTTATTTAAACACACACAGTTACAATTTATTTATGTTGTTAGCATCTAAGCAATTATCTTTCGGTAGCGGAAATTTCTAAGACCATCCCTACAGAGATGCTAACAACATAAATAAGTTGTAACAAGAGTATAAGAATTTCAACGTAGCTCGATGAGAACGTATGGCTTAGTGGTCAGAGCGGTTGGATAGTTTTCAAGATGCGCGCGTTCAGATGCCGCTTCGTTCAAATTTTTATACGTTTTCTAAATATATATGTCACAAATATGAGACGCTAATGTAAAGACACTCTGCTTTCCTCTCGAATTCTGGAGGCATTACGTGTAGCGTCGAGAACTCAACGCCGCATTTCCACCTCGACACCAGAGCGAAGAAATGAAAATATTAAATATTTCATTTCAAGGGGCGGGAACCGAAACCAAAACTTGTCGCATTTACAGTCACACACTTATACCGCTGCGCCACGACTGGCCTCAATTGGTCTTAAATTTTAGGGTTAAAAAAGAAAAGCCATTAAAAATGTAGGCTCATAGGCACAAAGGCAACATTTTTGACAAAAAATGTTGTAAGTAGTCCAAGAATATGCTCGAGTACTGTCTTCGCTAACGAGCCGCAGACAAAAGAAAGCGTCTCCTTGCACAAGAAACATATTAATGAAACGATGACAGCTAAAAACCCTTTAACTATTTATTTTAACAACGATATCCTTTTCATTTTAAAAGCTTAAATTGTAATAATTGTTAAATTGTTTTCTTTTCAGTTTCACGCTGTATCCCGTATGTAGCAGTGTAGGCAGAAGGAGTCTAACATTAAAGGATTTCACTCTCCATTTTCTACAGAATTCGGAATTACATGTCGAGTGGCAGAACTCAACGCCGAACTTTGCTACGACACCAGATTGAAAAAATTTTAATATTAAATATTTAATTTCTTGGAGTGGGAATCGAACCCACAACCTTTCGCGTTTACGGTCACACGCTTGTACCCGTGAGCCACGACTGGCCTCAACTTTAACAACAAATGTCTTCAACAATAACAGTTATATACATTTTTAACATTTTGTGTGTTATTCCACACTTAGGAAAGAAAAATACTTATTTTAGAAAACGTATAAACATTTTAACGTAGAGGGACTCGCGCCTCCTGGAAACCCACCAGGTTTCCAGTAAGCGTGGGTTCGAGTCCCGCTACGTTCAAATTTTTATATGTTTTTTTAAGTAAGTAATCATACGACTGTCATTGTTAATGGCTAATTCAAAACAACTCATTGATACTGATACGTAAAAGGAAGTAAAAAAGTGAACCTATGAATATGTGAAAATGTTGCATTTTTAAATCCATACATATTCATTTTTTAAATATGTTTTAATGACTTTGTTTGTGTGGTTGTAATGTATGATACATGATCTTATAGAATTTATTATCACCATTATCGTTTATTAGTTAGGTTTCTAAGTAAAAACAATTTGTCTTTTTTTTTCAGCTTCACGCTGTATCCCGCACACAGCAAGGTAGGCAGAGGGAACCTAGTGTTAAGACACTCCGTTCCCCACTTTCCGCCGAATTCTGGAGGCATTGCGTGTTAAGTGGCGGAATTCAACGCCGCGCTTTCCCCTCGACACCAGAGCGAAGAAATGAAAATATAAATGTAAATAAATATTTCATCTCCTCGAGTGGGGATCGAACCCACAACCACTCGATTTATAGGCATACTTTGTGCCCCTGCGCCACGACTGGCTGAAAAACAAAATTGTTAGAGTTTCTTGTGTATTTGAACCCACAACAACCGTTTACAGCCGTAGACCTTTTATTTAATCCATAAAAGCGAAAAAATATCTAATCAGTTTGTGACATTAAAAAAAAAAACAACAACAATTATAACTTAACTATTTTTATTAACATTTCATTGATAAATATTTATAAGACATTGCCTTTGTAAAAATGCAAAGATATTTTATTTACAGTCTAGACACTAGACGATCGTAGCAGACTTGTTGTATGAAATATTTTAACGAACTTATGTCACAAACTTAAGTCTTTAGACTGATGTCATTACAGCGATAAGTAAATATGAACATTTTAGTTTAATTCACTTTATATATTGATTTGGTCGGTAAGTACATTTATATAATATTATTTTATAAGTGAAAAATATAAAGACATAGACATTATTATAAGTAAATAAATATAAAGACATAGATACAAATCTTAAAACTATTCAATAGTGAATTAATAGTATATTTATGTATATCTTAATACGCAATCATTCTGAATCATCTTCTACGGGATGCTGGAAAGCTTTGGCGGGTGGTTGTAACATCTTGGTCCTTGCAGCGAGACGGAGAGTCGCAGGACCTAATTTATTGGGTGCCTTTGCCTTTGGTACCACTGGTTCATTTGATGATCCCAGACCTGCCTTACCCTCGTTGCTCACGAGGGGAATCTATGAAAAAAAAAACATATATAAATAAAAATGCTATAATTATAGAAAAGCTTGAAATATGCTATAACAAACGAATGAATAAAACATTTACAATTTAACATCAATAGTCAGTTAATCATGCAGCGTGAGTTGGTTCCAACGACAGCGCAGACGGGACCCAACGTCGATAAATGCGTGTAAAGTGAATAAATACACTTTGAAAAAAAAACAGACCAGCCGACCGTAAAAGGTCTGGTCCGTATGTACGCGTCAATTACATTAAACGATAGACAGACAGATTTTTTTAAGCGGTTCATTGTCTAGCGCATTGGTTCCCAACCAGTGGTCCGCGGACCACCAGTCGTCCGTAGAATCCTAAATATGGTCCGCGAACGATTTTAATTTTATGACTGGGGATGGTGAGGTGAAGTTTATATTTGATTATCACAGTCAATTTTTATTATTCCTACATGCGTAGTGGTCCCTGCCACCAAGAGTGTATATAAAAATGGTCCTTGATCAAGAAAAGGTTGGGAACCCCTGGTCTAGCGCGAGAACGGTGAACCTAGACGAGCGGAAGTGGAGATTTCCTGTGCCTTACGCGGCCGCCAGACGCATGATCTATAGCTTCAGCAGCATAGATAAGACAAAACAACTCCATATATGGCACGTTCAATCTAATATTTAACGCACGTGTGCGTTTGCTGTCGAGTGTAAGGTTCCTTTAGTGAATTATTGGACACCCCATTACAATATTTCAAATAAAAATAGATACGATCTAGTAATAAGCTGTGTCATACTTCAATATCTAAGGTATTTTTATGGTGCTGGTCTTGATCTGAGTTTTAAAAATATATACAGTATACACGGCTCTGCGCAGGTTTGTGTTAAATAATAGTTATTTTTGAAAGTTGAGAGGCTAATTTAATTTTCGTATAAAATATGTTATTCTACTTCCAGATTGAACATATTTAGTACCTACTTAAAATATGCTGGAAATTTATATCAAAGAGGAAGATTGGCATTGGAATGTATTAATAAAATAAACAAAACAACAAAAGTATTTCGAAACGTCAAGAAGGTATAGAATAAAATTGAATAATATGACACAAAATGAACAAAAAGCCATCTCATAAATGAACTTGCATGATAAAATATAAAGAAAATAAAACCAAAACTGACGAGAACCTCTTAATTTTGATGGTCGCTCTAAATTATACCTAAGCATTGGTTGTTTATATGACGCGCCGACTGAACTGATCCTTGGTCTCGTGAAGACCATATCTGAGAGTTCAAATCTATATATAGATATGAGTTATGTTCCAGGTCTGAGGAGTCAACCTACAGTGATACAATTTAAAAAAGCCGGCGTGCTCTTAGGTCTGGATATGGTCATAACAGCATTTAAGACAAACAAAATTGGACGCGGGCTGCGGCGCGAGCGCAGTGATGCACATGTCGCTTTGCTGTGCCCTAGAGTATATAATAGTAAAAAATAAAGATTTCTTATTTTTAATAATAATAATTGTCTATTATTATTATTAATTATTGTTGTTTTTTTATTAAAATTAAGGTAGTAAATTAATATAAATGTTGCGTGACTGAACCCAGTGATCCATTTGTCTAATCAGATGAAACGACCATTATAAGGTTCATTCAAGTAAATCAAAAATATAAAATACTGCTGAAGCAGCATTATTTTATTAGCTTTACGCTGTATCCCATACCGAGCAGGCTAGTCAAAGGGAATATGGAAACCTAAGGTTCCATACTTTTCGCCCAATTCTGAATGGCGGAATTGTTGTTGTTGTAGTAGATGTTTTAAGCACGTTATTAAATTGAGCTGGCGATTAGTAAATACTAGGACATTTATATATTTAACAGATATTATTAAATATCCAGCTACTCTGTGACCACGTAGTTAAAAGACGCGACAGGCGAGTCCGACGATACACGCCTCAGATAGGACGCGGTGCACTTTATAAATTAGATAATTCTGATTGTTGATGTACTCATTTTGATATCTTTATTTGGGAGAATATACGCAAAGTAATCCTATCTCAGTTTTGATTATGTTTAATATTTAGATTTAAAGAAAAATCAACTTCACGCTGTATATGGCACGCAGAGGGAACCTAGTATTAGGACACTCCCCTCCCCATTTTCCGCCGAATCCTGGAGGCATTGTGTGTTGAGTGATGGAAATCAATGCTTTGCCTCCACACCACAGTGAAATAATGGACATATAAATTTGGACAAATATTTCATTTCCTCGAGTAAGAATCGAACTCACAACCAGCCGCGTTTACAGTCAAGTTTTGTGCTCCTACGCCACGACTATTTTGATTTTAAATAGCACGATTTTCTAGCAAATAATTTCAAAGAAATTATTGGGACCAAAATTAAGTTTAGCAAAAAAATGTAGGTATATTGAAAATCAAATTAAAGTTGAACTAGCTTTAAGGATGAGACTTATTAAAAACAACTTCTCCAATTAAAGTTTTTTACGTCCATATACATATATTTGGTAAGAAATATCGCGTTAATTAAGGTTTCGCTAAAATAATAAAAAAAACGGTTTCTTAAAGGTTGATCTCTCTAATTTAAAGGATAATTGTAAATAACATCGTCTTAAACATTCCACATATTAAAAAAAATATTTTATGTACCAAAAATCCATTGCTGAACTCCATCAAAGTAGCCCAGAATAATAAGATTATGTAATAAAAATGTAAATATTCACTCGAGTTGGATTTAAGCACACGATTATCAGTCAGATTCATATGTACCAACAGCAGCACGCCGGCGGTAAAAAAGGTATCTTTTGAAATAATTAAAATTAAAATTAAAATAAAAAATAAAATAAATTAGCTTCACGCTGTATCCCGCACACAGCAGGGTAGGCAGAGGGAACCTAGTGTTAAGACACCCCGTTCCCCACTTTCTGCCGAATTCTGGAGGCATTGCGTGTTAAGGGGCAGAACTCAACGCCGCGCTTAACCTCGACACCAGAGCGAAGAAATGGAAATATAAATTTAAGTAAATATTTCATCTCCTCGAGTCGAGAGGGGATCCAACCCATAACCAGTCGGTTCTACAGTCACACTTTGTACCGCTGACCACGCCACGCCACGACTGGTCTCAAATAATATTTTGAATAAAAATGAACAAGTTGCATGCATATTCTCAACTCAAACGAAGCATGGATAATGACGAATGCACATAATGCAGTTTGATTAATGCGCTAGATAGTTCCGACGAGATGGCAAGTGCCGCGCATAAATCAAATGTGCGACGGCTAAGTGACGTGTCAATGTGGGTACATGGACTTTAACAAACAACGTACTAACGATTGCTGGAACGATAAGCTATACAAGCCATATTTTGGCATATGACACATAAGACAAAATAAGTTTCATTTTTTTTTCTCGATCTTGAGGGTATTGCTGTTAGCCCTATTGGCTTTTACAGTGACACCGGTGGGGAGGGAAGAGGGTACTCTGTCCCTGAAGAAAAGCAAGCACTATGGGCTACCGAGGACCTGCCGAGGGCTTTGAGGACCAGTTTGATGCCTCCACGCAGAATAAATAGCCTTTAGACCAACATAGACTTTAAAAGGATTTGGAGTTATTTAAAAGGTTGGATTTCATTATTAAAAAAAAAAGAAACATAGCACATATCAGTCCATAAATAGTCCTCTCGGCTGTATGTCAAAAATACCTTTTAAAAAAAGTAAACATTAAAATTCTCCAAGCTTTCAAGTCAATTGTACAAGAAGATTCGTCTAGACAACGAGGAGTGGTATTTTAGTCGAAATGCCACACAAACATATCTGACAATTAACAGACTACCACAAGTAGCGGCGGACGTAAATATAATAATTATTACACAAATTACAATACAATCTCGTGACCGAAATACTTGGAGTCACTTTAATGAATAATCACCGTCTCGGAAATAAGGTAAGTGCTTCTTAGAATAAAGAAATATTTTAAAGGGAAAATCGCCATTGTGAAATGAGAGCTTTTGAAGTTATACAAAAGAACAAACAGACAACGGTAGTGAATAGTAACCCCTGACCTCGTGTTTTCAAATTGTCAAATTCAGGATAATTTTTTAGCTAAATGCTATTTAAGCTTAACAGTAAAGATATTGAGGCCAGTCGTGGCGCAGGGGCACAAAGTGTGCCTGTAAATCGACTGGTTGTGGGTTCGATCCCCACCCGAGGAGATTAAATATTTATTTACATTTATATTTTCATTTCTTCGCTCTGGGGTCGAGGGGAAAGCGTGGCGTTGAGTTCCTCCACTCAACACGCAATGCCTCCAGTAATTGGCGGAAAGTGGGGAGTATCTTAACACTAGGTTCCCTCTGCCTTACCCTGCTGTGTGCGGGATACAACGTGAAACTAAAAAAAAATTAAAGATATTATGCACATAAGCATATTTTGTATTATAGACATGGAATGGTAATATTCTATTATGGAGGTTATGACCGTCTCAGTTGTACCTTTCACATCCTCAAACTCCCTATCATCTGACCGACACTTAAAATGCATCAATGCAAAAAGAAACTATAAATAATACATATAAAAATAAATATATATAAATTGAAAAACCTGAAAAAAAGTTAGTTTGAAAAGCCGAAAAAGGCGTAGTAGTGTTTATAAATATAGTTAAAAATAAAATATATATTAAAAAAAACCATAAAACACAATATTTATCAAACTTTTTAGTACTGAGCAGTAGATGTAAACGATATTCGAATCGAACATGATATAACTACAAAAAAAAATACAATACAATACAATAAAATAATCTACTTTCAATAAACAAAGCAAGTTAAACCACCTGTTTGAGGATTCATAAAGTAACTCGCACTATAACAATAAAATGATATCCTTATGGTCCTTATAGTATTACGATGCGTTGATTAAATAACATACAGCTTATTTGGATGCAGCAGACGCGAAGCAGTAAGTTAGGTAGAATATTAGATACTAAATATGTAAGTTGCTGTAGTTTCTTTGACATACATATAATTATAACTACTTTATATAATGCACACAGCAGGGTAGGCAGAGGGAACGTAGTGTTAAGACAAATCGTTCCCCACTTTCCCCCGAGTTCTGGAGGCATTGCGTGTTGAGTGGCGGAACTCAACGCCGCGCTTTGCCTCGACACCAGGGCGAAGAAATGCAAATATAAATGTAAGTAAATATTTTATCTCCCCGAGTGGGGATCGAACCCACAACCAGTCGATTTTACAGTCACACTTTGTGCCTCTGCGCCACAGCTGGCCTCTTTATATAATAAAGTTGAATTAGCCATTAACAATAAATTCTATGCAATCAAAATTAATAAAGATCTAATTGAACGCCTGTTTTCAAGTTTTAAGTGATTATAGGCGAAGTTTGGATGTAGTGAAACACGAAGATAAATATATGTCGAATGTATATATGGGTGAAACTGTCAGTTGGTCACTATCATCAACTGACAGCTTCACCGCTTAAAGTATTAGTTATATTATAGGCACATTATAAAAATATATATATCAGTCGTAGTCTATGTGTTATTCTGATAGATAAGCTATATCACTGAAAAGTTTTATTTAAATCCGTTCAGAATCCTTTGCGTGAAAGTGGAACAAAAATCCATCTCCACAAATTTCCACATTTATGATATTAGTATGATTTATTATAATAAACGGTTTTGTAGTTTTTTACTATTTGTCTGATTGTGGCGAGATATTCCGCATCTAGAAATTAGTGCCTCATAAGTAAGCAGAAGGTATTGTAGGGCGTGATGTAGAATGTAAAGTAAGAATCAACTTTACGCTGTATCGCGTCTATAAGAAGGTAGGCAGAGGGACCTAATGTTCCCCATTTTCAGCAGAATTTTTCAAAGAATTACATGTTGAGTGGCGGAACACAACAATTCAGTTTGAATTCGTCCGTCGCCTTACAGTCACACCCTTGTGCCGCAGCGCCACAATAATATTTAAAATGAAATACAATAATAAAAAAATAAATTTATAATCCATATTACAAAAGCTAGAACTTGGCTCGCGTGGTGTCTCCACATCTGCATACGAATTGCGGGGCACGTTTAAGTCGGTTTACGAGTGAGCGGTCGCGAGGCGCACACAAATGTTCTTATCGAATGACCGACATGCAAGTGCATGCTTTGATTGCGGTGATGGCGATTGTGAAAAGTGCTTTCCTCTTTTATTTCATTTACTTTAATGTATTAAAATATGAAGCGAGGTTTAAGATTTTATTGCAAAAGTACATACATACCAGTGGTGATATTTAACTTGGCTTATTTGCATGTAAATTGCGTATAGGCGTGTACTGTTTTGATGTTGGGGTCAAGTTTCGTTAGGAAAACTATTTTTTTTTGTATATTTTAAGTATTTTTAAAAAATTGTTAAAAAAATGCAAAAATTATCTTAATTTTTCATAAAATAGATACATTCAATCTTACTTATAATCAAAATGTAACGGTGTTGTATTGTTGTATTAGGAATCGGTGTCTGTACATGGCAGATATATAAGAGAAAAAATGCTATATTTGGCATTTAACAACGTAATACAATGAATTTTTTTAATTTTTTTTTTGGCTGTTTGTCTGTGCGTTTGATCACGCTGTCAGAAACGGCTTAACCGATTTACAGTTTTCACTCTTGTATTTTGCCAAGCATCTCTTTATATTTTGAGCTTGTTTTTTTCAATCGGTTTATTAATAAAAAAAATATATATAACAATTTAAAAATATATAGTTCACAAAAATGTTAAAGATAACTGTTTTATTGTAATAGCAGAATTTTTACTTTCCAATACAGATATAGATTTTTTTTTTAATTTATAGTATTAATAAAAAACGAAAGTAATAAAACTAGTAAATTAATTACCCCCTTGCGGCTTCGCCCGCTTGAACCAATTATGTTCAAGCGGGGGAATCCGAGAGAGTGCCACTAGTCATACGAACTAGAACTAATAAATACGAACAACAAACTTAAGCCCAAAAACATTAATTCCTAAAATTGATGCATATTACTATAAAGAATACTGCTGTCAAAATAATTTTCATAATAGGCCACACAACCACGTTTTGTAGTCTTTAATAGAAAATATTTTACAAGGCCAAATACAAATTTAGTAGGTACGGTGTACATGCAGTAAGGTAAGCAGCACACGAGTATTTTTAGGAGAAATATATATCTGGAGGACTCAAATAAACTTAACCAAGTCCATACACCAATATAAATGTAAAAATTACAACAGGCACTGAACACGTCTCTCATGCGGTCTGGTTGTCAATCGCCAATCACACTCATTTCGATTTTTACGATGACTTTTAGAATTAATAAAGTAGGCATTTTATTACTTCGATCTTGAGTACGTTTTAAAAAAAAATCAATAAAAGTTAGATAAATTCGACGATTGGCTGTGGGTCCATATCCATTCTGACCACAATATGGCCATATTTGCACACCCTGCGCGAATATTATATCGATAAAGACAATCGTAAACTTTCAATTTAAATGTTTACGTACACTAGTCATAAATGTCCAGACGGGATGCTGGTGTTCGCATGTGAAGTTGAACTTGAATTGAAGGCTGTGTGTGGTTACTTAGAAGTAAAACTAAATTATGTTTTTTTTTTACCAGAGGCCGGTCGTGGCGCAGCGGCACGAAGTGTGACTGTAAAACCGACTGGTTGTGGGCTCGATCCCCACTAGAGGAGATGAAATATTTACTCAAATTTATATTTCCATTTCTTCGCTCTGGTATCGAGGCAAAGTGCTGCGTTGAGTTCTGCTCTTTCATATGCTTTTTAGTATTATATTAAGTACAATATTATTAATTAAAAAATTAAATTAAATTAAAAATTTAATTAGCTTCACGCTATATTATTATTAATATATGTATTAAACCTTGAAGAGGCCTGTTATCCAGCTGTGAAAGAAGAAATGCTGATGATGACAATGATGAGGATAGCTATGACAATACTGAACCAATACACGGTCTCCCGCTACCCTCTTACTTAGGATACCCTCTTTGATAACATTTACATAAGAAAAAAAATAGAAACGGATTTTCTGAAATGTTACAGTGTTTTATTTTACTTGGTCATTATAGAATTTATATGAAAATCTCTGCGGGAAGGCATAAAATAAACGCTATATAATATGTGCCGGTAATTGAATACGGCAGTACATAGCATTATATGAGACTGGTTCTTAAACACGGCTGATGCTAATTGAGTAGGAGGTATGTAAAAACTGTGATCGTAAAATTACACTATACAGAATATTTTTATCATTCATATTATACATTGATCGTTTACTATGAATTTAACATTGATTACCATATTTAAGTTTAAATTCATGCGATTAGTTCGACAAAAATACTAGCCCTTTAGATTTAATGATTTTCAAGAGCTTTACACATTTACTTTAACATTCGGACCCTATACGATTTCTATTTTGTTTCGTCGTGACTTAATTTCTAACAAAATTACTTAAAAAAAAACAATAAAAATATTTACGTTACTTTGATGCTAGGTCACTTTTAGAAATTAGGAAACACACATTTTCGTCGCACGTTTGCGTCAATTTTCGTTAAAAAAATTGATATGTGATCATGTCCACTATATTATTATTAATGAAAACCAATTCGCCTGATCCAAAAGTATATAGATATAGCTATATTTGCGTTCCTTTTGTATGAAATGTCTACAAATATAAGATTGTAATATTTTTTTTCTGAAATAAATACCTATAAATATTCACTTTTCAGATTTGTTTACTTTATCTGTATTGTAAGTTCTACCTTCGTGATAAATTTCATAATTTTAACTCAACGGGAAGTACCCTATAGGTATTGATTATACAGGAAATAATATAGGTTTTGATTATACAGGAAAGTTGATACAAAATGCTACAAAATCGATGCATAAATGCTCGTATTTGTTGATTGATTTAGAATTTTTATTTTTCTGTGCTTCAAGCGACCACACCTAGACCTAAATATATTACATTAAATTTAGCTTCATGACGTTTTTACCTTCTGAAGTACGGAACTCTAGAAAATAACGAAATAACAATTTCACATTAATATTTTAGTTATTTCCTCAGTATATTTGAAATTAATAACATTTTTGTGCTATATCATCGCGTATAAACAAAAATAATTTGAACTCACACTCGATGAAATAAATTGAACGAATAAGCAGACACGTCTACACATGGTAACGAGGGTGGTTTGCAATTATAAGTGAGACCCAACGATATACAACTCGGTCAGCCATAACTGTGGCTGGCGAATATCCTGGCTGGCGATATGCATTTCTTCAAGTTTATTGTACTTCTCGAGATGTGGTATTTTCATTTTAATAATTCATACCGTTGCAATTTGATACCATCGTGGCGCAGCAGCGCAAGCGTGTGACTGTTAGCGGTTGTGGATCCGATTCCCACTTGGGGGAATGAAAAAATTAATATTTTTATTTCGCTGCTTCTGTTCTTCAATTTTTGCCAAATTTTGGAGGCACTGCATGTTGACTGGCGAAACTCAACGCCGCGCTTTGCCTCATTATCAGAGCGCGGAAATGAAAATGAAAACATTTAATTTCTTCGAGTGGGATTCGAACCCACAACCTATCGTGTTTACAGTTGTACACTTGTTCGCTTATGACACGACTGACATCACATCATATATGTATTCCATTCATCATATTGTAAACAAATCAAACTCCTCGAGGCTTTACAGAACTTATATTTCTTCCAGAGTTAAATACTGTTAAGCTTGTACAATGTCTATCTTAAATTCTAATACAATATATCATTCTGGAGATTCTCTTTATTCCTCCGCTCCAAGTCTAAAAGTATATCTAATTATTATAAAATATTATTATATACTTATTATAATTTTCCGACTACATCAAGCGTCATTTTATTAATGTTCTCTCGTGACAGTTCTATTTTATTTCTTTTTAAAAACATCTTTTTATTCAACAAAGAGGTTGATTTACATTTTTATAATAACTTATTGCGAATATTAAAACTAATTAATATAAAATCATTACAATATATATATATATATATATATATATATATATATATATATATATATATATATATATATATATATATATATATATATATATATATATTCCATTTATTTGCTTTTTTCCAGCAAAATTACTTTAGTTATTCAGCACAATTTATTTGTCATTTTTTATATAATAGCAATAGAATATAGATCATATTGTCAAATATCAATTTACTAGAAAGCGCCTTGGAGTATTGCGTTGGTGTTATTTTTCTTGCTTTCAACGATAATGTCATTCAGATTTTTTCTTGTAAGTCATTCTATTTTTATACCTTACAAGTTATTTTTTATATATATATATCTCTAGGTAATAGTAAATTTAGAATTTTATGCTTTTAGTTTAAAAATAGAATTTAATACCGATCTGTGGTCTATATAACTAAGAAAATAGTAGATATTATTCACATGGAAACGCAAACTTAGAAAAGAGGCTACAAGGAAAACGTTCGTACCTAAATTCTGTATGCATTTATACCGCCCATTCGTCATTGCAACATTGTTTCGCTAATGTACACAGTCGGCTTTGTATAGGTAAAGTTTGACGTGACGGCTCTGACGCCGCGGGCGTGACTTACGAAATACCCGTTTGTTCGACAAATTGAACTAAATTAGTTTAGTATAATCATGGGTATATCTAGAGATAATAATAATAATAATAATAAACTATTTATTGTACACCCTAAAAAAGAAGTAAGAGAATACAAATAAATATAAGAACACGTACAATAGGCGACCTTATTGCTGAAATAGCGATTTCTTCCAGGCAACCTTAAGGCGTTGGAAATCGCAAAAGAAATAAATAGAGATATTTTCTGGTAGGACTTGCACTTCAGCTTTGAACAAAGGAGACTGAAAATAGTATGATTTAATAGATTCAGGTATACCATTCCCTTCTTGAAAATTCTGTTAGTTTTCGCAATCTGAGACCTGAGATATGGTAAAAGTTAAGTTAAGTTTACAGTATAGTTATCCTCTAAACAATATGTAATTACTAAGAAAAAAAAAATAGTAGCCGTTGACAATATCAAACAAACGGAAATGCACTCAAATCGTATCGAAACGAACGAAAAATGCAAAAATCATTATACAAAATGTCAATGTCAATCATCTCTCTGTCATCGATTAAAATCGATTTTTTTTTTTGCTTTTTTCAGTAATTTTTTGATATTTTATTTATTTATACTATAATTATATGTACTAATAAGTATGTTAAAATACTTAGACTTCACTAAAATCAACAAATATCTTCGTAGTACTGTAATCGATTGTTTACATCGATTAAGGATCTAAAACTACTTTTTTCATTTGTCTCCGCTTCCAGATTGTTAGTTAATCTGATTTTTGGTATTCTAAAATTGAAAAAAGGACCAGGATATTTTTTAGACCATATCTCAACTCTTTACATTTGGGCCCAAAAGTTTCCATCTCCTTTGTTTGTATAAAGGTTTTTTTTTAATTTTCTGGGCTAAAATTTCTGGCCGTCGTAACGTCTCAACAGTTGTGGTTTCGGTGCCTACTCGAGGGAATGAATTATTATTTCTTAATATTTTCATTACTTCGCTCTGACACCAGGGCAAAAGTCCGACGTTAATTACCGCCACACAACACGCAATACCTCGAAAAATTTTGCGAAAAACGGAGTGTCTTAATACTAGGTTCCTTCTGCCTTTAATGCTGTATGTGGGATACAGCGTGAAGCTGATGTATTTATTTTTTATTTCTCTGGTGGACACAAGCTACTCTGGGATAGGCACGGACGACCTGGACCATCTTGGCAAAAATATCTTTAACATTGTAACAGCAGAAACAAAGCAACAACAGTACTTATTTCTCTTTAAAATGAATTATAAACTATAGTGCATATTATATAGTTACAAAGTAGTTCACGACTCTCTGTGAAAGGCATGTAATTTTACAATTATCCTTCGTTTATAATTATTGTATGTATTGTAATATAATATGTAATTTCAAATCGCCATGTATTTGTTCAAGAAACATACAATGTTAAAACGTATTGGCAATATAAAATCAAAATTCACTGAAGCGTATGGATATAATAGGCCAGACGTGGCCCAGGGACACAAAGTGTGAGGTTCGATGCCCACTTAAGGATATTATTTTAATATTTTTCGTTCTGGTATTGAGCCCCGCCACTCAACGCGCAATGCCTCTAGAATTCGACGGAAAATGGAAAACGAAGGGTCTTAACACTAGGTTCCTTCTGCCTACCCTGTAGTGTGCGGGATACATTGTGACGCTAAAAAAATATGCATATAATCTAAAGCTAAATTTAAACCGTATACCGTTAATATTAAAGCTGTAGCAGTAGATTGATGTAAACATTTACAATTTTTTTTAATCTTTCATTTTATGCCTTTCCAACCGGTTAAACCACAATTTCGGTAAAAATAAAAAAGGGAATATTTTAAGACTTCGCATTGCTAAGGTCCCGAAATAAAGTTTATTGTCGTCAGACATTGGGCAAACGGCAATTTTAAAGAAATCACTCGAGCGAGCGAGCAGACTCGCTTATTTTTTCATAAATGCTACATCGTTTTAAGCAACATTGTACTGAAGTCGTCGTGGCGCAGGGACACAAGGGTGTGAATGTAAACGCGACAGTTGCGGGTTCGATCCCACTCAGGAGAATGAATTGTTATTTATTAATATTTTCATTTCTTCGCTGTTCGATACCAAAGCACAACGCGGTGTTGAGTGCCGCCTTGGCAAAATGCCTCATCTGGCAAAAAGTGAGAAATGCAGTGTCTCAACACTAACCCTCTACCCACCCCGCTATACATACGCGGGATACAGCGTGTACGGAAGAAGTGGAAAAAAAAATAGCACGACAAACGGCGTCCGACGTGCGCGACTCGCGAGCGACGGTGGATCGACCCCATTCAGCGTTGAAGCATGTTTCGAGCGGGGCCGAGTGCGCCGACGGTGTTTGTTATTCACTTATACGCATTGTCAACAGCTAATTACGCAGAACTGGAGTTAAACGCACACACTTCCTTTAAACTTTTCCTTTTCTATCTACGCACATAAAAAATTGAAGGGAGGCGAATCCATTGATTTAAAATCACTTATCGCTGTGAATGGCACTCGTGTAGTATTTCTTTTGAAATATATAACTGACGTCGGCGGTAACGACCCGTTACACCTGAATAGAACTTATTGTGATTGCATTGAAATCTAGTAAATCATAGTGCGCGCGGCGAGCTGTCGTCGGCTGCGGATATGTTTCTATTGTTTTAGAGTTAACCGTCATGGAAAAATTTATCGATCAATATGTAAAAAGCTTTTTTTTAATGTATTGTTTTCTTATAAGACCAGTCGTGGTGCAGCGGCACAAGCGTGTGACTGTAAAAGCGACAGGTTGTGAATTCGACTCCCACCCAAGGATATGAAATATTAAATGTTCCTTCGCTCTGGTGTTGAGGCAAAGCGCAGCTTTAAACTCCGCAACTCTACACACAATGCCTCCAGAATACTTCGGAAAATGGAGAACGGAGTGTCTTAACACTAGACTCAATCTGCCTACCCTATGCCATATGCGGGATACAACGTGAAGCTAAATTAAAAAAAAAACAACAGAATTAAAATGGCACTAATTTACGCTTTAGTCTGTGCACCTCTCAATTTAGCATAATGTTGTCATACGAGTTCATTTCAGTGTCCACACAAGGTAAAGAGGCGGTGCGCGTGTTGACACAACACTCACTATTGTCCGGAATGCTGACCGAGGCGACAGTGCCGAGATAAGAGCATACGTATAATATTACACAAGTATCTGCGTTTAAACCATATTTGAAGTTGATATTTTAAACGGATTTAACTTAGTTTTAATATGTGGATAAAATTTTTTTTAGGTCAAATTGTACTTTTGGTATTTTTTTTACTTGATTGAGAAATAATAATTAACGAGTACTTTAAAGAAGGTCAAGATATTTACGTAATGTATTTTAACGACGATCAAATTAAATATAAGATTTTGTACTTTACAAGATTGCTTTATTTTTGAAACTTATATTTCAAAATTTGCAACATAATATCTTAAATCTTTATCGATGTCTTATAAAAATATTAAACGAACTGAAATAAATATACACATGATATAGTAACTGATTCCCCGAACACCTTTTAAAATTTCATTTAATGAATAATGTCTTGGCTCGAGATGTGTGTAGTGGTTGAAATCTTTTATCGTTGTAATCTTGAGTAACCCAGAATCTTTTACAGATTCTGTGGTAACAGTGTTAAGAAAGTTATATTTGCAACACATGAGTTTTAAATAATGCCATCAAAAGATATCATTCTAATAAGATATTTATTTTCTATCAGAAGTTTATTTAAATAACTGAAGCTCAACAATATTATTTTATCATAACTCGAAGCTCTTCCGAAGAAAAGCCAAGAGAGCGTCCTATCTTCATCTACACTATAACTGCGTGTTAGTTATAATAAAAGAAAGAATGCGTACTGCGAGACGCCATCAGTCACATACTTAGTTAATGTCGCTATAACAGTTCGCATAAACTCATCACGTCAGCCTCAGCGACGTCAAGCAACATTCAATTCAAGCATCATTCAATATTATAATATTGGTCAAAGTTAACTGTGTCGTTCCTACACATATTTTGCCTTCATAAGAAATTTGATTTCTTTCAGTGCACCATATTTATTAGTACCGTAGTACTTAATAGCTTGATACCCTATATATAAAATGACGGTTGCGACACTCGGGACGTCCATATATGAACTACTCTAGACTAGCTAAATAAAAAAAAAACTTGGATTGTATTATTCATAATTAACTATGCTATTTATATATATTGCCATGCATATTATTATTTTTTTTTAAATTCATTTACTACATCATACCCAAAGAACTGTTTCAAAATATGACATCTACAAGCAAATATAAAATTTAACCTATTACGAAAATTTGCGTCTTATTTTGTACGTGAATGTAAATTAAAACAAAATAATCATCGAAATTTTTTGTCTTGTAGTTTTAGTGTTTATTTTTTATCACAAAATTATTTAGCCATTTGCAACTTACTTTTATTGTGAAACCGTCATACAGGCTTCGCTAATGAAGGTAATAATGCGAGTCATTGTTAAGTCAAAAAAAATGAATGAAATAGCAGACAGGCGAGGCTTGCTTTAGATTGCTTATTTTCAGGTAGATGACGATCAACGTTTGAATTTACTACTACGTATTCCAATATGTCGTGTTATAGTACACAATGTGATATTAAATTTGAAATAAAGGGACAGCTGAAAATCAATAGAAAAAAAAACATTGAATTATCGATTGAAAGGTTATTTTTCAATGTTTCATTTAATTACAAAACACAATAACAAAATTACAATTTAGTAATATTTGGTTTTACACTTAGAGAAATGCAGCAAGAAGGACGAAGTAAATTTTATATAACGATAATTTATATAATATTCATGTAAATATAAAACTTTCATTTGTTTCCATAAAAAATATATATCAGACGTAACTTGAGTCGAATTCCACTTGTGGATCGATAAGTAATAAATCTTTTAGCGGCGTATAAATTGAATATCTAATAGAATGGACAGGCATTATCTCCCTTACTTAACTTACAACGAGTTTTTATCATCAACGAAGAATACGATCTGACGGCAACCGCAAGGGTAAAAACGCATATGTCTCCGATCGAATCTCCGTCATCTAATCTCTAGCATAAATTACCTATAATCAGCGCGAGGGTACAACGGGCAACGGTACCTACTTCCCCGTACACGAGTGGGACTTGAGACCTTAAGGCTAAAAAAATAGGGGAATCGAACCCACGATGGGTGGCCGTGGCTTCCTTAATGACATACAATACGGCCGCGATCTGTGGTCGTGCCTCATTGGTCGATGAAATATGATGTGTGAATCGTGCCTTATTACAATGTTGCTCGCGGTATACGTGTGGTTGATAATTTTAAGGATAAAACAGAGAGTTAGGACCATTAAATAAACATACGTCTCGCTGGCACGTCTGACTTTGTGAACAATATATGGTATATTGCTCTCAGGTCGTCGAATCGTAATGAATTATGCCTAACATCTGCCCCCAGACACTACTTTTTGCGACTGGGAGAATCTCATCAAAATATAAATTGAGCATGAAATATCTCAAATTAATGATTATAAATCTCTTAATGCACGTCCAGATAAAGAAAAAAAATTAAATCAGCTTCACGCTGTATCCCGCATACACTGGTAGGTAGAGGGAACCTAATGTTTGTGGCAAATTTTTCGAGGAAAATGGGCACCAAGACAAAAGCGAAGAAATGAAAATATTGATAAATAATAATCCATTACCTCGAGTGGGGATCGAACTTACAACCGCGTTACAGTCATAGCCTTACACCCCTGCACCACAACAATCTAAATAAAGCTGATTTTAAAAATTATAAACTACAAAAAAACTTCTAAATATTATGATTTATTAACTTTAATAATTTTAAATAATTAAGGTATCCTTTTTCACCAGCTACCTCCAGATCTATAATTCATCATAATTACATACACGTATCGATCGTGATAGATGGAGACGATACGTCCGATTGCAATAATGGCAGCCCTTACGGCGGACATGCGACAAATGACTTAATTGCCTCCGTTGCTATAGTGGTTCAAGAGAAAATGATGGCAGTTTCATTTCAACAGGTTTCTATAAGTGAGTTTAATATTTAATAATTATTATTTATATGAAACATCACTCTCATACACTCAACACGCTATGCCTCAAAAATTCGACGAAAAGTGGGGAACGAAGTGTCTTAGCACTGGGTTCCCTCAGACTACCCTGCTGTGCGCGGGATAAAGCGTGAAGCCAATTTTTTTAACATATATTTATTGTTCTATGTAATAAAGTTGATGAAATGTATAAATTATAATACTAAAAATATTCATTTAAATCTCACAAACAAAATAATACAATATTTTTATATTTTTCATGTTTTCGATCTTTTAACGTTTTTAGCAATAAACGTATTATAAAACATTTAAAAGTTAAAGTTTGCGAAACCACCGAGATCTTCATAAATTTCAACACTGCCTTTTTACGATTGTAACAAACATTAAAAGTTTAAGAACGTAATATCCGTAGGTCTACAGCAGTGGTTCCCAACCAGTGGTCCGCGGACCACCAGTGGTCCGCAGAGGCCTAAATATGGTCCGCGAACGATTTTAATTTTATGACTGATTCTGTTTGATTATCACAGTTATTTTTTATTATACCTACATGTTTAGTGGTCCCTGCTACCAAGAATGATATAAAAGTGGTCCTTGATCAAGAAAAGGTTGGGAACCCCTGGTCTACAGATTAGGCATCAAACGATGTAAACATAAGTCACTCCCTTCACTCGAGATGCTATCGAAGACATTAAGGTCTCGTGATATGAGTGCTGATTTCTTAGTTGCCAAGCATTGTTACCCGTACTATATCAATGTAATGCAGTCATTTGTCCTGTGGGGCAGATTACCGAACGTTTGACTTGGCTCGACTTACTGATTTATTTAACGTGATAAATCTAATTCTCAATGAATTTATGGGCTACGGTCGATGCAAAATGATAGTCATCACTTGTACCTAATATTTATAATTGTTGTCATATTACAAAAAAATTGTAGTGTTAAGATTAAGGTATCTTATTGTTTTTCTTTTAAATCACTTAAATAATAATGTAAAAATCTTTATTCTTTTTAAACTATAACATACACGTATGTGTTAATAATTTTTAAAGTATATTTCTACTATACAATTTACTATACGTTTGTAAATTATAAAATCATAATCACTTTTTTTTAATCAACTTCACGCTGTATCCCGCACACAACAAGATAGACAGAAGGAACCTAGTGTACAACGACTTTCCGCCCTAAAAGTATTTATATCAAATATATATGTTCAAATCGCATTCACAAATTTCCTTCTGGAATAAAACAAGTTTTGTTGTTTATGAGAGATCCAAGTCCAACAACTATATATGATTTTAGATTGCAATAGTAGAAGTAAATCTTACATGTACACAAACATACCATATACAGTCACAGCCATAAATAATTATACAGCGACATTTATAATCTCGAGGGCTGGGAAACAATACATCAAATGGTTATAATTAAACAGTCAGTCTCTAGTCTAACATGAATCCAATACATTATTGTCCGATTCATAATTTACGATTCAAATACAATTTCAATAGAAACAAAATACCTACTACAAAAACTTAAACTACTTTTTAAACGGTTTTTCGCGCATAAGGCAGTTCGTTTTCTTAGAAGGAACTCATTGACACGTTTTATCTATCAAAGTGGGAAATTGAATTTTCATATATAAAATACATATAATAATAATCAATCGTGGCGCAGCGCCACGAGGTGTGACTGTAAAACCTACTGGTTGTGGGTTCGATCCCCACTCGAGGAGATGAAATATTTACTTAAATATATATTTGCATTTCTTCGCCCCGGTGTCGAGGCTAAGCGCGGCGTTAAGTTCTGCCACTCAACACGTAATGCCTCCATGAATTCGGCAGAAAGTGGGGAACGGAGTGTCTTAACACTAGGTTCACTCTGTCTGCCCTGCTGTGTGCGGGATACAGCGTGAAGCTGATTAGATTTGATTTGATTTATTTGTGTGTAATTTTTAAAAGTACAAAAACCTATAAATGTGCAAGCAAGCGCATACCCTCAACGTCACCGTCTGGCCAAGTTAATGGGCAGACCGTCATTCGCTCGCATCTAATCTGAACATCGAAAAAAAAATACGCAAATTGTTTTAAATGAGCAGGTAGGCCCACGCCCGGCTGACTGACCTACAGACGGCCAGTTATTACGAGAACAAAAAGGTTTTAGGGTTTCGCGGATAAATTTAAAATAATTGTGGTACTTATAAAACAATCACTTGCAAAATATGTTTTCGATACAATCGTTAAAAATACATAAAAATCATATTCTCTTAAATCAATTTTAATGATTATATTTAAATTGTTCGTTTTTCAGATGAAACATAATGGCATAAAAAGCGGCCATGTGCTGTAATGATACGCCTGTCCTAAAATTTTGTACCGTATGAATATATATTTTATTAATATTTAAGGTAAATTGGATTTTGTATAGATTTAGCCAGAATTATATTACTAGCAGCCCGCTCGCGGTTTCGTCCGCTTGTATTACACAATTATTTATTTTCTCATCTGAATACCTTTCGTGATCTAATAACATTATCATTTTAAAGATATCTCTATATTGCTAGTTTCAAAAAAAAAGTTTCAGCTAATCCAATAAAACACTGTTTTTGTAGTAATATTGTCGCATGCAATTATTTATATCAAGATAACTTTCTTAATTATGAACCGATTGAAATAAAACAAACACTAAATGTTAAGAGTTCGGAAAGTTCCAAAAAAGTGCTAAAACACAACAGTGAAAATTGCATTAAAATCGGCTAAGCTGTTTCTGAAATTCGTGTGAACAGAACAGAACGCACAGACAAATCGATAAACAGACAAAAATTTTAAAAAATCATTGTTTTTGATTTCGATAGTGGGTGTAAAACCCAAAAATATATATATACAAATTAATTCCTTCTTAAAAATAATAAATTTCAAAATCAAATTATAATTTTTACGAGTTATTTAAGTAACATACTTTTTTAGTGTTACAGGCTGAACCCTAAGCGGTGCAATTCGATGCGCGATTTTGTACAGATTTTTTTGCCGACCGTTTTTGCTGGGAACCTTAAACATATTCTTCAGGTGAACTAATTAGTCACGTCGGACCCTAATGGGGGTATAATAATTCATTGCTTTAACTTTTCAATGGCTGTCAAAGATCACCGACATCTTTATCTTGATCTATATCCAGATTTGCTTACGGAATACATCCTGTACATGGACTTAATTAGATATTAATATCACTTAATAGACGCGATATCCGGTAAGTACTTCCGGCTTTAGTTTGTTAACGATCTTAGTAACTAGCCTGACTACATCGGGTTTCAATCGGTATGTAGATTATGTTCTAGTTTTGATGTTATTAGCAAGGATTTAGGTTTAGATTTCGTATAAAAAAATGAGGATTGAGATACGAGTACGTATATATTTTTTAAATTCTTAATGTTTATTTTAGCGTAGGCAGAGAGAACCTGGGAACGAGTGTTAAGACACTCCATTCCCATTCAAATACTTTCGTTTCCCATTTTCCATCTAATTTTTGAGGCATTGCGTGTTGAGTGGCGGAACCCAACGCCGCGCTTTGCCTCGTTTGCGGAGCGGGGAAATAAAAATATTAAACATTTCATTCCTACAAGTGTGAATCGAACCCACAACCGACAAGATTGCAGTCATCAAGAGGCCAAGTCAAAACAAGAGGCCGTTGTACCACCGGGCCACAACAACAACCTCTTGGTGTATTTTTAAATATTATAAAATTGTGTATATACATACATATGTAATATACTTAAGTCATTAGGTCTTACGTTACAAACTTAAATCACACGTCTGTGTCGCACTTGGTACTTTACCTACTCGTTATAGTTTCAGGTTCGATTATTAGAAAATAAATTGCTTGTTGTTAGCAAGGTAATAATTACACTAAGATTAGAAAGATTTTTTTATGTTAACCTGAATTTCTAATGAAATTTATTTTAAGAATCATCATTGACAACATCTCAGTGTCTCTTGAGGAGATGACTTTATAAGCAATTAAAACGAAGCATAGAGAACGGATTTCAAACTCAACAAATATTGATATTTTTTGTAAAATTAAGGGTAAATTCACTAATAAAATGTGAAACCGCAAACATATTATATATTTTTTTCTATTTTTGGAGGATTTTTTTAAAAATATTTCTTATATATTTCTTTGATCCCGACGACTGGCCTAGTCGTCGAGATGTGCAGGGGCACAAAGTGTGACTGTAAACTCGACTGGTTGTGGGTTCGATCCCCACTCGAGGAAATGAAATATTTATTGAAATTTATATTTCCATTTCTTCGTTCTGATGTCGAGGCAAAAGCGCGGCTTTGACTGCCGCCACTCAATAGGCAATGCCTCCAGAATTCGGCGGAAAGTGAGGAATGGAGTGTCTTAACACTAGGTTCCCTCTGTCTTCCCTGCTGTGTGTGGGTGTGTGTATTTTTAAAAATAATGCTATCTTACCGGCTCTTTATCACCTTGTCCCTCCTTCCCGAGCCCTTCTCCTTTGGACCAGCCCATTTTCTCTAGCAATTTGAAACCTTTGTTCTCTTCAGTTATAAATCTGTTATAGCAAAACAAAATATTTTGTACTAGCGGCTCGCCCACGGCTTCGCCCGCTTAAAATACATGATTAATGATTTAATAAGCACAATCGATTGACAACTATAATGACTTCTAATATGATTTTTTTTACGACATTATCGTCAAAGAATTTTTGATTGTTTTAAATAAAAAAATACGACCATTGTTGATATTTGATATTTATAAAATATACATAAAGCTAATTATGTATTACACGTATATATTTTTGTAACTTTATGTTCTTTTTACCTATATAATATACGTCTCATCATAATTCTAAAACTCTGTTAAATGTGCTGATGTCAGTGAATAGTTTAATTTAGGTTGTAGGATTCATAATATTCTTTGTAAAATAACTGTATTAATTGCATATTAACTCCTGTACAGTTTTTAAATTAGTTACATATATTATATGAACGAACCAACCAAAATATCTTTGTATTTACTTGATATTTCTTTCAAGATCGTTCTTTATCTCTGTGTTAAATTAATTACGACTTAAACTTAACTGTTATGATTAATGAAGGTAATCTCCACTAACAATTCAATTTTGTTTACTTTATTGTATAAAATATTATATAATAGTGCTTCAAAAATATATATTTTTATCAACAATCATATAACCCAGACGTTTCGAACGTCATTCTTTAGCCAGGGTCATACCAGCGCGATTTCTATATAACATTCGCTGGCAAGCTAATGCCTTGAGTTCATTCAAATGACGATAACTTTTTTTTTAATGAACCGATTTTGATGAACCAAACTTTAGAACCTAAATTGAGTTAAAACAAAGCAATTGGTGAAATTTTCAAGTAAATCGGTTCAGTAGTTTCAGAGAAAAATGCGGACAACAATATGTCGACAGACAGACAGACAGACAGACAGACAGACAGACAGACAGACAGACAGACAGACAAGAAATTCAAAAAAAATCTTTTTGCTTTCTATTAGTCTTTTTAAGTGTCCCTCTATCCATTTCAGTCAAAATTACTAAATGTACAGACAAAATATTTTTACTGTCTTATTATATATAGAGATTTGTAGCACAGGAAAAAGATAAAAGAATAAAATAACAAAAAATATATATCCAATTATCGAGGGAATTCCCGCTCAGGGAAATGACTTATTTTCACTTCCTATCTCTGATACAGCTCTGTTGGTATATCTGGAGACAAAGCACAAGCTTGAGTTCCTCTACTTAAAGTGAGAACAGAGAGAACGCAAGTGAATTAACACTAGGTTACCTCTACCGTGCTATACGTGAGATAAAGCTAACAAAAATATTATTATCTTTTAGAAGATATTCTTCTATTTTTAACAAAAAGCAATTCAGCTGAATTGCTTTTTGTCAAGTAATACTCGGGTTACGTGTAGTGACATGATTAGACGATTTCTTCCGAAATTAGCTCAAAATTTGGAATTAAATGGAAAACACAGTTTTTAGTCTTTTCATTGTTTTTTTTTAATAAAGCATATAGGGATATTTATAGAATAAGATTATTTATAGAGGCCGGTCGTGGCGCAGCGACACGAGGTGTGACTGCAAAACCGACTGGTTGTAGGCTCGATCCCCACTCGAGGAGATGAAATATTTACTTAAATTTATATTTCCATTTCTTCGCTCTGGTGTCGAGGTTAAGCGCGGCGTTGAGTTCTGCCACTCAACGTAATGCCTCCAGAATTCGGCAGAAAGTGGGGAACGGAGTGTCTTAACACTAGGTTCCCTCTACCTACCCTCCTGTGTGCGGGATAAAGCGTGAAGCTAATTTAATTTTTAATTTTTATAGAATAACACATCGGACTCAAGGTCTCTATGACTATGTTAACACAAACGAACTCGTTTGTCGAAACCTGCCATGACTGATTTGCATAATTTCGTTGATGCAGTATTAAATCTATCTTGGGTTTGTTAATGTTAACATAGATATGTGATTGCACATATCCTCGTAAAAAAACCCTGTAAACAACTCCGCAATAAATCGCACAATCTAAACGGTCAATTCTGATAAACCACATATTGTCCATATCAATAGCACCCAATTTCGGCGAATTTCTGTGTTGTCATGTATCGATATCGAGCACGGGAGACTGTCCCGTAATTTTTCAATTAATGTTGACGAAGTTAAAACTCACTATTCCGACTTTGTTTGGTAAAAAAAATGTAACTATTGCCAGCAAGCTTACATACATTATTTTGAAAAATTGGTCAATAATTAAAAAAAGCAGCGTATAACTATAGAAACATTATTTTATAGTTATACGCTGCTAAGGTAAAAACTAAACAAAAACTTACGTATTAATATCACTGCTCTGAGTTTTCTCAGCGTGGTGTGAAGAGCCGACCTTCTCTCTTCTCGTCTGAGCTCTATCATTGTACGCGGTTTCCTCTATAGCCAGCGGTTTCGGTGCATATTTGTTCTTTAAACGTGCCAATTCTAATTGATGTTGCTTTTGAACACTGCAGGTTCGTGTGTATGCCACTTTTTCTTTTTCTTGAGCTATTAAAAGAGGTTTAAATTATGTTTATGTTATATATCATACTATATTATAGATGGTGGAAGCGTCAGCGCTCATTTTACGGAAACAACATATAGGGTAAAATATTTTAAACCCATACCTAAAGAAATTAATCAAGATACCTTAACAGACTTAGGACTTACTTTTTTTCATTTCACGATGTTTATCCATACCTGTATTTCGTTTGACGCAGTTACGCATAGATACCAATAACGTAAATACATACTACTATAAAAATACTACTAAAGGTTAAACAACTTTGAACTTTGCCGCCAATACCCACGACTCGATTTCGGAATGAGGCGTATGCGGCGGTTTCCCTTTGATAGGTTTATGTCTGCTTGCGTTGTTCTTGACAAACGGCGTTTTATATTACCACGATAATTTTAATATTTATTTTGTTTGAAAAAATCACTTTTTCATTTTGGGGAAAAAAAAGTATTAGGCTTTTATACAGTAGTATAAAAATCTAATACGTTTTTAATGAATAGTAGGTGTCATTAAAAGTGGTGCTGAAAAAAACACTTTGTATACTAGCGAACCAAACGCGGCTTTGCTCGCATTAAATTATATTATATATCGTGGTTAATTTATGTATTTTTTTCACAAAAATTGGAGCCTATGTATTATTCTGATATAAAAACGATATTGCTGTAAATTTTCATCTTTATCCGTTGAGTAGATTTGTGTGAAAGTGGAAAAAACATCTATGCTGACAAATTATGTAAATACAGTGTATTTACATCATAGGTACTCGTACATAGATTAAATAAATAAGAAATCCTTATTTTTGAGGCATATCGCATATTAATAATGATTGTACATCTTAATTGGTATTAATGATTTTTCAACATTTTTAAAGTGTTATTCCACACTTAGGAAAGAAAAATACTACCGACCTGATCGGTTTCCAGGATTTTGATACGTTTTCTAAATAAGTATTGGTATTAATGGTGTTTCGTTCCGGTCGAAACATGGGTCCGGAACACAAAACGCTAGATGACTGTCCCCGAACAGTTCCGAGTAGACGGACTTACCTGTTCCGGACAAGAATGAGTCATTGCGAGTTCCACGCCATTTTTGTTCCGATTATCTAGACACACGCGTTCTCTGTTCCTAAGCCGGTCTACTAATTCCAACATTTAAAATTTAGAAACTGTTAAGGTCTGAACGACGTTAACTCTCCAAATAATAATTTTCGGTGTCGTAGTCCTTACCAACTTATAATATTTCATAATTTGCAAATTATCTTTGCAAATGTCACAAAAATTAAGAAGGCAAGGAGTTCTCTTACTTTCCATAATGAGGCCAGGTTCACAATGTCCACAGGTGTCGTTCCCGGCGTGGATGTGACACAGTAACTTTGTTTCGCCCAGTTGGACGGTACTGCCGTGGACTATCTGTAATATGAAAAACATCATAAACGGCGATTATACTTATGGTTCACTATGTTAGGTCACTAACAATAGGAACATTCTATTTTACTGTGTTTAAATTAGTGTCCACTATTCTACATTTAGTGTCCTACATGATGTAGTACATTGGTAGTGTGATTTAATTACACCACACTACTGGTGTACTTACACCGCCGCTGTAAAACTTTCTGTTAGTTTCTTCTATGATTTTTGGTATCATATATGTGATATAAAAGCGGCTTTCGATAACCTTGTATGGAATATATAGATTTAAATTAACTTAATTCAAAATGTCTATATTTTTATTTCACTAAAAAAATACAATAAAAGACTTATTCTACCATTTTTTGGTGAGATCCTCACCAATATTAATATGGTGAAAATAGTTAAACCACTATTGAGGTATAGCAATAATATACACTTTATAAAATATGTTTTTAAATATTAATTTAGAAATTGTATTATAACATTACCTGCATTGGATTGCTTCTTTCTTGATTTTCTGACATTCTAGTACCATTCAATATAGTTCCATTTTTGGATCCTAAATCAATTGCGACATAAACTCTTTGATCCATATCATATTTAATTTCCAAGTGATTCTGCAAAATTATAAAGCCAATAAATATATTAAAATAATATATATTATAAAATATATCTTATATACATAGAATTATATTTCTATATATGTTTTTGTCAGTCTACTCCCTCTAAATAGCAGACTTTGATGAAATTCTATGTTTATATTTCAAAAGATTCCTTGATAGTTTAAAAATAGAATTGATCAATGATGGAGATAGTCAAAATGTACAGTAATAGTCAAATTTAATTATTAAAAATCAGGATAAATTAAATCATTATAAAAAAATAAAATCAAATATATTTATTTTGACACATCTAGGTGGACATACATTATGAATGTTAGATAGAAACCGTTTGAATTTATTTTAACATTACATATAAATCTCCGGAATCCAATGATTATTATAACAAAGAATGATCATTTGGCAATAGAGAATTGTATTTATTTAATATTTTAATATTTTTTAAAACTTTTATTTTTTCACTAAAGGAAAGGAAAATATTTCCATTTCTTCACTCTGGTGTCGAGGTAAACCACAGCATTGAATTCTGCCACTCAACACGCAATGCCTCCAAAATCCGGCAGAAAGTGGGGAACAGAGTGTCTTAACACTATGTTCCCTCTGCCTACCCTGCTGTGTGTGGGATACAGCGTGAAGCTGATGAGTTAATTTGATTAAATTTGAATTGAAAGGAAAATATTAAATAAGTAGTCAAAATAGCGCCTTTTGGAAATATTTTAAAAACAACAAATTGCTTAATTTGTTTATATACCCTTTAAAAATGTATATATGAAACAGAATAATATTATAGACACTTACTCTAGACACATTATGGTCTTTTACTATAATAGCATGATGGTCCCCTTCTCGTCCCAAAGTCCCGCCATCTTTAGTTACAAGATATAAAGTACCCACTTTCAATTTGGGCAAGTTGGTTTCTCGAACTATTATTCTCATGCATGGTGGGTGATGTTTAGCTACACATTCTGGAAATAAAGATTTTTAATTAATCAAATTTACTATACTATACTTTTAAATATTTAAATTATAAACGTATAAAAACAACATAAATAAGTTGTAACAACAACCGTATAAAAATTTCGACGTAGCATGATAAGAACGTATAGTTTAGTGATCAGAGCGCCTGCTCGGTTTCCAGGAGGCACGGGTTCGAGTCCCGCTACGTTATTTTTATATGTTTTCTAAATAAGTATTTTTCTATTCTAAGTGTGGAACAACACTTTAAAAAAATTTAAAAAATATTTCCTATACTATTTTAGTTAAAATATAAATATATGAGAGATAGTTATATTTTGTTATTTGTAAAATAATTAATTCACCCGAGCGGGAATCGAACACAAGACCATCGTGTTTACAGTTAGCCTATATTTTACAAATTGTATGTAATATTTCACAATTATTTACTTATTCAATAGACTAATTAGTAGTAGTAACTGCGACAATTGTCTAATCGTAACATAACAAAAGTATTTTACTTAAATTATATGTCCAATCTTTTAAGTGATCCAATTCCATATGCAACATTCAATGTGTTGTTTTGTTCCAGATGGCAAATGTAAGAATGTCCTACATTTTTTACCTATTATCATATCTTTGATATTATGTTAGTCTTAGTCAAAGCATAGTGTAAAGTGTCATTAACCAACAAACAATAACTTAAAAATGGATAGAAATCAACTTTTCTTTGCCCAATTTTGCCATATACTTTCATAATGTGACAAAATATTTAATTGAAGAACAAAATATAATAAAATATTATATTTTAATAATTGTCTTCATCAATTTATCAGTCGCTGTAAGTCAACTACACTCAAAGGACAGAATATTTTATAATACAATATAATATAAATAGTACAATGTGTATAGATAAGTTTCCAATAAATTATTTATTCTTATTGAAGTTTTTATATAAAACAAATATTGAACAGCAAAAGATCCTTTACCATCATCACTTTCTGTAGAAGTACTTTCATTATCTGCTTCACTACCAGTTTCACTACATTCTCCATCTTCTAACTCCTCTTGTATTGATGGTGTCTTTTCAGTGATTTCATCTTTCATATTTTCTATTGTTTCACTGACAGTCTCTGTATTATCATCCATTTTTGTAGAGTCTACAGTTTTTGTCAACTTCTTTGCTTCAGTTTTTCTTCTTTTAGGCTTGCTTTCATCTTCTTTTTCCTGTAATATAACATTTCAGATGTTTGTATTTGGTAGCAACTAGTAGCAATCTATTTACCTAAGGCAGTTGAGCCTCGGAGTGAAACCTGAGTGAATTGTTTCGTCAGGTTTTCAACATCATCTGTACGGGAGGCCTAGAAAAGAAAAAATGTACATAAATAATCTTATATGCCTCAACTATTTTTTTAATTTGTAACAATTATTTAAAATTTTATTTTTAGAACTTCAAAAAAAAAGAACTACCATTTCATTACTAAAGCTTGAAAAATATACCTTTTTATTTTTCTTTGCCTTTCTCCTTTCATGAGCCTTCAAAGATTCATGCTCTGCACTCTTTTCAGGATATGAATGAAAAACAAAAGTTTGTTTTTCATTTGAATAGTAGTAATAGCAGCCAGTATCAGTGTGATAATATAAACCAAGTTCCTACAACATAAAAAAAATGTACAATACATTACTATAGTAGGTATTGTTAATTGTAAATAAAAATTTGAGAAATCTTTACTAATAAAATGCATGATGAGTTTACTAATAAAATCATGAATTACAGAGATGTTATTAACTAATTTTATTGTTAATAATTGTGGGCCATATGTATATAATGTTCTTCACAGATTCAAAAGCATAAGCACAAAATGCTAATGAATAAAAACATGTATAATTTGTCAGATTATGCATATTTATTTTAAACTACACACCTAAACATTCAACACTGCATAACCCTGAACAACCTTTGTCAGATTACCACATGGTCACTGTTTTATAATTTATAATATATTTTATTATTGAAGAACAAGTTACTTACAGAATTATAGTAATAACCAGTCTTATAATCATAGTACATTCCTGCCGACTCAACATACACCATGCCACTTTCTTGAAGAGTGCTCTGTGCTACTTCTTTAACTTGTTCAGCAATACTTTTCTCATTGTCACCATTGGATTGCACATTCCATGATTTTGATGGTGAATCTTCATTTTCTATTGATATTTCTTTTGAAGTAGCTGTACTCTTTATTTCCAAAGTTTGAGTGTAGGAATCTTTCTTATTTTGTATATCAGTTTCTACAGTACATCCATTGTCCAACATGTTTTCATTAGTCTGAGTACATGAGGTTTTTTTTTTATTAAATCCCTACAAAACAAATGCTAGTTTAAAAAGTTAATATTACAAATAAGAACGATTTCTTAATTTTTTATATAATATGAGGAACTCATTACCATTTTTAAACGATGCTTTAAACTTTTTATTAATTCCTTTTTCTTTTTTATACTTTGCCTCATGTTTAGAACTAACTTTAGTATATCGGGTCTGAATTTTAAGGATAACCGAATTTTTCTTAAATTAAACTTTTTTTGCTTCTTTCTGTTTTTTTTATAATTATTATCGTAATCAGACGTAGTTTCCATTTTTTCTTATTTCAAGTGTAGTGAAATATTACTTAAACCCCTCTTTGTAAAGCTGGAAAAA